>JARHVA010001280.1:3067500-3220000 GCA_037957365.1 Torreya grandis | reverse complement strand
GCACAAATGCAGTGGATATTATTATCTAAAACATTATAAGTGCACCATAAATTTTGATAATATGGATAATAATTATAAATTAAATTAATATATTATTCATTCTCATTTAGCTTAACTTCTAAAACTTGAATATCTTTGGCTATTATTTATGTGAGACCATCAGTAAATTTCCTCAATCATAAGATGGTCTTGTGTTTATAGTCACTCTAACCAAGTAATTTAAAAATTACGTAGAGTTTATGCCTATTTAACAAAATATTATTTTCACATCTTAAAATCCATCACTAAAAAGATTATTTGTTGTTTTGACATTTCACATATCATCATAGATGGAAATAGTGGGAATTTAAAAAAGGGTCATGAATAAGATTAGTTCAAAATTTAAAAGTATAAATAATTTATCCACCCATTATAATAGTTAATTTAATGGTTAAATGGTATTTGATATTCCTACACTAATTTGCATCTCAAATTCTATCCTACACTTCGGTATTACTAAACTAACATTTTTACTTCCATTAGGGCAACTCTATTTTCTCTAGTCTATAATTCCAAATCAATCTCAACACTAGAAGTATAATTACCTCCATTGAATATTTATATTCATAAAATTATCTCTAATAATAATATCCTTGAATCTCATATTTATGATTCAGACTTATTTTATAAGAGATGCATGAGGTCTATTCAGTACAATCATCAATATTAAACATACAATTCTATGAAATACAACAAGAAAGAAAAAGTAAGAATATTTTATGTCAAATATTTCCCATTGAAATTGGATTACACACATGAAAAATAGGGTAAATAATAATAAAATTTGTTGGGTGTTTACCTTATCAAATACATCCTTGGACCTAATACTTATCTATTTCAAATTAACAAAAACTACATTTTTGAAGAACCAAATAATAATCAGTTCTTAAAATTATATTACACTTGGTAGTAACCCTATTTAGTATTATTTTTTTTTATAATTTTAATTTTTTATATGTCTTTTGATTATTTATAGTTAGTTTATTTTATTTTAGGCTAGCATTTCTTAAATTTTTTTATTACTCCATTCTGTTTTAATTTACCTTCATTTACATACACCTCTAAGTTTTCTTATTATTTATCTTATTGTTACTTTTGAAATGATTTTTATTTATTTTACACTATTTTTTTATACATATTCTAATTTTTTAAACACCTTTAGACCCATTCTTTTTATGTATATTCTCTCTTTAAATTATGAGTTTCACGGTAATACCTTGATAAAAACAATAAGTGCTTCTCAAAAAATCCCATCCTCTACCCTCTTCACCTTCAAACACTTTTAATACCTTGTTATATCCACCTTTGAGTATATTTTGTTAGTTTTCATACCCTTGTCTCTATCTTTTTTTATGCATTTAAGATTACTTATACTATTAGTGATGTGACTCTTATAATTTAAATTTGTGAATTACATGTTAATAAATTTAGGTATACAATAAAGTCCTCCTCACAAGAACCCATTATATTGTTAACCTTCTACTCTTTCTCCTACTTTTAGCCTTAGATAGATGTTTTATTAAACAAATAAGATAGTGGTCAATAATATATTTTTGTTACTTAAATTATTTCATATTCATTATTTGGAAAACTATTTAAGTCTTTATACATGTTTTTAATACACATTTAATCCTCTCTTATGATATAATTCAAAAAAATGTATATCATTGAATCATCTTCATTTGTATAATTTTTACAATTGGGGAAATAAATTTTTTATATGATCACATCTATTTTCAACCTTTTTTGGGCACACCAAATTCAATTTCAAATTTTCATTTTTGTCTACGGTACAAGTATAGAAGTATCAAAAAATCTTAGTCTCTATGTTTTATTCTTTAATGGATAGGTGTAAGATATGTTATGTTTGATATGTTTAATACCTATTATTTTCATTTAGAATATGTATGGAGGATGAATATAGAAAAAACTAAATTTAGAATCCATAATATCATAGATAATAAAAAAGGAAACTTCAAAAGGTAAAATATATTTTAAAATTAAAACACCCCAAAATTTGTATCGCATATCATTTGGGATGCCCTCTATCTTAGTTGAGGATCAAACTCCATAGTTGGCCTCATAATAGATCTAAAGTCTATTGGGGTGTAGTAGGCTAGTAGATTAGGGTATGAGGTCTTGTGTGTGTGTGTGTGTGTGTGTGTGTGTGTGTGTGTGTGTGTGTGTGTGTGTGTGTGTGTGTGTGTGTGTGTGTGTGTGTGTGTGTGTGTGTGTGTGTGTGTGTGTGTGTGTGTGTGTGTGTGTGTGTGTGTGTGTGTGTGTGTGTGTGTGTGTGTGTGTGTGTGTGTGTGTGTGTGTGTGTTTGTGTGTGTAAACTTTGGATGCATCATGGACCAAGATGGAGAAAAAGAAGTGAAAAGCAAAAAAGGAGGGAAAAAATTCAAAATTTAGACTCTCTAGATGGTAATCCAAATCTAGTTCATGGGGTAGGAGTCACAGATGACCTACTAGGAGAATAGATCAAGGGAGAGAAAGTGAAAGTTTCCTTAATGGTGACTGATCAAACCTCTGATAGGGTGCCATAGATCACTATGAAATACCCTAAAAAAATATCATGGGTAGAATGCATTATAGGAAAAAGACTCATGCATAAAGACTATTCTAAAATATATATTGAACCCACCATATAAAATTTTCAAACTTGCATCAACATTCCAAACATTTTGGTAGAAAAAGTAGACAACAAGGTTGCAAACTCCATTCTTGCAAAAGTCAATATTTTTTATCCCAATATTTATTTTTTTCAAAAGTGATACAATAACAAATGGTTCCCAAAAGGTTAATTGGAGGTTGTGTTCATGGGTACAAGCTTATTCCTCATCAAATTTAACCTTTAGGAATATTATTTCAGGGTACTCTTAGAAGGCCCTTAGTTTATGGGAAAGTCAAATGTCAATCTAAGGAAATGGAAAGTAGGAATGAATTTGAACAGCTTAGCCATTGAGGATATTATGATCTGCGTTCTTCTACATGAGCTTCCACTAGATTCATAGGAACCATAAGTAATAATGGGTATTTATAAATCACTAAGATAACCCATAGTTCTAGATCTTATTACTAGATCCAAAAGAAAGATGATTACAACATGATTCCACATTTTCATCCCAATAAATAAACCTCTTATGCATCAAATCAAGATCAAATAAAAATATGGTGAGTGGAACCAACCTATTGAATATTAAAAAGATAATAATTTCTACAAAAAATGTATCATCTTGAGTCATGTGTCCAAGGACTTCCCTCTTGCTTAGCATAAGAAATATGATCTACTTATCAAATCATCTTGGGTTTTAAAACCCCTAATCCTCCTCCCTTCTATTCTTCTTCCTTGAGTAAGGTTCTAGATGTGTATCTCCCCTTCCTATTTCCCTACCACATACCCCCATACCCCCTCCTTAGCTAACCTTAGTGGACCCCTTTTCCTCCCCCTTTCTTTTCTCTTGGTGTTGGCCCCTTCTCCCCCTTGTGCTCTCCTCACTTTTGGGTTGTGCTTTTGGAAGACAACACACCCCTCAAGTATAGGAACATGACTCCCTCCTCTTATTCTCATCAAAATCCTATCAAACTAGACCTTGACCAAGTTATCCCTACTTTGGTATTTAACATCGATAGGGCCACCACAAAACTATTACCCCCTCAACCTAAATCTAAGCTAGGCTCTCCCCTTTTTGGGATAATTTATCCTCTCCAACCCCTGAGCCCCTAGGTATTAAATATTGTATCTTTCAATAAGGACAATGTTCTAAATCTCTAATACATAAAATAGTCATAAAAAAATAATAACAACAATGGAACCCTATCAAATCTAGATAAGGAAGGAAAAAAAATGATGTAGGTGAAACACCAAGATCAATAGGAAGAACTTCAAATCAAGAAGCTAGAAGAAAATAAACTATAAATGAGATAGCAAAAGGAATCCAAATAAAAATTAAAGGACACTTCATAAAGCCCAAAAAATAAAGTTCATCTAATGGAATATAATGGGCCTCAACCACCCCAATGAACATAAGTTAGTCAAAAACCTACAAAAGAAACACAACCTTGAAATAATAATACTATAGGAAATAAATATGTTAGATATAGTTATTATTAACTATAATAATGAACTCTAGCCTTATGTGAATTTCATAACCATTAATTCCATAGAGGCCTCGAGAGGTTTGGTATCCTTATGGGATAGTAGATCAGTTGAATTGGGACCATAATTGTAGACACTAATCGCATAGTCATATAATTTAAAGAAATAGACACCAAGTATGGATCCTCTCAAATATCTATGCCCCAACACTAGAACAAGGAAAATATTTTTTGGGATGAGTTGGTCCTCGCTAGAAAACATTACTATTAATATAAATAGATCATGATAGGAGACTTTAGCTCACCCCTTAATACATCAAAAAATAAAGGGGGAACTGAAGATTACCTAGATAACATGTTATATTTATATTAATTAATCATAAATGTTGGGATAGTTGATATCAACCTTAGAGGAAAACCCTTCACATGGTCTACTAGAATATTAGAGAAGAGTATATTTCAATTTAGACTTGATAGGGTTCTAGTCTCCCTTAGCTAGGATTTACACTTCTCAACATCCTTATCCTCCCTCCCAAGGATTAGATCAGACCATAATTTGATCATTTTTTAAGGTGAAAAATATTGAAATTAAATATACTCTGATTTAGATTTGAGAACATGTGGCTAAACCACCTGACATATATAATACCATCAAATATTGGTGGAAGGAACTAGTGGAAGGCATAAACATGTTCATCCTAGTTAGAAAATCAAAAAAAAAAATCAAAGAGAAAATCAAAGTTTGGAATAAAGAGGTTTTTTGGGATATATTTATTTAAAAGAACATCATCAAAGAAGAGATACAAATCTTTAATGAACAGATGGTCACCAATGGAAATTATGAAAATTCATCTACCATAGCAAAACACCTCCTAAGATCTTACCACAATCTAAATGATAAATAGGAGGCATTATATATATATATATATATATATATATATATATATATATATATATATATATTCAAATGGATAAAATAAGGGCATACAAATAAAAATAATTCCATTAGTTTGCCTCTTGAAACATACATTTCAACAATATCTATGATCTCGTACTGGATGATGGCTCCTTAAGTAGGAAGGAGGAAGTCATTGATAAAATTATAATTCACCATTTCATATATAAAATTAGAGAGATTGATCAATATGATAGACATGTGGAATACAACCTCTTGATGAATTTCCCTTTGATCATTTCCCTATCTAATAAATGGGAGCTTTGCAAGCCTCCCTCACTAGAAGAAATTTGGAAGGCAATTTTTTTATGGAAGGCACTAAAGCCCCCATGTTAGATGGATTCCTGCAATTTTATTATAGAAATTTTGGGATATAATCCACATTAATGTGGAGGTATATAAGTGTGATTCCTTAAAAGTAGGTACTAGTATCAAAGATCTAAACAACACTTTTCTATCACTCATCTTGAAGAAACAGGGTTCAAACTAGATGAAAGATTTTTGACCCATTAGTCTTTGATCCACAGCTTATAAAATCTGTGCTAAGACTTTGGCTACATAATTACAATCCCTCCTCTTGGGTTTAATCATAAAATAACAATTAGAATTCATGGTAGGAAGACATTACAAATGGTATAATAATTGTTCATGAAACTCTACAATCTTTTGCCAACTCAAGTAGGGTAGGTATGCTCATTATAATTGACATGAATAAAGATTAAGATATATTATCATGGAGTTTCTTAGAAAAATCCCTCAACAATTTTAGGTTTGAAACATATATTATGAGTATGATCCATAGTTGCATCTCTACCCCCATGTATTCCATTCTCATCAATAGAACCCTTAAATGTTTCTTCTTAGCTAATAGAGGTATCAGACAAGGAGACCCCACTTCTCCCTACCTATTCATCATTATGGTAGAAACACTAGGAAGTAGAATTTATATATCTAGGAAAAAAGTATAATTGAAGGGTTAAAGGTGACCCAGAACCTAAGCTGATCACCCACAAGAATTTCATGAATGACATTTTTATTATGGGAGAGGCCTCGATTTTGGAAGCATCTACCTTCAAATATATCTTGCTAAATTATGAAAAATATTCTATTTGTTGTCCCCCAAAAATATCACTCATTTTTGGGACAAAATTTGAACTATTTTGGTCCTACAGACCAAAATTGTCTCTTCCTTTTTCAAAATTTGTCCTAGACATTCAAATTCCTCATTTTCCAAGCTTCTCAAAAATCTATGAACTCTACAGGCTTGAATCTATAGACTCAGTAGGGAAATAAAAATCTATGGACTTGGTTTCTACAGACTCTACAGACAAGTTCATTTCTACAAGTTCAAAGGCCTTTGCAGGCGGGTTCAATCAAAAGAATCAATTTATAACACTTAGTCATTTTTGGGATTGGTTCAGCACCTTGGTTTAATAAAAAATGTCCATCAACAAGCATCTAAGCAAAGAAGGCTTGAACCATTGAACCACTTTAGTTCAAAGTTTCAATGAGTTCAATAGGTTCAACACGTTTGGTTAAATAGTCAGTTCAACCAAGCAGTTCAACTTATTATTTTAACAGGTTTAATCAAGTAGTTTAATGCTTTGGTTCACTTAGTTGGCTCATCCACTCAGTTCAATGCTTTGGTTCATCCACTCAGTTCAACGCTTTGGTTCATCCACTCAGTTCATCACTTTGGTTCAATCAAATGGTTCACTAGTTGGTTCAAAGGCTTCATTTGAATCGTTGAACCAAAACTTGGTTCAATAGTTGGTTTAATGCTTCAGTTCATTCAATTGGTTCATTATCTTGAACCATCAGCTTGAACCATTTTGGTTTAAAGCTTGGTTCATCCACTTTGTTCAATGTTTGGTTCAACCAAGCGGTTCAATGCTTTGGTTCAATCAAACAGTTCACTCAATTAGTTCAATCAAAGGGATCATTGACTTGGTTCAATGGAGTGGTTCAAAGAAGCAGTTCATCACTTTGGTTTAATCAAAAGGTTCACTCAGTTGATTCAAATGAGCGGTTCAATGCAAAAATTCAAAGAAGCCTCCCAAAGGACAAGTGCTCTTGCGGAGGGCACTTGGTTGACAAAAGTACCCTTCGGAAGGGTCATTTTCAAAGAAGGCTGCAAAGGTAAATTCTTTCATATTTTTTTTTAAGGTAGTCAAAAAAATACTAAGGCAAGAAACAATTATTTCAAACTTTTTGTCCAAAGGAATTCCTTTAGACAAAAAGTCTAAAGGAATTTAGAAAGGCTGCAGGTAGAAAGCTTGAAGAAATTTTCAAAGAGGAAAATCAAAATGGAACAATTTCATGGAATTTTTTTCTATAGTAAAATGCCGACAGAGAAATCTTGAGAAAAAATTCTACAGGAATGTCCACGAAGACTCTAAGGAAAAGGCCGCCAAAGGACCCCAAAGGGCAGGTGCCCTTACGGGGGACTCTCAGCTGCCAAATTGAAGGACACTTCCCTAAAGCTAAAGGGTCATCTTCCCTTCGATAAGATGTAAAAAAAGAAATCTGAAGGAAGAACTTAGCTAACCACCAGAAGAAAGAAGCCTGAAGGCCATTCGAAGACTGCCCAAAGGGTAGATACCCTTGCATGGGGATTTTCTTGACTCAAAGTAGATCATTTCTTAAGGCTTGAAAGGGCAGGTTCTTTCCTAGAAAGTGTAAAATAGAAAATCCAAAGAAGGACCAAGGGGTGATGTGCCTAAAGATGTCAAATTCAAGAACAATAAACTAGTCATTGAAAATGTAGTGACAGGTGCGTGAACGTCAATTTCAAAGCTCATAAAATAGCTATTGATCCTTATAATCTATAGACCTAAATGCATTCAAAGGCTTTAAGGCCAAAACTAGTAGGATGCGACTAAGGAATAGAATAAGAAATTGAATCCAGGACCTGATTCAATTAACTAGAAAAGGAGGAATGATGAAGGATCAGATTGCTAGGTGGACATTGAAAGTTGAAAACTTTTAATAGCGTGACTTGTTTCTCTACATTGAGAAAAAGCAAATGGATAAATGCCCCTAAGTTCCAGCCTATCTTCTTAATATATTTCAATGCAACATGATGTGTTACTATTCTTGAGTCCTTCTTGAAGTGGCTATATAAGGGACTCTCTTGTTATTGTAAAAATATCTCTTTTTGGTAATCAGAAATGAAACTCTGCCCAAATTAAGAGGCATGACTGAGACTTTGAGCTTAGTTTTTGATCATATTTTTTTATTAGAATAAGAAATCAAGTGACTTTTTATACTTTGTGTTGTGATATCTTTTTTGTTGGGGAAACTATTATTATGTCTTTTTCCTTAATATATTTTCTATTCCTTTAATTCAACAAGCAGGATTAGTGAAAGTAGTCAGGAAGGTGTCCTAAAGAGTCAACTATGGAGAGACTTTGTGCCCCCATAATTTACTTTAGTTGTTTTCTTTTCATTTCTATGTAAAGGACCTTGGGATGACTTTGTGCCCTCATTGTCATTTGTATCTTACTCTTGAGCAATTCAGGTGGAGACTTTGTGCTGCATCTCAATTTGTTGGTTACTATGTCCTTGGTTACATTTTGCTGTTATTTCCAAGAGTATTCTTGTGGTTTGCTGAATATTACTTCTGAAAGAAGAGGAGTGCTTTCTATCATTTCCCTCAAGTTTTTCCTTTAATCTACACGTATCATCTCTAAAAAAAGAAAGATGGATGGTTTGTCCTACCCTTGAGTATTATTTTATATATATATATATATATATATCATATCCATAGGGAACTCCCCCTTGATGAGAGGAGAGATTAGTCCCATTTTGATGTGGTAAACCTACACATTTAGATGACCAATCTTCCTACTTTGGCTGATCAGACCTATTTTGCTAATCAGTACACTGATCGATAAAATATTCAACCAATAGTTTTTAGTGACTTCGCTGGGGATATACATAATTATGTGCAATTTAAAACCTCAAGTTTCAGATTGAAACATCACCTGGATATAACCCATTATCATTATAACCCTTATCCATTACATATTCTGGTGACTCCATTACTTGTCTTACCCATTATCCATTTGTAGCCTTACCATCTTCCTCCACCTCTGTTATTTTATCTAGTCTACAAAACTCAAGCTACTAGGAAAGAGTGCACAGTTTAAAGCCTCAAGCTTCAAACTTAAGCAAGGTCAATTATTTTCTATTTTTGTTTCAAAATCTAGTAGATTCAAGGTATACATGAAGCCAAAGGGCTAAAGGTATTATTGACCCTATATTTGAGTTGGTACAACAAAGTGGTTTTGATTTGTTTCCTTCACCATCTCATCTCCAACGAACCAAGAGCTTTCCTCCTACTAAAGTCAGATCTCCATTGCTAGATGAAGTATCTACTTCTTCTGTTGATAAATCTTTACCAATAATTACCCCTCTGAGATTTTTTATTACTCCTTTTCATAATCTTATAATGGTAGTTCAAGGCCCTTGGGGTAATGCTTTTGGTCCTCTCAATCTTACTCCACCTCTACATGAGCTTCCACACATTTCAAGGAAGAATTTCCCCAAATTCTATGGTGATGGGAAATTTCATCCTAATGAACACATTGCAGCCTTCAGCATAGCTTGTGGAGTAATTGGAGTAGAATTTGAAGATGTAGCAGTCAGGCTATTTGTAGAAACATTATAAGGTGCTGCTGCAGATTGGTTTTATCATCTACAGGCTTAGCCAGTAACTGATTGGAATACCCTCAAAGCTAAGTTTGAAGCTAGATTCAAACTTGTAAAAGATGCACATGCACTTCTAGCTCAACTCACATAGATGAAGAAAGAGCCTTATGAACCAATGAGAGACTTTATAGCCAAATTTGACAAACTGAGGAAAACATAATTCCTATAATTGCTCAACCTACAACTGAGAATCTAAAATTATTCTTCATTAATTCTTAGTTACTTGAAGTAAGTTTTCTTTTGAGACATGCTAGTCAAATAGATATTGCTACATCTCAACTTTTGGCCACTGAGGTAGAAGATCATCTCATCTTAGCAAGAAAGATAAGAAGAGATCCAAATATAAATAGATCCTCATCTTCTGAATATTCATCTACAGGAACCACTAATCCAATGGTGCAAAAGCTGGCAAATGAAATGTAAGCCTTGAAAAGACAAATGGTGCAAGGAATGTCTTTTTCTCCTTCATACAGAGATTTGCCAAGAAGGACGTTCCTAAATTAGTCATATCAGGGTAATGCTGTGAAGAATCAAGGGTAGCCAAATCATCTTCCTCCCCCACAAGGGAAGCTTACCCTTGAAGCTCTTCCAACCAACTCAGTAGTTGGATATTTGGAAATAGAACATGCTTTCTCTTTCCAACCTAAGTTTGAGCAAGAAAATGATGTTGATCTCCTTGAAGAAAATCAAGAAGAATCAGTTGGTGACTCCTACATTGGTTTCCTGAACTACCAGGATGAACCCAGAAGTAAAGGAGAAGCTATTGATGGATCATATGCAGTGTTTACTAGGTCCAAGAACCAATCAATCTAGCAAACTGATAAAAATAAAATAGAGGAGCAACCTCAACTATCAATTACAATTTCTAAGTGTGGAACCACTCTGCCTTTTTAGTCAAAGGATCCGGTGATCACCCAAAATATAAGTACATCAATTTCACCTTTACCTTCTACTTTAATCTTGTAAACCAGCCCTCCTCCCATCCCTCCTAAAACCCAAAAAATTGAAATGCTTTCCTTTGTTCCTAGTCTAATTCATCCACTTGACATAATTGATCATGTTAAGAAGACCAAAATACAAATGTCTAAATTTGAATATTTGCAGTCCAATCCTGATCAACTTGATAAGTTGGTCCAATGTGTCAAGAAATAAAATGTCCCTACAAGAAAAGAGGTTAATAAAATAATTCCTAGTTCCCAAAAGAATGTGTCCATTCTAAATAATCTTATCATTACCCCTCCAGCTGCCCCTATGACAATAGAACATTTCTATGTTTCCTTATTGATAAATGGTTATCAACTCAATAATTGTATCATTGATTCTAGGACATCTAAAAATGTCATGCCAACTAAAGTAGCTGAGTCTCTAGGCCTCACACTGACCAAGATGTTTGGGAGATGTTTCTCCATGGAGAACAAGCAAGTACCATTGCTAGGGCAAATCAAAGATGCCCAATTTGCATTGGCAGCCTTTGTAGACAAGAGAATCAAGATGACTATCTTGGTGGTTGACATCCCAGCATCCTATGGAATTTTAATTGGATGAAATTTATGTAAGGACGTGGGAGGAGAACTAAGCATGGACCTGTCTAAGGCAAGGATCCTTGTCCAAGGCATAATGAAGAGATTTCTCCCTGAAAAGGAGGCAAAATACATGGTCACTAAAACATTAGCCCATGCAGCACAAATTTTATTTGAATATTTAGGTAGGGGTAATTATTTCTTAACCATAGAGAATGTTCATTTTTCTATAGATGAAATTCCTATAGCTGACAATCCAAGAATTGATCCAAACAAGACTTTAGGAGAATTGGTAGGGCACAGTACAAATAAGGAAGGATCTTCCATCTCTAATGAAGAGAAATCTAATAGGAGATTAGCTTCTAATGATGCTTGGATCTTGAAATCCAATAGCAACAATTCTTCCACCAAAGATGGAGTTAGGACTATGTTGATATCTCCTTAAGGAGATATTCTTCCTTCATGCAATTTTCAAATTAGCAACACCAACAACATAGCTGGATGCAAATCTTTGTTGCTTGGATTGAAGATTGCTCAAGATGAAGAGATCAAACTCCTCTACATCAAAGGAGATGCTAAGATGATAGTTTGTAAGGATTTTGATGTGGATAATCCAATCATATGCTAGATTGGACTAGAAGAACAAACAATTACGGTAATAAACCATGCCACTACAAATCAACATCAGGCAAAGGAACCCTTCACCAAGAAAGCAAGGAGTTATGGATTTCAAATTAAAGACCACATCCTTCCATGGGGCAAGAAGAAGAAAGAGCTAAGAGGAAGATGGAAAAAATTGGTTTCCTGGTGGAGAGCTCCATTCACTCATCACTGTTTCTGGGGGCAAAATGTCTTCTTGCTAGTTTACCAAGATGGCACACTATTTTCACTGTCTCTCAAGAAGCATCATCTGAAATACTTCAATTCTTGAAGTATCAGATCATTTCATCTATACATATGTATATTTGTATAGTTTTTAATTCTATTTTGTTTTCTTTTTTTTCTTTTTTGATGCCTTCCATTTCTGGGTAGCATGACTCCATAGCCCAATGGTACACATGAAGACACTAGAGATTCTAGATTATATTCCTTTAATTCTTTTTATAATTGATAAAAGTTCCCCAAATAGAGCCAATTGTTGTCCCCCAAAAATATCACTCATTTTTGGGACAACATTTGAACTATTTTGGTCCTACATACCAAAATTGTCTGTTCCTTTTTTAAAATTTGTCCTAGACATTCAAAGTACTCATTTTCCAAGCTTCTTAGAAACCTATAGACTCTACAAGCTTAAATCTACAGACTCAACAGTGAAAGAAAAATCTATGGACTTGGTTTCTATACACTCTATAGGCAGGTTCATTTCAACAAGTTCAAAATCCTCTATAGGTGGGTTCAATCAAAAGAATTAGTTTCTAGCACTTAGTCATTTTTGGGATTGGTTCAGCACCTTGGTTTAATTAAAAATGTCCATCAGCAAGCATCTAAGCAAAGAAGGCTTGAACCATTAAACTATTGAACCATTAAACCACTTTGGTTCAAAGGTTCAATGGGTTCAATAGGTTCAATGCTTTTGGTTCAACCAAGTGATTCAAATCATTTGATTTAACATGTTTAATCAAGTGGTTCAATGTTTTGGTTCATCTACTTAGTTTAATGCTTTGGTTCATCTACTCAATTCAACACTTTGGTTCATCCACTCAGTTCATCACATTGGTTCAATCAAATGGTTCATCAGCTGGTTCGAAGGCTTCATTTGAACCATTAAACCAAAACTTGGTTCAACGATTGGTTTAATGCTTTGGTTCATTCAATTGGTTCATTTGCTTGAACCATTGGCTTGAACCATTTTGGTTCGAAGCTTGGTTCATCGGCTTTTTTCAACGTTTGGTTCAACCAAGTGGTTTAATGCTTTGGTTCAATCAAATGGTTCACTCAATCGATTCAATCAAAGGGATCATCAACTTGGTTCAACAGAGTGGTTCAAATAAGTGGTTCATTGCTTTGGTTCAATCAAACAATTCACTCAGTCTGTTTAAAGGAGCAGTTCAATGCAAAAATTCAAAGAAGCCTCCCAAAGGACAAGTGCCCTTACAGAGGGCACTTGGTGGACAAAATTACCCTTTGAAAGGGTCATTTTCAAAGAAGGTTGCAAAGGTAAATTCTTTCAAATTTTTGTTTAAGGAATTGAAAAAAAGACTAAAGCAAGAAACAATTCTTTCAGACTTTTTGTCCAAAGGAATTCCTTCAGACAAAAAGTCTGAAGGAATTCAAAAAGGCTACGAGCATAAATCCCGAAGAAATTTCAAGAAGGCAAAGAAAAATGGAACAATTTTTCAGACTTTTTGTTCATGAGAAAATGCCTACGGAGAAAGCCTAGGGAAAATGCCTGCAGAGAAACCCTGAGAAAAAAGTATGCGGGAATGTCCATGAAGACTCTAAGGAAAAGGCCACCAAAGGACCCCAAAGGTTAGGTACCCTTGTGAGGGACTCTCAGCTACAAAATTGAAGGACACTTCCCTGAATCCAAAGGGTCATCTTCCTTTTGAGAAGATGTAAAACAATAAATCTGAACGAAGAACTTAGCTACCCGTTAGAAGAAAGAATCTTGAAGGCCATTCAAGGACCACCTGAAGGGAAGATACCCTTGCAGGGGGATTTTCTCAACCCAAATTGGATCATTTATTAAGGCCCAAAAGGGTAGGTTCTTTTTAGGAAAGTGCAAAATATAAAAGCCAAAGAAGGACCAAGGGGTGACGTGCCTGAAGATGTCAAATTCAAGAATAGTAACTAGCCATTGAAAATGTAGTGATGGGTGCACGAACATCAATTTCAAAGCTCATAAAATAACTGTTGATCCTTGTAATCTATAGACCTAAATGTATTCAAAGGCTTTAAGGCCAAAACTAGTAGGAAGTGACTAAGGAATAAAACAACAAATTAAATCTAGGACCCAATTCAATTAACTAAAAAAGGAGGAATGATGAAGAAGGATCAGATCACCAGGTGGACATTAAAAGTTGCAAACTTTCAATAGTGTGACTTATTTCTCTGCATTGAGAAAAAGAAAATGGATAAATGCCTCTAAGTTCTAGTTTGTCTTCTTAACAGATTTCAATGCAACATGATGCATTTCTATTCTCGAGTCCTTCTTGAAGTGGCTATATAAGGGACTCTATTGTTATTTTAAAAATATTTCTTTTTGATAATAAAAAATGAAACTCTACCCAAATTGAAAGGCATTATTGAGAATTTGAGCTCAGTTTGTTGATCATATTTTATAATTAGAATAAGAAAGCAAGTGACTTTTCAGACTTTGTGTTGTGATATCTTTGTTGTGGAAACTGTTCTTATGTCTTTTTCCTTAATATATTTTTTGTTCCTTTAATTCAACAAGCAGGATTAGTGAAAGTAGTCAGGAAGGTGTCCTAAAGAGTCAACTATGGAGAGACTTTGTGCCCCCATAATTGACTTTAGTGTGTTTTCTTTTCATTTCTATGTAAATGACCTTGGGATGACTTTATGCCCTCATTATCCTTCGTATCTTACTCTTGAACAATTCAGGTGGAGACTTTGTGCTGCATCTCGATTTGTTGGTTACTACATCCTTGGTTACATTTTGCTGTTATTTCTAGGAGTATTCTTTTGGTTTGTTGAATAGTACTTCTGAAATAAGAGGAGTGTTGTTTGTCATTTCCCTTGATTTTTTCCTTTGATCTGTATGCATCATCTCTAAAAAAAGAGAGATGGATGGTTTGTCCTACCTTTGAGTATTATTTTCTATTTATATATATATATATTTATATATATATATAGCATATCCATAGGGAACCTCCCCTTGATGAGAGGAGAGATTAGTCCCCTTTTGATGTGGTAAACCTACACATTTGGATGACCAATCTTCTTACTTTGGCTGATCAGACCTATTTTGTTTATCAGTACGCTGATCGACAAAATATTTAGCCAACACTAGTCAATGCATATAATTTATAAAAAGCTTTGCCTTCTTAAACACCCCCTAACCTTAAAAAAAGGTTGGCAAGAATATTTGGGTGTAGACTAAGCCTACTCCCATAAACTTTTCTATGGATGCCTCTTTTTAAAGGCAAAATGATTAAAGACATGTTGAAACCTCTGGTATAAATAATCAAATGAAAGCTTTTTTTCTAGAAAGGAACAATCCTAACCTATGTTGGTAAACATTATGTACTCAAAAGTTCCTTGCAAAACATTCCTATCTATCTGATGACCCTTTTACAAATCCTAAACAAGGTGTGGATAAAATTAAGAATATCCAAAAAACTTTCATCTAAAAAAGCACAAAGAAAGGTTTAATTCCCCTCTGGTAGCATGGCACAAATTCTACCTCCCCAAGCCTTTTAGAGTCTTCAGTTATAAAGGGTCAAAAACATGAATCAAACCCTGTTAGAAAAGTTTGGGTGGAAATTCATGAAGGAGGACAACCACTAATCTAGAATAATCAAATCTAAGTATTTGGTTAGCAATAAGGAGGATAGATTCTAATGGGAAGATGGTATTTTTAATGGGTCAACCTTTTGGAAGGACATTGAAAGTACTAAATACCTCCTAAAAAATATTGTAGATTGTAGGTAGGTAGTAATGAGAAGATTGAATTTTGGGAAGAATCATATCTTTATCCCAACCCTCTTTCATCCCTCCACCCATGGAGCACTCTCAAGGAAACATTCAAATCCACTTTTGATAGCAATGTTAAGGACTATTAGGTTTTTTGAAATGGAAGAATTAGGTAAGTTAAGCTACCTGAGGTGTTTACCTCCAAGGATATCGACCTTGAAATTTCTAGCCTTAATTCCTATATACAGTAGTTTCACATTATTAATTCCCTATTGAAGACTCACTCATTTGGATAATAGAAGACAATGGTGAGTATTTAATCAAATGAAGTTTTTTAGTCAATCTAAACTAAGTGGAGGATTTGGATTTTTTGAAAAATATATGGGTGAAACACCTCACCCCAAAGTAAGCATATTCTTTTAGCTAGTAGCTCAAAAAAAAATCCTCACAATAAATAATAAAGAGAAAAAGGGATTGACCATCCCAAATATATGTGTCCTTTGTCTCTTTACCTTAGAATCTATGAGTCATCTATTCCTCAATTAATCATTTGAAACTTATATGTGGAACCAACTCCTCCAGTGCTTCAACCATTGTTGGTTCAAACCAATATCTATCTTAGACCTAATTATTTAATGGAAACCTCCTTAGAAACTCCCTTATTTGGATTTCCTTTGACACCTTGCCTTCCCACATTCTAATAGATCATTTGGAATGAGTTTAATGCCCTCATCTTTGGTTATAAACATTCCAACCTTTCAATCTCCTTCAATCATCTCCTCTCAAACATTATGGAGAATTGGTGGATGGTTTTTCTAAATGAAAAAGTGGTAGATTATATGGAATAATAGGGAATTATATCTAATTCTAACCTCACTCCCACCCCCAAATCCTTATTTGGAAAGAAAACATTTGAAGTGGGACTACACCCTGGGAAGTTGGCTTAATCTTAACTAAGATGGAGATTTTAAAGGTAATTTGGGAAGGGTGGGATGAGGTTATGTCAATAGAGAAGATTCAAAAAAGTTAAACGATGCCTTTGTTTTTCCCATGAGCACCCAAACCAACCATGTTTTAGAGACACTAGTATCTCTTTGGGGTATTCATCTCATGACATAGTTAAACATCTCAAATTTATTAGGAATGGTGAAGGCATTCCAACCCAAGAATCCAAAGTATTAACAAACAAAATCACATAAGGAAGCTATAGATATGATATTAAAAAATAAGGTAAATCATATATTAATTATAATGAACAATACTGAAGCATGCTAATACAAAGGAAAGTTATTACATATGTAGGTAAGGTAAAATACTGAACTAGCTAAATTGGACAATGTGTGATAAATCCTCACATAAGAAAAACTCATATTATATATATATATATATATATATATATATAATACACTAAAAAATTATATAAAATTCATGAAATGTATACTCTAACACCCCCCCCCCCTCAAGTGAAGCTAGGGCCTAACAATAGCCAGGAAATAAATAGTGCCATATTCATAATATGAGTCTTGGTATCTTAGCCTGATAAGTTATTCATGTATAATATGTATCCATGAAATAAAATGGGAATATGTCCTCATGAACACCACTAAGGATAAATTTTTAAACCCCTAACATGTCACATAACTGAAGGAAATGAAGTGATACAAAAGGCTTCATGAAGATGTCTACAAGTTACTAATAAGTCAGAATGTACTCCAAGCTAAGAACACCATCCTAAATGTGTTGATGAATAAAGTGCATATGTATCTCAATGTGTTTAGTCTATTGATGCTCAACTAGGTTATGAGATATATGGATTACACTTTAGTTGTCACACTAAAATACAATGTGTAAATCTTGCATAAAGCCAAACTCTATCAATAATTGACAAATCCAAAAAATCTACTGACTTATTATAACTAAAACAATGTACTTGACCCTTGTAGATGAAAGTGTATTATCCTACTAATTCTTGTACAACTAATAAATAGGTGAAGAACCAAGATAAAATATGTAGCCAAAAGTAGAACACCTATCATCAAGAGAACTTGCCCAATCTGAATCATTGTATGTAATGAACTAAGTAGAACCTCTAGTATAATGTAATCCAAAACGAGTAGTGCCTTGAATATATCATAAAATCCTCTTGACATCCTACCAATGACTATCATGAGGGTTATGTACAAACTTAGATACAATCCCAACTACAAACTAAATGTCAAGGTGACTATGTGTCAAATACATAAGACTCCTAACCATTTTCCTATATAATATAGGATCACAAAATAGAGTAGTACAAGAGGTAGTGAGAGTCACTTCAGAATGAAAATGAGGACTTAGATTAAAATAAGCCATGTCAAAATTCTAAAAAAGATAAAGGGTATACTTACACTAACTCAAATTAATCCTTATATTTTATTGTGAAGCTAGAAACCAAGGAAGAAATGAAAAAGACCAAGATATGTCATGTATAAATATGCTAAAATCACCCATTGAATATTTTTCATTTGAGTTTGAAAGTTCCTCCTAAAATGTTAGGGTGACTATGGGTCAAATACATAAGACTCCCAACCATCTACCTATATAATGTTGGATCACAAAGTGGAGTAGTACAAGAGGTAATGATAGTCACTCCAGACTAAAAAGGAGGACTTAGATTACAATAATTAATGATAAAACTCTAAAAAATATCAAGGGTATACTTATAATAACTCAAATGAATCCCTATATCTGATTATGAAATCTATAAACTAAGGAAGAAATGTTTAAGACCAAGATTTGTCATGTAGAACTATGTTGAAAGTACCTACTGAATAGTTTGAATTTATGATGAGTCACCTTTGAGAAGTATATCATAAACATACAAGACCATAATAATAATGTCCTCCCCAATACATTGAGTATAAACTATGGGATCAGAGTGGTAGTGAACAAAGTTAGTGGAGAGAATAAATGAATCCATTTACTCATACCAAGCCTAAAGGTCCTTCTTGAGATTGTAAAAATACCTCTTAAGTTGGTAAATAAGAGAATAATCATGAATAAACCCAACAAGTTTTTCCATATAGATTTTCTCATGCAAGTCTCTATGCAAGAAAGTAATCTTAACATCCATTTGATATATTGGCCAACTCTGTGATGCAATAAGAGAAAGTACAATGTGAATAGAATCCATCCTAGTAATGGGAACAAAAATGTTAGATTAATTAATAAATTCAACTTGGGAAAACCCATTTACATCAAGACATACCTTATACTTGTCAATAGACCCAACAATGGCATATTTGGTGTGGTAGATCCACTTGCACCTAGCCAAATTTCTTCCCTTAGGAAGAGAGACCAAATCCCAAGTGTGATTCTTCATCAATGAAGAATACTCATATATCACCTTATCATCCCACTCTTGTATCCTGTGAGCCTATGAAAAATGCTATGGATCCCCAGAAAATGCTTGACATAAAATTATAGTACCCATAGAATGTGCATGATGATATTGAGTAGGTAGAAGATCTTAAATGAATGGTGTTACCTTAGAAATTTTAGTATGATCCCACCTAGGCATAGTGGCAACATTAGTGTGAAAAGGATACTGATCCTCTATAACCTCCTCAAGAATTTTTTGAACTGGATCCTCAAAGAATGAATCCTTGAGAGGAGGTTAATCATTGAAAGAAGAAGGCATATAAGAAGATGAAGAGTCATGAGATTTGAATTTATCCTCAAACTGTACAGGTGTTAAAAAATAAACATCATGAGTATTAATATTTAAAATATGATAAACTCTAATGTCCTTGTAATACCCTACAAATATCAAAGGTTTTATCTTTTTATCTAATGTTTTCCTTTTCTTCTTTGGTACAAACCCCCAAGAAAGTCTCCCAAAGACTTACAACAAAGATACATCATGCTTTGTTCTAGACCAAGCCTCCTATAAAGTCATGTGCTCAAGTGCTTGATATGGTGCATAGTTCTAAATATAGTTCAAATAGTTAATTACCTCTACCCAATAAATAAGATGTAAACCCCATAAAAGCATCATGTAGTTATCCTTTTACTTAAAATTTTGGTTCTTCCTTTCTACTACACTATTATTATGTGGATTATGAGTAACATAATTTTGGTGAAAAATACCATGGACTGTGAAAAAATTAAATAACTCTCAACTGAAGTACTCACCCACATTATCTATATGAAACTTCATGTTGTAATTCAAAGAATATTCCTTGACCAAATCCTTAAAGAATTTGAAGTGAGAAAATACCTCACTCTTTTACTTGAGGAAATAAACCCAATTATTCCTTGATAAATTATCAATGAAGGTAAGTGTATACTTATCTCCATTTAAAGGAGTAGGAAAGACCATCAAATCACTATGCAAAAGCTCAAGTGGTGAAAAAGCTATTGTAGACATGACCTTATGAAATGGATCCTAGTGTTGTTTCCCCAATGCACAACTGGGTAAAAGTCCATCAAGACATGAAATTTGAGGAAGACCATATAACATACTATGAGTGTTCAACTCCAAATAGTTATATTTTAGGTGTCCAAATCTCTCATGCCAAAGCTGACTCTCAAAATATACATGAGAAACTAAACACATCCATATAAGAGGAGTATCATCAAAACCCTCAAAATAGTAAAGTTGATAATTGTGATCAACAACACACTATGAAATAAGTGTGTGTGGTTCTAAAAAATATTGAACTTCAGCACCCTATGGTGTGAAATTCACTATTTTGCCTTGACCATAATGGCAAATATGATAAAATAAAACTAGATTGGTGGTGATGTTTGTCACATGAAATGCATCATTTATGATTACACCACCAAGATGTATGTCAACCTTCCCCTCAACAAAAATGAAGGAAGAATATCCAACCTCAATGTTGGAATTAGAACTCAGACCAAGAGATACAAAGGACTGCTTTGAATAAGCATATGGTGTGAAGCACCAAAATCTAGAACCCAATTGTCTGAAATAGGTAACTATGATGTCTCAAAAACATTAATTTCTTTCCCATGATCATGAGATGTAGTAGAAGTGGAGATATAAATATTTTATTTTCTAATGGCATCCTCTAAGGCTTGCATTCTCTTGAAAACCCTAGACTCTTCATGACTAGTCTCTCCATAATGGGAGCAAGATAGGTTAGAATTATTCTTGGATTTTGAAGATGGTTTGGGTTTAAATGTAGTAGAGTTGGGCTTAGGTGCATTTTGATGTGGAGGAATGTCTTTTTTACCATTATATTTTCCTTTAGTCTTAGGATGTGAGGCCACTAATGTTTTTTTAGAAGTGAAAGACTCGATTTGAGATAATTTAGATTCCTCCCTAGTAAGTCTCTCACAAAACAACTATAGATATTACATTTTGAATGTGGTACCTAATGCATCCATACTAGATAAAAAGGTAAAATAAAATATTTAAAATAGACCACTCAACTTAAACAAGATCAAGTATACACACTCTTCATATTTTTTATCTTGTCTACTCCCCTTCAACTGTGTCAAAAAAATCTTGAACTTAGTGAGGTAGTCTACAATAGAAGCAGAGTTATCTAGATTTAGTGAAGTAAGCTCCACTTCAAGTTACATTTATCTCAAGTGATATACATTCCTAAACAAACCCTTTAACTTAGTCCACATTTTTAATGAAGAATCACACCCATCAAAATGAGAAAAAAAACTTCCACTCACGTATCCCCTAATCAATCCCATACACTCTTCAAACTTACATTGATGCTAAAATTTTTCAAATTCGCATGTAAACTATGGTTGTGTTTTATTCATTAGGGACCATAATACTTTATGATTTATGATTATTTTCATTTCAGGTCTCCATGTGGTAATTATGTGTAATCAAAAGCTCAAAATGATAAAAAATAGAAGTATAAACCATTCTAAATAATCACCAAGAGCAAAAAGAATGTAAAGGGTGCACAAAATCAACACCAAGATAACCCCCCAAAAGATTTTATTATAGGACCCCCATAATTTATATATATATATAAAATTAGTGAGTTTTTACAATTTAATGACACCAATGGATAAATAATTGAAAAACATGTAGTTTAAAAAAAAATAGAACTCAAATCTGAGTTACGGTTCAAAAGTTACAAGCATTATAATTTCCCATAAAATGGATCAATACATTAAAAATTCACTACAAACTAGAATTTGTGACCAAATTATTAAATAACATAGTCATCCAACTACTCATTGAACCAAAATTTAACTATGGACTCAAAAATTGTAACTGAAATGAAAAAAATCCTCTTAGTTAACACTATGCTTGTGTAAGCAAACAATGCTTCCTCTTTAGCCAAAAAAAAAATGACTTTGTAAAAGCAAAAACTAAATAAAGAGGCTATTTTTTGTGAGAGAAAAATAAAAATTCAATTTTTCATTTTCTATAGATCCCTCCATGAAGATGTAAACTTATTTATTTTTATTCCTCTTGGGTAGATCTTAAAAAAACAACTTAGTAGTTTACAAAAAAAAATGCTCTATTCTCTACCAATGCCTTGCCAAAGTTTGGTCAATGCCTTTACAAGTATGCCATGTCTCTCCATATCTCAAGTTTTTTCTATGTCCTTTGATCTACCAATCTATCTATGTCCAATGTAGGATAAAAATGCCAAAGTAGAAAAGAAAGGATGATTTGTAAAAAAATGCCTTAGATCAAAGGTAAAACACTGAGCTGAGAGAACAAAGGAAAAGCACCAAGTTGAGTAGATCTACTATAAGTTTTGTCCAATTCCTTTCTCTCAACATTCCAAAATAGTATAGAATATATGATTCTAAATATAAATAACAAATACATGCTTCCTTTATGTATATTGCTTAGATGTGATGCCAAACTAGAAAAAAGTCAACACAGTAATGAAAGAAATAAAGAAAAATGTAAAAGTAATAGCAAAAAAAATTCCTTACTCTCTCAAAAGATGAAATTCCACTCTACAAAATATGAAATTCCTTATGTATAGCATAAATAATAATGCCAAGATCAGATCTTAAATCACCAATTTTAAAATCTCAATGCCTCACTCCAATGCCTCAGTCTCCATGCAAAAACTAATGTCTTTCTTCTCTTTTTCAATTCATATCTCTATCAAATATCTCACAAGATGATCCAAAATGTAATCCAAAAATTAGATATTTTCCAATATAAAATAAAATTACCTTTGTCTTAAAGTGCCAAGGTGAGAATCTAATGCCTCTCTCTTGCATAAATAAGCACCACTTTAAGATATGAAGTCTCCACACCTTAGTATATCTTTGTATCCTCTCCTCTCAAATTCTTCTCCTCCAAAGGAAATAACAAAGGATTGAATCTAAAAAAATAAGTATATATGCATAAGAATTTTGAAATAAAGGTCTTAAAAAATACTTAAAAGCTTCAAAATATTTGAAAAGTCTTAAGAGGGTACCAGATCTCCTCGCACACCTCCATTGTATGCTTCCTCTCCATGATAAGGGAAAAAGTAGTGACAAGGGAAGTAAAATAAATTATCTAAAAATTTCAAGCTAATAGATGATTGTAATTTATTTAGGGATCTTATACCATGTTAGGAATGGTAAAGGCATTTTAACCCAATAATATAAAGTATTAAAAACAAAACATAACACAAAGAAGTTGTTTATATGAGATTCAAAAATAAGGCAAATCATATATTATTCACAATGAAGCATGTTAGTACAAAGGAAATATCTTGCCTATATAGGCAAGGTGAAATACTAAACTATCTAAAATATCCAATGTGGGATAAATCCTCACATAGGACAAACTCACTATAAGATAAAATGGCTTGCTAATACACTAGCAAACATGAAAAAATGCATGAAATACATAATCTAAGAGAAGCTATCCATTGAGGGTGACTCACTCAACATCATTAACACCCTCACTAAGAAAATTTAACCCTACCACACCATTAGCCACATTATCAATAACACTAAACACCTCCTTCTCCCATGTGCCTATACCATCTCTCACATTTTCCATGAAGGGAATAAAGTGGCTGACTCCTTGATGAACTTAGGGGTTACGAACCTTGACCTAACCATGTGGACTGGACCCCACAACATACCACCCCATATTCAACCCCTACTTAATGATGATGCAAATTTTTTTAAGCTATAGGATGGTAGTGGAGAGCCAAGTGTGAACTCCAATCATGACTTGCAAAGGTTTCATAATTATAATTAGTGTCATAAAAATGACATCAATAAAGAAAATTGAGCATGATGAACATCATATAAAAAAAGCACATTTTAATGGTAGGGATAAAAAATAAAAAAATAGAGTTATGACTACATATTATGCCAACAACTTGAGGAATAGTTATAGGAGCAATAAAAATGTCATGGGTGAAGATAGGGACTGATGTGAGCCTATCTCCTATGCATAAATACAATATAATCATAAAGTATGGAGAAATCTTGGGAAGTATCATAGAATTATATCTAAGGATTGGGGGACATGATGAGATCCTTACTAGAGACTTTGTAGCTAGTTTGAAGCAAAGATAGGTAACCTTTAAGGGAGCCATGGTGATTCTCTCTAAATAACTTATAGGAGAAGTGACTTGTATGACTTGTGGTAGTATAAAGGCATTAAAGGACAAATGACATAAGCAATAACTTATACAAGTCTTTTTCCAATCTAACACAGTATACCATACTAGTAAGAAGGGGTTTCCCTATGTTGATCTTCTACAAAATTTTCTAGAAATATACCTCTAGGTAATGTGGTATCTGACCCTTAAATGGAAATATACACACATTTTATGACATCACTTTTTATTATTGAACTATTTAAAAGTCCATACGATAATCTTGCCCTATTATTTGTTCATATCACTTGAATCAACTATCTTAGGATTTATGGAGAGACTCTCTATGAATATTATCCATCATGGGCTTATCTTCCTCAAAAAATGGGAAATCTTTATGAGAAGCAAGTAAATTCACTTGTTGGAAATTAGACAAGATGAAATCCTTGAAAAATGCCTCTCTATAGGGGTAAAAATAAGTGACACCTATCCTTCCACCCACTTGACCTCATGGGAAGGGGGGAAAAGGAAAAGAGAAAGGCTTGAGATCCTTCTTCCCCTTAGAAAAGCACTAGTAAGAAGGCTATCATAATCCTTAAATTCCAACAAGACATTAAGAACCCAAACTTTTAGTTTCATGAACTCAAGGTAGCTAAAATTTGGAGGAGGGATGAGGATACCATCAAACACCTAGATGGAATTAGATAAAATTTATTCAAGATCCATGAAAGCCTATCGAGATTGGGTAGACAAATGGTTACATACATGGATAAATAGAATAAACTAAAATAAAAAATTGATGACTTAAGGGAGGGGACTAGGGACTAGTAGATGATAATTATTGGAATGGGTACCCCAAAAGGCAAAGAGGTTAACACTAGTACCCTAAGGGAATGTAACACTAAAAGTGATAAAATAATATGTACGATAGGGCAGAACACAAATTCAATAAGATTCCAAAGGCTTGAAATGAGAGGACTAAATAGCAGAAAGAAGAACCTAGTGGAAGGTAGTAGGGAGGGAAATCAATCAGAGAAAATTTGTCTAATTTTTATGTCTAGTTAGTTGGTTTTGTTTCTCTTTTGATAATATCTTGTCAAAGGAATGTGTTTTCCATACCATGTGGGACTTGTTATTTTTTGGTGCATCTATTATTTTTTAGTAAAACTATAGTTTTTAGGTAATTTTAAAACTTGAGCTTAACCTATCAAATAAAAATATATATTACCTTATTATTTTATTAATTTTATCTAATAAGGTATAAGTTTTGAAATATTAATATCATACAATATATTATAGTAATATAATAATTTGAATGCTACAACAAAGTATGATTGATTTATTTTAATGTTTTATTTATGGAAAACAATAAGAAGATTAATTTACATAACTTTTCTGGTTTTACAAGCATGATATTGAATATAGGTGACTGAAAGGACTAAAAAGACCAAGATCTCATTAGATAAAGAGCCTAAGTATCTATATTTGTTGGACAAGTCAATCAAAAACTAGATGCATGTTTTAGATAAAGGTGTATACTTATATTATATTAATCATGTTAACTTGTGCCACATTATTTTGACACATGTCATTATTCTTGCTTGTAACCATGTTTTTGTGTGATATCTTATGCTTTTTATGTTTGTATAATCCATAATATTTTCTCCTTCACTTCATAACCCTAGTTCCAATTTCAATAGTAGTTTAACTTATAAAAATTGGGAAGAGTGATGGGTTGAGATGACCTCAACCAATCCTAATGAATGGTTGAGTGATACTTATATATCTAATATTTTGACCAGAGAATTAAATAGCATGTAGTTCTTCCATTTAGGTGAATGTGTGAAATCATGATCAACTAGTATGAGTGCATCATGTATTTTAGCTTTCAAAACTTTTCAATGGAATATTGACTTAAATTAGGTACTTCATACTTGGTAATGACCAACTAATTTTATTGATTTATGATTGGGAAGTTTGATTTAGTCCCTCTCAATGTGTATATGTGTCTTTAATAAGTGTTGTGTACTTTTTGTATAATGATATATAGGTCAATATGATTAGACCTATGTTTATAAATAAATGACTCTTTGGATAATTTATCATTCTAAAAAATGTGAAAAAATTATGAGATGACCCATAAATATGATTTGAGTTTTGAAAATGTTGGATTCTTAGTACAGGGATAGGTCCATCATAATTAGATTCCTACATAATTATTAAGGCATATGAGTTTTGATGGACTTTCTAAAAAATAAATAATTATGATATGATAATCATGATATAATTTTCCTATGATTTTTATCAAGTTATATGTAGAGTATTGAATTCATGTATGTGACTGATATCAAATCAATAAGTTTACACCTATTAAAGTCAAGTGGATACTATAAAAGGGTCTAAAATAACCATATATATACACACAAATCATGTGAGTTAGATATAGGTCAATACTAACATTTATAATTATACAATACTATAATTTAGTGTCTATAAATGCCACAATCTTGTTCTAGTACTGAAAGTAAAACAATGCTAAACTAAAAAGATAAATATATGTACCTTAGTGTGTAAGGCATACATTTTATTTTATAAAAGGATCCAAGTGTGAACATATTATCCATTCAAACTTGTAATGAATAATTCAATAATAAATTTCCATATATGAAACAAAATTATATTAATGAAACTTTAAAACTTTCAAGAGGATGGAAGGAATACACCTACTAGTGGGTGAAACACGATTTCTTCTAAAGTTTTAGAGATTATGCTTCATTTTAAATCATTGGATAATTAAGGGAAGTACTTAATGGATAATTTAATAAGATGATTATGTCTTAAATAAAATATTATTATTCAAATCTTTGATCAAAAAAACAAATTTGCTAACCATCATGAAGAGGTAGTAGTGCAAGGCCATTGAATGATGTATAACCTCAGCCACACTACTCATTTAGCTAATCTTAAACTTCAATATGGAAGAGGAAACCTATGTTCAGATCATGTAATTGTGATTAAGCCACTATACATATATGTATAGATTCAAAATGTTACTTTTGACACCATCAATGCCATCTTCAAAAATGGAAATTTTTAATATTATGTATATTAATAAATTTCATGCCCCATAATATGATCCACTAACCCAATTTGATATAAAAATTTATAAAAAATATATGACACTTTTTTTTGACTTGATATATCTAAAAATATGTAACTTAGGTTCATATTAAATGTTTTTAGAATTTATACATATGTATTGCATATGCCTTCAAAATTTGTCTACATTTATAAGTATATGCACCATAAAATGACCCAAACTGATAATCTAAAGCAATTTGAACCCTCTAAAATCATGTATTTTTTCTATATATATATGGAGACTTTTTATATTAAAATATCACTAATATTCCTACATTTTGAGGTGAGGAATGTATCCTATAAATTACTCATCTCAAAATAAAAGTTTTAACTGAATCATGTTATATATAAATATTTAAGAACTTAAAAATATGTGCTAATGTGTGGAGAATTTTTCATCTTATTATGATTCTATCATCAAATCATATGCATTACATGTGGTTTAATGAATAAAATCCCCAAGTCAAGATAAATATTTCCATTAGGCACATTATAGTGATTGTCATATATATAAGAAGTGAGTAGTAACCTACACAAAAATCTGCATTTCATGGATCATGGTAGCAAACATCAGAAGGAAGGTGCATGTTATGGATCATAAAACCACAAATTTGTATTCAATTCAAGATTTATCCACTCAAAATCACATAATTTCAAGGTCATGATATACATACAATAGCACTCAATTTCACACAAGGAAAAAGCCACCCTAAATGGACAATTAATTTACAGATAAGAATACAAGACCCAGATAAAAAATGAAAAAACCACAAAAAGTGGAAAAACAAATGTCACACAAAAAAGGAAATAGCCAAACACAATAGGAAATCAAGTATCACACAACAAGGTAAGAGCCATATAAATAAAAAATTATATAAGAATAAACTCAATTAAGAAAAAGTCATCAAAGAAGGAAAGTGCCCTAAAAGAGAGTCATATAGTGAAAAATAAGTCACAATAGAAGGTAAGGAAAAAAACAAAGATTCAAATAATTAAAATCTCAATCAATAAATGTCATATACTGATGTAATATCCAAAATAAATCATAATATATTATTATCCTATGGAAAATATCAACTATGAATAGTAGACTAGTTGAATTAGTCTATATCATCAATCTATGTCAGAGTCATTACATATGACAATAACATATCCATTAAATGTAACATTGTAAATAATACAAGGAAGATCATGGTATGTGGAGGCCATCAATGCATCTTAACATGATAAATGTAAAAGTCATATAAAGATATAACATTTAATAATGTAGCCTATGAAATGAGATCCCCCTACTACATCTTTACATACATATAACATTTATAACCTATATGTCATGCATGTATATATGTAAAATGATATATAATCTAACATGACATAAAACAATTTATTAATGATAAAAACCTGTAAGGACTATTTCAAATAATTTGGACTTACACCCACGAAAGTGTAGCGGAGAATTTTTTTTCCAAAAATATTTTTTCTATATTCCAAATAAATTGGAATATTACAAACCACATGGGAACAAATCATTTTGAATGAATTGGACTATTTTGATTAATTTGGACTTATACCCACTAAAGTGGAGTGGATAAAATTTTCTCAAAAAATAATTTTTCTATATTCCAAATAAATTGAACTATTTCAAACCATTTGGGCATACATCATTTTGAATAAATTGTACTATTTCAAACAATTTGGACATATACCCACTAAAGTGAAGTGGAGAATTTTTTCTCCAAAAATAATTTTTTTATATTCTAAAAAATATTGGACTATTTCAAACCATTTGAGCATAAATCACTTTGAATAAATTAGACTATTTTAAATAATTTTTACTTATACATGTTTAAGTGGACTATAGAAAATTTTATCCAAGAATAATTATTCTATATTACAAATAAATTTGATTATTTCAAACCATTTGGGTATAGATCATTTTAACTAATTTGGACTTATACCCACTAAAGTGGATTGGATAAAAGTTTCCCCAAAATAGTTTTTATATATTCCAAATAAATTAGACTATTAAAAACCATGGACAAAGATCATTTCAAACAAATTAGACTATTTAGAATAATTTTTATTATTCTAAATAATTTGGATTTATATGCACTAAAGTGGAGTGGAAATTTCTTTTCCAATTTTTTTCCTATATTCCAAATAAATTGGACTATTTAAAACCTTTTGGGCATAGATAATTTTAAACAAATTGGACTATAAGTATTTGATATGACGCTAATTATCATCATTATGACATTGACAAACAAAACGTAACTCCCAAAGGGAGAGAAACAAAAACTGAGGTATAATTCAAAGATAAAATAGAAACAAGAAGCATACATCACTAAGAATAATCTAGCAAAACATTATAGATTAGGGATTATTTTGGATAATGTTACTTTACATGTAGGTCTAGGATTTGTAGTCACTAAGCCATTACATTTACTAGGTCCATTTACACTGCCCAACCTAATACAATCCACTATTTATTGAAGATTATTTGGAATCATTCAAGAAGACATGTAGTGACCACTACCATGTGCCTTAGTATTTTTAACATCCAATGAATCCACCACACTCTATATTGAAAAAAACTTGACCAAATAATGGGTTACTAATATGAGGGCATATAATTTAAATTTTTTGATGAAGGGGAGTAGATATGGTAATAGTTTCAGCCAAGAATGCCCAAAAAGAGTAGCAACTTATGAAACCTCTACCATAACCATGTAATCATCATGAATTTGAACATAATGATCTTTAGAGGAATTAAACTAAGATGGTTTAAACCATAAAAAGGTAGAGCATGCCTAATTACCACCTCAAATCTAGTTATATAGCCAATGAGGCCAACCCAAAATTATTTCCATATAAAGGCCTCTACCACTGGATGTTCTTCCTCCATATTTTGGACCACCCAAATTAGGTTACTAGAAAATAATGATGCCACATCCACATTGGTTTTGTTATTCTAGATAACATGAAGATAATCCTCACTAATAATAGTCTAAATTATGTCCAAAACCTCCACATTTAGAAGCCAAAATATTAGATGAAATCTATGATCCAAGACACTATCTCAAAAAGACATTTCACAACACTCTACATGGAGAGACAAGATATTGGTGGTAATGACCAAACTTAACCCAACATAATGCATCTTCATAGTAGAGGCAATACAAATAGGGGATAAAATTAAAATGAATGCAATAACGAGAGACACATATTGCTAGTTAATCACTTCAAGTGATTTGTCACCTATCATGATAAAACACTTCATACCTAAGGGATTTATGTGAAACCATAAAGTGAAAATCCATTTACACATGTTGAATCTCTAGTATGACTAAAACTAAACACAATAAGTCTTAACGTAATTTTAGAAAGTCCCATCAATCATGTACGACATCGCATGTCCACCAAATCATGACCTAGCCATCAGTAATATACATTATCCATAAATACATCAGTCACTTATTCCACCCCCAATTCAAGGGGAAATATTATTGTTTATTATCTTCACTGAATAAATATGATGATAACCAAGATTATATTTCATACAAGAGAGGCCAAATAAGGTGGAGGATGTTGTAGAGTTTCCAAGCCTTAGCATGATGATTAAAAATAACCTTCACTTTGATATTGGAATCTCATTAAATTATTAACTATTTAATTATGAATTATCTTGCAAGTTGTATGCCTAGGATAATTGTTTGTGCTTTATCTTCATTGTTGATTCTATCTAGGAGGTTATCTTAGGCAATATGAATGAGATGACTATATAAATATGGAATATTACATCACACTCTTGAGGCTACTAGGTTTTCTTGTGATAATCTATCAAATTTTAATTTAAATAAACCATTAGGGGGAGTCCAAGGAAACCTAGCATGTGGATGAGATAAACCACTATATACCCCTGACCCATTAACAAGACATAAAAAACAAATTTAAGGAGTGAGAGACTTGAGAATTATTTGTTGTTCATTGGGAATATCTTCATGAGTAGGTGTCAATCTCCTAATGTATTAATTTGGGTAATTTAAAGTTAAAATTATGGAATATCCACTTCCATGGGGATTATCTTTCAAATATGGACCCAATTCAATAATTTCAAGATATCTCTAGTTATATATCAAATTTAACAAAACAAGACCAACGTATAACTAAATTAAAATCCATAAATTAAAAAAAAAAAAATGGATTACATTTTAAATAATTTTGAACTAATTTTCATGAAATTTATGATAATGTTACTAAAATTATAGTTTACAATTAATAAATACACTTTAAAGAATGATATTGTGAAGTTACATCCTTCTAAACAATGTTTCAAAATTGTTGGCTTGAATTTTTTTTATTTCTCCTAAGAATGTGATGATATACATCATTTTAATTTTCCAATCCTTTTCATCTTTTTGAATTCCATTTTCACTATATCTACTTGCTATATCATTACTCATTTGAAATTTTTGTTTTGTAACATAATTTTGAGAATTGTAATCAATGAACACCATGTTGGCAAATTAAAAATCATCTCTAAAGGTCTCTTTAAAAATAATTTCATCCAATTTATTTATATTTATATTTATATTTAAGGTATTAGAGTATTTGTTCCCTAAGTAAAAAGGAAATTTGAACTTATGTAATCCATGGCTTGAAGGAGTAGCCTTAAATTATTGTCCTCTATAATTGGCCAAAGGCCAATGTGAGAAAAACACTACAGTGCCACCTTCAAAATTTATTTGGAATGATATTGAATATATTATGACATATTTTATATTATATAATCTTCTTTTATTCTCATAAAATTCATTTTCATATCTTTTGTTTTGTACACACAAAATAATAAGTCATCCAACTGCATAATCAATAGTTTTTTAGGAGTCAGTTTTAGCTCCTCCTTTTAAATGTCTACAATTTGTTAAAATGGAAAGAAATAATTTATTAACAATATTATATTATAACAAATATAACATGAATTTTTTTTAATAAAATATTTGACATGTTATATTGATCATTGATTCACTTTTGATGTTCATTTTATAGTGTAACATATAAACACATTGTATTTCATTTGATGCATTTTTATCTAAATTTGTTTAAATCTTATAAATATTCATATAAAAATATATACATGATCACACACATGTAATTATACTCATTATACATGGATATATAATTTCTATTTCCAACACACACACACACACACACACACAAATATATATATATATATATATATATATATATATATATATATATATATATATATATATATATATGCCCTTTTTCAAAAAAAAATTCTTAATAATAAATCTATTTTTCATTGAATTTATCACAATCACAATATTTATATCCATTCAAAAAAATCATTTTTATAATGATAAATATCATGCATACTCTGAAGGTAGTTTATTGTCTTCAAGACACAGTATAACACATTGAGTTATTTTAAACTTGGAAAATTCAACATTTAAACAACATTTTGGTAAATACAACCACATTCAAGTCAACACAACAATGAAATGAACCCAAAATTCCAAATCCCAAGATGATGCACTATATTTTATTATCTTATACACTTTATTGTTGATAAATAAAAATTCAATTGTAACGTGTTCAAATAAATAAAGATAATTTATATATTCTAGTATATGAAATTGTATAATGACACATTGATTGAAAGGGGGTTTCACTTTTTTTTGCCTTTGTGTAGTTTTTATAGATGCACTCTTTTATTGAAAATTTTATTCTTTATTACATTTAATTTATTATATAATGTAGTAATTAAAAAGTATCATCATCATTTTATTTGATATTTGTATTTAAAAAAAGTGTCTTGTTGTAGAGTTTTATCTTATGTTGTTTTCAAGGAGGTTTCAAGTTATAGAGCTATGTCTTCGGTTGTTTTTTTAGAGACACAAAGTTAAAGACCTATGTTTTGAAATGTTTTAACTAAGACATAAATAGATGAAAAAATATTTTTTAGTATTATAAATTTTTTATAAATAAAAAGTTCTATAATTGTAAAAATATGCATGATCTTATCTTACCTTGTTCAACTTGCAATTTGTCATGTTCATTGATTTGATTTTACATTACTATTTTTTCTTCAATTTCATTCAATTCCATTATTACTACACACCAAAATATTTCTAAGTTTTTAGGTTTGAAAAATAAATCATATGCACCGAAAGATTGTTAAGATGTTTTATTTTAAAAACAAAGCATGATTATAAAATAAATTAAAAATGTTATACACCTGGTAGTGATCAAAGATTTTTTTAGTATTGGTTACCATGATTTTGTCAAATAATTTTTAAATTGAATATTAAAATTTATTTATTCTTTAGTTTTTATAATTTAAAATAAATTCCTTTGCATTTGTGTACAAGCATGCACCAATCTAACTCTTTTATATATCCTTAGCACATCACATGTATCTAAGTTATTAAAACTAGAAATAATTCTCTCCCAAAATAAGTTATATAATTCATTTTTAAATGGCCTTCATGTTTTGTGTGAACTAATCATTTAGAATGTTGGTACATCTTTACTGATGTCAACACCTTCCTCTAATTTAATTTGTTGTGAATGGAGGATGAAATATTCAAGCTAAATATTAGTGGAATATTGAGAAAAATCGATACCTATAATATGATCCCAATTGAATCCATCACTATCTGGAGTCCAAATTATGACACCCATATTTTGTATATAATGGAAAGAACCAACACAAAGATTTTAGAGAGAGTTATAAATGCTAGAGAAATGGTCAAGTTTGTGAATGATGAATACATTTAAAAACCCAATAATAAATTTATAAATCAATTCCTGAAGAAATAGGTGAAGATGTTCTTCCTTAAATTCTTCAATGACATTCAAAATTTTAATAATTATCAAATCAAGATTCACACCAACAATGAGCATTGTACTAAATTCTTCTAAAATAGATGGCCAAAGACATATGGAGATGTAATGGAAGTTATACATTTATATATATGTCTCAAGAAGTTGACCTCCATCACTATCTATATATTTTCTCAATATTTTTATTGAATATGGAGATAATGCTTCCATTTTTTATTTTTTTTTGAAATATTTTCATTGAGGACACAAATATTCAAACCTTTTTGCATAAATTGTATAATGTTCCATTGCTTCTTTAGGTGTGATTATTTTTCTACTGGAAGTGTCAAATCATGATTGATGAAATAATATACATTTTTTGATAATATGTTACTTTCTAGCTTCACTTTTGTTGCACCAAGTATCCATGTTGTTTCAACCCAGAATCTTTAAGAAGGAAATAGACCCTTTTTCCAATAAATTTGCTAGTTTTATTTTTTGCTTGTCTAAAAACACTTGAATGTTTCTATGTATTATTGTACCAATTAGATTCAAATATTGATTATCTAAACTAGGTAAATACCACTTATAAAAAATTAAACATCTTATCAAAATAATCTCAGATAGGTTGTTCCATGAAAATAAGGCATTTCTCTCCTATAGTTGTTGTGCTAAGTAATTCATTTGTGTGAACAAGTGTCTATCTTGTTCATGTATTTATACTATCTTTTTTCCCCTATTTAAAGATTATTCCAACCTCTCAATTAGATAAGCTCACATGTAGATAAAAATATTTATAAAAATGAAGCCTTATATATTGCTTCATTATATTGGTTACATATTTTGTGAATAATATGGAATGTAATAACTATTTTTAGAAATCTTGCCCTTCTAACAGAACATTTTTTCTCAATGATAGTGAATTGTCTTACTCATATGAAATAATTATTTGTTGTGTTATAGTTTTCTGTTGGCCATTTTTTATTTTGAACCTTAATTTTTTTTCTTAATCATATCTTCAAGGGGTTATCTTGATTCAATAATACATTGAGGGTTATTTGGATCAAAATCAATTAATAAAACATCCTTCATTGGAACCTCATTATTTTTTATGAATGAATGAATTATATAATTCACCCCTCTTTCATATATATTTCTTATTTGGATATTAACATCCCCCAATTCAAATAACTCTATAAGAATGTTCAAGGAATAATTACAAGATAAAATATACCATGTAGATAATTCACTATGTGTTTGATCATAATTTTGTGCCAACAAAAGGGTATCAACCTTTTGTTTGATCTTATATTTCTCTACTAGTGTGAGTAATTGTATAGCCTTTTTCAAATCTACATACAAATATGTTGCCCTTGCTTGTCTTATTTTTTTTAATGTTTTTTCTATCATGATTATAGGGTCTCTTAAATGAATATTTATATGGTGGAAATTAGAATAAGGTGGTTCCCCTTTTTCATGGTTTTTTTCAACATATTTTGTATTCTAAGAGCCAAATTATCTCTATTTATCAACCCAAATATTTCAAGGTTGTCATAGCTATTCAAATGAAATCCAAATGTTTCACAAGAAGGAAAAAAATTCATTTTTATCAATTCCATTTTATTGGGTGTAAATTTATTGAAATTAGTTTTAGCACGATGGAGAATTCCCTCTTTTCCAATCAAAACTTATAGTTAGAATTGAATGGCATCTTCAAGTTTATCCTTATCACAAGAAAGGATTATTCTGATTTGAGAAGATTTTTTTAGTTATAACACTACATAAATAAATATCTACATGCATATTTATTAGATTAAACAACTCAAAATACCAATCAACAATAATAATTGTATCACCACCATAAAATGGAAAATGTTGTTGTGGATTTAATTTTAGTTTTGGTAGTTTAAATAGTAATATATCCAAATTTTCTTTGATTGAGACCTCCTACATTTTAGGTGTGGGAATTTATTTCTTACCTGAAGACATTCTACAAATCAATTTATTGATGTTTTAAAAAATTTAAATTGCATATTATATCACTAGAAAAATTATTATTGATTAACAAGTGATTATTTATATATCAATAAATGTGAATTCTAATATCAAATATAAAATACATATTAAATATTCATAATACATAGAATAAATTATACATAAATTAATAATATATGACTAAACCAAAATTAAATTATATAGAGAGATATGTAAAATTCATTCAAAGGGGATTTACTAAAAGCTGACTGTTCATTTCCAACATATTAGGTACTTATTGAGTATATCATAAAAGTATAACACCATACTTACTTAGGGTTATGAATTAGTGAGCTAGATGTAAATTTTAAAAATATTCACTACAAAGTTATCCTTTTCACTGATAAGAATGTTAAATTTATCTCCTAGGAGATACCTTCAATATTCCATTGAATTTATGAAAAGGCCTACAAAGGAATATCCTAGCCAAAGTAAGACTACCTAGAGGAAAGTGGAGGACATTTTAAATATATTTATTAAATGTGTCAAGGATTATATGTAAATTAAAAAAATATCTAATATAAATTGATAGGCAAAGGAATATACAAACATTTATTTTGAAGGAAAAAGAAGACGGGGAATTATGTTTTAAATATTCAACTTAAGGGGTCTTAGGTGAGGTGTTAATACATTGGATAAATGTGGATGATATCCCATAAAATGTTTCATCATTATTTAAAAAATATAATCTATCTCTTGCATGTGGAACAAGATATCAACACTCCTCATGACCAATTATATGATGTATAGATCCCAAAGTATGATGCATATCAATCAATACCAAATATTACCCATGCTATGAACTATGGGAAGATCCAAGCCATTTCATTCAATAAATGACTAAAATTTGGTAATAAGAACTAAAATTATAACTATATTACAATATTTTTTGACTTGGCTAAGTTAAAAAAACTATCACAGCCACCGTGAAGACCAATGAACATAAACACTAAAAAAAACAAAAAACCTTAAAACTATTCCTAGAGAGTTTGGTGTCAAAATTAAGCCTTTAGTAATTGTATTACATCAAATTAAGTTTACTTAAAATCATGATTTATACCACTTAACATGAACTACTGAAGTACCTTCAATTAAAACCAATAAATGAGCCTTGTATGGATGCTGTCAATGAGCCACTAAGTGAGGTTCAATGTACCTAGAGAAGGTGAAATAAACCTTGAGGAAGTGTGATCACCCATTATTTGTAGGATTGGGTGGAAAATCTTCCTCTAAAGAGAGGATTTAAATGGAATAAAACTCTCAAACCTATCCTATAATTGATTGTTAAGTCAAAATGCCCATCAATAGGGACCTTGAAGGTATCTCCTAGGAGTACCTTTCAAACATAGATAAGAGTGAATTTTTCCTTCAATATATATCTTAGGATATACCTTCAAGTTACCCATGAATGAATTACAAGGTCACATAAGTTTTATGTTTTTCATGCTCCCTCACTCTGTGGACCTACTAGATGGAACTCCCTTAGTGATTTTATTTGGTGATTTTATTTGATGAATCCATCATATGCATTTTAGTCTTTGACACTCCATACTCTATATATACCATATGAATTTAGTTATTTGGAATTTTTCTTCAGAGTATTTGTTTGAAATATAATATTCATGAATTTAGGGTATGGGACCTGAATCTACATTCCCTATTTATTAAAATTATTTAGAACTTACTCTTTGACTACTATTATTAAATAACCAAGTCTGCATTTTTACACTTCTGTTTATCTATATCTTTGAAAAATATTTATTCATTAGTTTTCTTCAACAATTTCCTCCAATACATTTAGGTATTAGATGATTTTTATTGATATAAGAGTTATACACATTTTGATATTTAGTGAAAATGTTTATAAATATTGTTCAACATGCTTAGAAATAGTGTTATACCCCAAATTCTGAATTACGACTACCCAAAAAAATGTTAATTAGTAAACTAATGTCAAAGAAGCAAAGAAATGACACCTAGTAGAGTGTAATGATGTGGCACTCATACTAAATGTCAATAGTCCTAAATGTCATACCTATTAAATGAAGTGGAAAAATTCATATTAAACAAATAAAATGAAGTTATAAGGGTTGGACATTAATGGCACAAGAACTAGAAATCAATACCAAAGCTTTATTAAAGTAGTTAGAATGATGACATGCCCATTCAATCTTGATCTAATTTATGAATTCAATTAATCTCCTAAAATATATCCATAGCCACAAGTGTATTCAACTTAAAAACATACTTAAGATAACCAAGTGATTGAATTTCAAAAAAATCCCAACTTAACTATAAAATAATGGCATTCTCATCTAGGGAATTCTAGGGAACTCTCCCTGCTTCAAGGTTCTCCATCAAGGATTATAATGAGTACATGGACACACTCTTTGAAACTAATCTATTCAATAATAATTATAAAAACTACTTAGCACTATGGGATGCCATACATAAGATCAATTCACACACACATGAATAGAATCAGACTCCAACCCAGCACTAATTGGCCACATATCTCCTCCTACTTAGGAGATAAGGGATATACTTTGTATTTTTCAAGATATAATTCATGCCCTATATCAACCTCCTATGAGAATTTTTCTTCATAGAGAAGATATCAAGAGAAGCATACCTACATGAACTTGAGAAAAAACTAGTTACAACATGCATCTTAGATGATGCATTTCAAAGGTACCTCTCTCTTCCCATCCCAGATACCACCTATGATCTACATAGAGTAGTGGCATGGAATAAAGAGAAGTATGTTGATAAGGTGATTAATAGCTAGATGTTCCCTGTAGAGACAATCAACTTGAAATAAAATTATCTTACCCCAATAACAAAATTTAGAATGGGAATTCATATTGGTATGGCCTGGTTAAAAAGGCTATTTGGATACCCTACCATATAATTCCTTCAACTAGAATGGGTTCTACTAATGGATTTGTTGAGGATGTCAGAATTGACCTTTTCTCTAAGTGAAGTGATTGGAGAAAGGTTATGAGAAAAAAAATTGCATAAAGATGGGGCCTTTAGGAGGCCACTTTTACATGATGTCTTACTCGACATAGTTTTAGGGATTCTTTACATCATCAATGGCTCACTTGGAGCCTGATTCTAGACTATATAAAGAAAAAGATACATGACTCTTATTATTTCATGCATAATATTAAATACACTCACAATATTATGCACATTGTTAAGGAAATTTACCCATTGGTATGGATGACCATCCATGAATCCCCTTTAACTAGGATATCAAAGAGTATTATGGATACACTACTAATAAAGGGAAGACTATTGGATATACCTTAACTATATAATCATAATGGTAATTAGCCATAAGGTTATACCTCTACAAATCTCAAAGTATTCCCTAGATAAGGTGGTGGAGTAGGATATAACCTAAAAACTATGGTGGGGCATTGATTATTATATACACAAGAAGAATAAATCCTACCTTCATGGATCACATATAATGATTAAAATAATGTGATATATAAATAGGAAACAATTTTATGAGTCTAGAGAATGAATATAATACTATTCCTTGGATTCACTACCACACATGGATTGGGATCCCCATGGATAGTGTAATACCACATCAAGGGGTTTGGAATTAAATATCAACACGAGCCTTATGTCATGACTTCATGTTAATCAATGATAAAAAATATGATCAAATATTAGAAAGGTCAATATCAATTCATATGAAGAAATACCTTATACATATCATTCAAGGGATGCCTTCCCTTTCCATAAAGGAGTCACAAACCAAATTCCCACTAGCTGAAGGATGGGACACATGAATTTCGGACTAGTAGACCTGCTCAACCATAATGGGAATACGTGAAATATTTTTAGACACCCCCTTAAACATTTAAGGAAGTAAATAAGGAACCAATGGTGCTAGATACATTCTTGGGAGGAAATCAAGATGAGCCCATCAACCAAGATTCCTCATACTATAGGGGCCTTGCCTAAGGTGATGTTTCATCACCACTAGAGATTCCTTTTGTAGTTACCTCAACAACATAATTGACTCCTTAGATTTGAAGACCACCCTTTATTATAAAATAAGCCAATGCCTAATTCACTTCCATGGATCCCAATTTTAGAGTTAAATTTTGTGAATATAGATACATAAGAGTCAATTATAGATGATATTAATGATTAGGAGGAGAAATCATAAAGAGAAAAAGTCTTGAGCCTCCAATACTCAAAGGTAAAAAATAACATTACATCATCAAACATCACTCCAATTTCTATCACTGCTATTACTTCTCATGTTTCTATTCTTATAATTAGTTCTTTTTTCCCATTTATTTCACCCCTCTTATTCCACTTCTTCTCTTGGTTCCCAAGGTAGAGGTTGATCTTATTCAGCCTATTTTTCAACCAACTCTTTTAGTACCCAAGTTATAAGATCCCCCCTCTAGCCATGTAGCCCCTAATTACTTAATTGTTATTACTCCAATTACTCTTCTTGTGTCCACTACTACTATTCCTACTACAAACCCTTCCACTACTACTCCACCCTAGAAAAAATAATAGAAAAGCCACAAAGAAGGTAAAGGGGTAGTATCCACTCCCCAGTTACATGTTAAAATTACATAGTTAAATTTTCTAGTTCCCTTTCCCAATCTTTCTTAAGAGATAACTATGATAACCACTTCAAACACTGAGAATAAGAGAAGGCCAATATACATAGTCCATCCACTACCAAAGTACAGTGGAGTGGACTAGTCCAAGATCATATGGCCTTTGCTTCATTATCCCCTCCTAGAAAAAACTGTGAATCAAACATCAAGTGAGATAATGGTTGAGACTACATCCTTAGACACTTAACCCATGGACCCAACCTAGTTAGTCCTCCCATAGTGAGCAATAGATGTGTAGTTAGGGTCCTACAAAAGAACTAATCTTGTGATTACTATATTATCCATTATGGGTATAATTTTTTAGAAATACACATGGAATGTATAGAGTTTGAGGAAGTTTAAACTAGAATATGAAACAAGTAGAGTATCTGTTCTAAAATAAATAGAATAATTGTTCGCTTTGACCAAGAGGAAAGATAGAAAACTGGGGTAGTCCCCCTATATAGAAGAATTAAAATCCTACATGGAAACACATAAAGATGTTCTTGTATAAATACATGAAGGGATATAAATTTTATGAAGAGAAAAATAATAATAACTAGCACAATTGAGAGAACAAAAACAATTTATTCATGTTCCAACATAAATTGAAATGGACATCTAGAATACATCATCCAGATTGTATAATACAACTGAGGCCATTTGTGTAATAAGGGAATAATTATTTCCCCACAAATATAAAACACAAAATTATTGAATTATTTGGATATATATCAAAATAAACACAAATTATTTATTCTTTTTACAAATGATAAGTCATGCACATTTAAACCTGATGGTACCATTAGAGGCTACCAATGCCATCAACTTTGGTGGCCATAGGAATGAAAGAGGTAATAGAATGGGTTGAGGTGGTTGAGGTAGTAATGTTAAAGTACTTAGAACATGATACTCACTCCTAGAAAATTTTGGATGATCTAGAGGTTTATCAAGTGAAGGATTCAATAGGAAGACTAATTGATAGGCGCAATTTTGATCAGTTCTTGTAATAAGCTTCAAATTATTTCAAGCATGACATATAAGGGAAGACCATAGAAAACATAGAAGTAAAGAAAAATTTTGATATAAATAAGGTGACTAAAGTTGACATCTTTAGATCTAACTTCAATACTACCAAAGCTAAACATGCAAGGCTATAGGAACAAGTGAATAGAGTCCATAGGCCTCCACTCCTTAACATGGATATAATCAGATATCAATATGAAATTGATTATAAAAATAATTAGGATTTTTAAGTGAAGAATAATTTCAATACAATAAATCCCAATTCAATACAATACTATAATTTAATGCCTTCAACAACCTCATTAACCATGCAAACACTTGGTTAACTTTGAGAAGTCCAATTTCATATGTATACATGCATCACTTACTCATAGTTTACTTATTATTATAATATACATGTAGAACTAGAAATATTTTAAGTATATAAACATTAAATTTCACATGATAAATAATTTTGACATAAATGTAATTAGACACAAGCATGCAAAAATATGCAAATTTGAGACCAAAATTAGAACCGAGGTTCTAAAAACAACATGTAACTATGAGTTTACATATACTTAGAGAATGAGGCATCCCCTCCCAAAGTTTGTATATAAATGTAATTTTTCATTCAAAATGTTTTAAATATTTGATCAATATAATAAGAATCCAATTTTAAATATCATGCAATTGCATTGGTTTTCTCCCCTTCTACATATGTGATTTTAAGTTTTATTTTTTTAGTTCTTATAATACAATAATTTAAAGTGTGAAATATATATATATATATATATATATATATATATATATATATATATATATATTATCTAATTATTTTAATCAATGTATGTTATATGTATATGTGTAATCACTATTAAAATTTAGTAATTTTTTTTAGTCAATTGTTTGATAATGTGTTATTCTTTGTAGTGTTTATAAATGCTTTCTATTGGTATAGTTTTATAAGTGTGTGCCATAACTACCTTAGACACCTTCTTGGTTTGAGTTATAACCTTCCGATAAATGTTATACAAGAGCTAATATAAAGCAATAAACCTTTAGTTGAGACCATCAAGTTTCCTATATCATCACTTCCCATACTTCATAACTATGTTTACATGTAAGTGTGCAATAGATGGAAGAAATAATAATTAGTTTTGAGAGCATTTGTCCACTAAGAAACCAACCTAGGAAGTAACACTTTGAGATCATATAACCTTATTTTATGATCTACCTTACCTCCTTTTAAATTTTATTTGACTAATATCTACCCACTCTAGATTAAATATCACCCATTTATATCACCCACTTAGGTTTGATTTATCCACTAGGATTTATTTCAGTACAAGCAAACCCAATTAACAACCTACATGTTTTACTTTATATTCTATGAAAAGTCCATTTAAACCATACATACAACTTGTCACCTAGATTTAATTTCACATCCACTAAGATCATAAAACATAAGGTGATACCTCATTTGAACTTTGGTTGGTGCATAAGAACCATATAAATAAAAAGTGAAATTTGCCTTCACCTTAAAGGCACTACTTAAAGGGCCTTATACTAAATTCAAGGGTACCTTCAAGGTATCTCCTAAGAGATACGTTTAATTTATCCATGAAGGTATTATATATTTTTAAAAAATTATTTGATAAATTCAAAAGGCTTTGTGCCCTATATTTTGATACTCTCAGATCCTCAAAAGTATGACACTTGGCATCCATTTGTTAAAATAGACTAGTAGAAGATGCATCAAAGGGTATTGTCATACATTAAATTTAAAATAGACTCATAAAATATATGTATAATTTAATTATCATACATTCAATTATACATTGAATTTATCTCCTAGAAGATACCTTCAACATGCACAAGAGTGAAATTTTCCTTCACCTTGAAATCACTACAAGGTCATACCTTGAAGGGCCTTATAATACCTTCAAGGGTAAATTCAAGGTATCTCCTAGGAGATACATTTCAATTATGCACAATAGTGTAGGAGATACCTTTCAAAAATGCATAATAGTGTAGGAGATACCTTTAAAACATGCACAATAGTGTATTCAAGGTATCTCCTAACAAATACCTTCAATTTACCCATGAAGGTATTACAAGGTAACATAATTTTTATTGTTTTGCAAGGTATTATGGAGACACAAAATTTTTATTAATTCATCAGTATGGTTTGAAATTAAAAGGATTTGCATATCATATTTTGTTATTCACAGTTCCCTAAATGTATGACACTTGGAATTCCTTCATTAAAATAGGCTTGTGGAAGATTAAATAGTTATTTGGTTTGTGGTCTAATGCCCCAAATATTTGTTATCTCTGGACCTTTGAGATCCTAACACATGGCATGATATTTTCAACTCACAACCATGGAAGGTTCAATCAAAGTGAAAGGTATGAAGCCATGGATTAATATGGAGTTTACGCATGCCATCATCTAGAAAAACTAACCCTGAATATCCAATAATTATCATTGATAGTTGTCTCAAAGTTTATGATTGAACATTCAAAGTCAACAAAAGTTTTCCATATGGTAGGTAATTGAACACACTAAATTTGACTAGAATTTTCATAATGAAATGGACATTTAAACCAAACTTTCATTATATCCATTAATTTCACACAAATACATTCAATGTTTGATTCTTTTGAATGATATATGCAAAATATATGGCCAAGGGGTATTTAATTAATTGTTACTCTCAAGTAAACATTATGTATTCAAGACTTCATACATTTAAAAGGCCTAATTACTTAGAGTTTTTTGTGAATTTCAACTAGTCTATTCAACAAAAATTGATAAATACATCTAATTCAAAAAAGGCATCAATTTATAAAAAATCTAATGTCCCTTCTCTGTATACTTTCACCAGTGTGATTGAGTACACTAATATGATGTTCAATAAAAGTTTTTTAATTTTCAAATTCCACCATTATTATGCACTATGGGATGATGTAAAATTAGTAATGTCATACTTAGATTAGGATATTATGCACTATGGGATGATGTAAAATTAGTAATGTCATACTTAGATTAGGATATAATTTCACCATCCCATGAGTAATACATTTATAATTTGTTTCCCATCAAGGTACAGGGTCTTCATCAGGTAACTACAAAACCAAAGGTCATACCATGCATAGACCTTCTCAGAGATTTGTTTTTAATGTAACGTTTATTAGTAATTAATTATATATTAAGAAAATAATAAAGTGTCTACATACATTTTGGGTAGGTATTTTGATAGGTTAGCTTCCCCTAAAATAGTCTACAATCAAAACTCAGCTAATGTCTAGCTTGAATAAAACATTGTAGAGGGGAAATTGAAAGAGTGGCTTATCGAGGGCCAAAAACTAAATCATAAAATGGGCATTACATCTAATTACATCATTCAATATAGGTATGGGTTTAAGATAGTAATTGATCTATTGAATATATTATATGGATTTCTAATATTACATATGTTCAGGTTGAGTGGGTTATATTATCATACATTTTGTTGACATGTGATCAATTGGTTGCATTGGGATAAATTATCTATGATATACTAAAGTCCTAAATGTTTTATCTAGACCAAAGGCTGATATATGTTAGTTTTTACATCATGTCCTATTTTTTGGATGATGTTATGGTAGCTATTTAAAAAATATATGGTTAGTTATGTCAACCCTCAAAAGAATATGTGGCTAATAGAATTGGTAAAGATCATTTATTTATGTTCATTCATAGATATAGGTATGAAACTAAAAAAATCTTAAATGAAGTTTACCCTCAGATATATTATGAAATCCATGTGAAATATATGCCCTTGAGGTTGTTAGAGAATGTTTTAAGGACACTCCAAAAATAGAGAGACTACTGGTTCTATCCAAATGTTACAATCATTAATATTGAAGGAATAAGGATGTATCCCTTATTGTTACCACATCATGTTATGGATAAGATTATTGAACAAGAAATTTTTTTTTAGGTTTATAATAATAGTGACAAGGAACTAGGTCTAAGGCATCTAGATTATTATTTTAAGCATGCCATGAGCATCAACCAAATGCGGTATGTGTTCAGATCACATTTCAACCAGGCCAAAAAACTTTGGCTTAATTATAATCTAAGATTGGCACCATTCATAGAATGGGATTTGAGGAAAATGGTTAGATGATACATTAAATAGCTTCAAGAGAATAAGAAGGTGTATGTTTCTTATGGGTATGAGGAGTATGACCATGATCCCATCTTCTAGAATGTGATTTTTGATTTAGTTGTATGAAAGAATATGAAGGATAAGTCAATGTCCATGGTTTGTCCTCAATAATTATAGTATAATCCTTAGTCCATCGAGGAAAAATATAAGAGGGAATGGAATGAACATTCACCACCATCCTAGCCTCATGTATCTCACTAATAATATTAGCCTCCTCCTCTTTTATAAGATCCTATAAATGAGAAACAAAATAATTTTGGTTTCCAAATGTAATCTAATCCTTAGCTTAGAAGGGATATTTTTAGGGGTATTTCAAGTCCACAAGTCCCTTCCTCAAAAATATAACTTGACACCTGAGTTTTGGGCACAAAAATAATAAGATATAGGCTAGAAACTTCTCTAGACAGAAAAAGGAAGAGAAATTTTTTGATGAATCCTTTTCCCCCTTTAACAACTATGACCCAGGTGAGTCTTCTAAATTTTTTACAATCTTCTTTCTCTTCTATTAAAATTATTCATAACTATCCCACTTCTACTATGGCTAGCTCTTCATCACTCAAAGCTATTGGTGAGGATACCTTTACTTAAGGTACCTCTACCATTTCACCTCCAAACACATTTCAAACCACCTCCATATCAAATGTTTCCATTACTTCACCACCATATCATATTATGCTTCCTACCAGTATTATTCCTTCAATTGTGTGACCTTCCATTACACCTTCCACGCCCCCATATTCACCTAGTATAGGAAGACTGAGGATTCTCTTACTCCTACTAAGAGCAAGTAAGTAGAATAAATACCATCTATTGGTCTATCTACTATTAATAATTATCTCAAGGGAAAATTAAAGGAAGTTGATAAAGAAAATGAAGGATAAACTCAAGCAAGGTTGCTTGTGGAAGAAGAAACAAAACTAGCATCTTTGGTTAATTACCTAGATGAATAAGATGAATAAGATGATTTTGAGTAAAAAAATAAGTAGAGAAAGTAAATATTGAAGAGTCTCATAGATGATGATGAGTTAGAGTTTAAGAAAGCCAAATCCTAGAGTCGAGGAGAGCAATAAGTCCTCATAGAATAACCAATCCAAAAGATTGTTGAGGTAGTCTCTTCTAATTTTTATTTATTTATCAGCGTTCAAATCCCATATGTAATTATACCTTTTTTATATCTCAAGGTTTCATATTTATTCCTCCTGAGGATCCATCAATTCTTTCCCTCAGTCAATAAAGACCACATAGTAGAGGGCCCATTTTATATACTAGGTAACTATGTCTATTTTTGAACCTAAGAGCCCACCCATTCCAAAAAAAAAAAATTGCATCAAATAAGAGTTCCCATTCCATAAGCCTCACTAGTATCCTCAATTAAAATTCAAATGGTAAGGTATATAGTTAAGGTCTTTCCAAGAAGAGAGTCATCTCTAAGGGAGATAATTATCCACTAGCCTCTCTTATTTCCCACTTAGATTAATATTTCTACAGTGCCTCCATTATTTACACCTCCTCCCATTACTCTTCCACCTTATTCATCTCAATTCCCTACTCCAATTGAATAAATTATGGTTCTCATAGTTCCCCTATGGGTAAAAGAGATGCAAGAAATGAAAGATGAAAGACAAATGTAGTTGTAACTAAATTTCCCTTAGTCTCCATCATGTTTGATTAAAAGATTGGGATAATTTAGAGGGTGAGGAAGAGGAAGGTGGTGTACCTTAGTATAAGTGAGGCTATGGAATTTGAGTAGAAATAAAATATTTTTCCTCTTGTAAATAGACTTAAGAAGAATGCAAGTGACCCTATAAAATATATTGAAAACTTCAAGGATTTCATTAATTCCATAAGGGCAACCTTGAAATAAATGTACCAGATTACTAATGAGGCATTTATAATGTGGAAAAAAATTTAAATAACCTATACCCCTCAATAAATTATTGTTTATGTTTATAGTACAACTAATAACCTAGACAAAATTTGGTATAGTATGTAAGCCTCTAGAGCAACTACCTAGCCTAACTAAGTAAACATCACCAAATTATGGAACTAGATAAAAAATGGAAAATAGGTTGAATTTATTGATTTTGTGTTTAACTAAAAATTCTTTCAACCATTTGAATTTAATATCTAGTATGGATGCATCCTGGTGCTTGAATTATATCATTCCTAAAAACTATGTCTCTCTTAGATGGCGTAATTAGATGAAGGCATTATTTGGACTCTTTACTAGATATGAGGATCACTGAGGTGATTACTCATACTAGCAAGCTAGTCAATAGGATTAATTTTGAGAACCTCCTTCACGTATCAACAAATAAATTTATGGAGGTGGAGGAAAACATCTATAAAACCAATGAGGAGGTTTAACAACTTCTCAATTTTTTTAAGAATAGAGTAACTTAGGTTGAAGCCTCAATATTTGACTTTAAGATCATGAAGGAAGATCAAGGTAGGTTAATGTCTCAAGCACATATAATTATTAAGCCTTTCTTTCTCAATTTTGATATTGTAAATAATAATTTGAGGTAGGGTGCATTATTGGACCAACTTAAATAAATAGAGAAAGATTCATCTTTAATTTCAATTACTTGAATGATTTATAAGTGTTCCTAAAATATCTTAGGACTCTCTATCTTTTGTTTTTACAATAATATAACTAGCTATAGGTTTGGTGTTCATTTCACCCATATTTACTCTTATAAGAACTTCAATTTCTTCTTCAACTCCTCCAACTAGCAGTGCCACATTAGCACCATGATTTGAAATGATTATATATGTGTATGTATATTTAAGGTAGAACTATAATTCCTAATCTTTTTATCAAACATACATATTGTATTTTTGCTGGAGAGTGTACATTTAGACACTTCCATTGTGCATGCATATTTTGCATGATCTTGAGCATGTGGATCTATTTTTAGACTTTTAATTATAGGTGAAGCTTAAAGAGATGAGACCTTCCCATCACAAGATTATAAATACATGTAACTTCCTAGTCCCAAAGAGAGGATAATTTTGGTTATTTAGACTAATAATAAATTAGAAAGAGTTATGGTTAACGTTGTCTTTATGTACAAATATTAAGTATTATCCAATTATGTGCATTAATTGAGACATTCTATTATTCTCAAACTTAGCTTTAGACACCGAAATTGTGTCTAACCCTTGTCGTCCTCCCCTTAACCCCCATTTATTCTCCCATGCCTATTTAACCCCTGTCGACCATTTTCCCATGAGCCTTACCCCTGGCAACATGTAAAAATGAGCAGAAAGCTAAAATTAGCCTCTATCCCCATTCTTCATTTGCCGACATCGGTCACTACTCAGCCGATGTCATCGACGTCGGTCATACATCAGTCGACGTCGGTAGTCCTGCTAGCGTCGGTTATCCTTAATACTGCGCTCTTGACCCGAACGCAGGATCCGTTATCCATTATCTGTTATTTGTTATTCATTATTCAGTTGCCAATCAGTTTCTTGATCAGTTATCAGACCTTATTTCAAAACATTCTTTCATTCAACCTTCAGAACAATCAGCCAACTTTTACATCCAATCAATCTGCAATCAAATCTCTCATATTCTCTCTCTCTGGTACAGGTATTCTACTTCAGTCATCTCGCTGGAGGTCTGCTACATCAAACTTCTGCAACACACTGACAACATCAATCATGTCTCCTACTCTGTCTTCAGCATGTAACAGGTAAGTGTTTCCTCTGTGCTTTTATTTTATTCTCTGGTTAATGTTTTTTGATATTACCACCCCAACTTAGATTCAGATTACAAACCCGACTTGACTTCCTCCCATATCACCTCTATCCACCCTTTCTAGAATATACAATCTGTAACTCTGCCTTGCACAAACCCCCAAACAAATCCCTCTGACTCCCAAACTAGCTCCCTAACCCACAGATGAAAACTTCAGACCATTCTGTAATCCTAAAACCCTATCCAGACCCGACCAGACCCTGTCTAAAAACCGTTGCCCTGACCAACGCTGGTCATTACCCTTATCGACGCTGGCACTTTAACCAACGTCAGCACCCTTCATTGACCGATGCTGGCATAGAGACTGACACCAGTGACTGTGCAGAGCTATTTGCTACATATCAAGTATGCATTTTGCTTTTTGTCTTTTATTTATTTCATTTTGTCTTTCACTATTTTTTTTTCTATCAAATATTCTATTTTTAATCAGTGGGTTGATATCCCTCAAGGAAGTCTTCGTACTTCAGGGATCAAGCTTTTGCTTGACAGCCCACCATCTCCTCATCTAACATTTTTTGTGTTTTAGTCTCTTTTTCTTTGCAGGTGTCATTCCTCCACAGCCAAAGAGGAGTACCTTCCAATGTCTGATTTCAGTGTGCACAACTATATCCAGGTAACATCTAACCTTGACCATTCTTCTTAGTTTCTTAATTCCTTCTTTGAATGTGAAAGTGAATATAGCATAGAAACATTTTGGCACGCCCGATGGGACCCTAGGGCCTTCCTTGGGTTCTTTCTTTCTTTCTTTTCATATAGGTGCATTAGGTTTCTCCCTTTTCACCTCTTTCATCTCTTCTAAATGACACCATCAGCAGGACTAAAAAGAACTTTTCTTTCTTTTCTTGCACTTCTAGACTAGTCAAAAATCATATTCTTCAACCCTTTCTCAACTTGTTTTCATTCCAACTTCACATTTCAACTTGGGCTTAAAACACTTTGCATTCATTTCTACTTGCTTGCATTTCTTAGACCACACCTAGTAATTAATAACCACATCATGAATTAATCTAGTCCACTTTATGTTACATGACCAAACCACTTGCACAAAATAAACATCTTAACTTACCTGAGACAAGGCCCAACTAAGATTTCATCACCCAGTGGATACCTTACCCGTCTCGGCAATCTTACTTGGATTTCATCACCAAGGGGAAAGCCCACTCTGTTCTCTAGTGGAGGATAATCTCTAGGGGAAGTATATTTTGGCTAAGTGAGACTAGCTTATCACTGGACTCGTGAAGTGAGGGGAGCTTGCTCCTTAGCACCAGGCCAAGTACGGAACCTAACATAGACTTTTGAGCACCATAACTAACCTGAAACCATCCATAGACTACTTCTAGGACCTGACTCAAAAGCCAATCTTCCTCTACACATATTCTAAGGCATAAGCCACTATAATCCTAATAATTTACTCCTAGGGTTATTTTTTTAGGATCTGCTTGTGTTCTTCATCTTTTCTATTCTTATCTTCTTGTTTGAGCTTGTGAGGATGTTCTTTCTTGTCTCGAATGGTTCTGACTCGTAGCCAAGCCAAGGCTTTAGTCGATCACGTGAGGCACCACCCGCTTCCATATACCCCATCCATAACCAGTCCTATAATGGAGTTCCACTCGGAGACTGAAAGAACTCCTACTAGACCATCCCCAACCCAGACTCCTATTATCCTAGAAGGGGACCAAGATTTTTCATGATTCTTGGACCTCAACGTCAAAGCCTTGCAGCATTATCTTGTGAATAGCTAAACATGAGACTCCTTGGGCAATCCAATTCATGAAATTCTGACCTCTCTTCTCGAGACTGCGGCCGTATCAATAGCGTCCATAGTTTAACCTTTAGACACCCAGGATATTGCCTCGACCAATGACCAGCCTTTTACCAACCATCCAAGTGTGGCCTCTCCCTCCATCTTTGGGCCCACTTCCACTGGGGTTTCAGCCCCTATCAACCTCAGCCCATTCAACCACTCTCTACCCCCTTTCAGAATCTGGTCATCTCTATTCCACCTTCCCTTGCTCCTATCAACACTAGGGTGGCTACCTATCCATTGGCCCATGTTACCACTAACCAACTTCTCGTGGCAACATCGAGCCTAGCCATGCCTTCTACCCAACCATCCTTAGTCTCTTCTTCTATCCCTATGACTAGTCATCCATACGTTGCACCTTTACTGGTACAACCGACTATGTCGTATGCCTCTTCTAGCCTCTTTCAAGAACCTTACAATTTGGGGGGCACTCCACCCACCAATTCATCAGTAGATATCATCAAAATGCTGATGGACAAGATGTCTAGCCTAGAGACCTCCGTTTTTGGCTCACGCAATACTCTCTCATACGAATAAATTTGCAATGAGCCCATTCATCCTTCTGTCCTGATTAGGCCATATCCTAGCTAGTGGGAACTTCCTAAGTTTTCTCATTTTCAAAACAAGGAAGACCCACAATAGTACTTATGGGCATTCAGACATGCCTGTTACCTTATCACCCATGATGATGCGTTGCTTTTACACACATTTCCTATGTCTCTCTCAGGTACTGCACTTGACTAGTATAGCTCCCTTGCCAGCCATTCCCTCTTCACATTCACTCAGTTGGCCCAGCTCTTCCTTGATCATTTCTCTATCAACATCACCAAGAAGGTCTCAATCACAGACCTCTATTCTATCTGCCAATTCAAGGATGAATCCATTACTGATTTTGTCGCTCGATGGAGGGGCCTCATCAATCAACCCTCCTTTTCCTTACCCTAACCTGAACTTATTGAACTTTTCTCCCAAGCCTGTGCCAAACATATTTCTTCCACCTTAAGGGTTCAAACCTTCCACCCTTTTGATGAAGCCTTCACGATGGCCTGCAAACTTGAGTTACGTGCCATCGAGGAGAATAAAGTCAAGTTGCAGAGAAAGAATCCCAACTCCAAGACCAATGGGGGCCTCTTCTAAGCCTTCCTCATCCAATCCTAAATCTAAAGCTTCAGCAAATTTTGTGGTCATTAGATCTTCCTCCTCTTCCCCTTCAACTAACCAGCCTAAACCATCCACATCCCAAAGCATCACCTGCCAATTCCAACAGAGATACGTATAATGACAGTATACTCCACTTAGAGAATCATACGCGTCTGTGCTAGAAAAACTCATCAAATAGGGGGTCCTCAATCTCCCCCAGATCTAACCACCTCCACAATTTGATCCCTCATGCGCCATCCCTACGTGGTATAGGGAAAATGACTTCTGCAACTACCACCGTGTTAAAGGCCATGACACAGGCAACTATAAAACCTTTAAAAACATAATCCAAGACATGCTTGAAAAGGGTGATCTCATCCTAGATAATCCCAATGCACCACCTAATCAGGGTATCGACATCTTCAAGCAACCATTTCCCAATCATCCACCAACTCAAAACAATGTCCAGACCTTGATTGACAACACTCATGAACACAACATTCGAACAGTCAATACGGTCTCGCCCTTCATTTTTGACCAACCTCAAGAGGTGAGTCCATCCATCAGTCCATCACATGTGGACAAACCTCTTTCTCCTGTTAGTTCTCCATCAACTTCTCTCATCTTGGAGGACGCCTCGACCTTACCAGCACCACTGGTTTCACCATCTTCCTTCTTGCTACCCATGGAGGACCCAACCCTTCCTACTCCTTGACCATAAGTGGAGGGCATAATCATCCCCGCCCTTTACCCGCTTGAGGAACCTCATTCTCTAGTTTCTTCTCCACCCAAGGAAGAACCTGCCTCTCCTTCGTCTCCAACCAAGGACGAACCTATCACGACTTCATCATGCCTCGAAACCGAGACTACCACACCTTCAGTCCCACAACTGTCAACATCTTCTCAAGAACCCAAACCTCATCCAACATCTTCTCAGCCATTTTCCTGATTAGTGGAGAAACTCAAACTTCTCCCTTCAAGGAAAGTGGAGCATCAGGTATTGTGGGAGCGTCTCACAGCTCTTCAACATGCCTGTGCCCTCTCATCTCATACTACTAATCCTCCCATGTTAGAACCTCCCAAGACTCTCAACAAAAACTAGACTTCCACTTCTAGACTGTCTACACCTCAATCAACCACATCAGGACTGAAACCCTCATCTATGCCATCTAAACCAATCAAGTCACTTGACATTCACCCTATCTCCAACCTCACTCATCCACAAGTGAAGGTGGACTTAGACCAGACTTCAACCAATAGTAGTCTTCAAATCATGTCAAAGAAGATTGCCAAACCACAGAGGTGAACTCCTCCTCCTCTGTCACCATTGCCCTCCATTTTGGGCCCTCATCCTTTGACCTTGACTAAAGTCCTCCCCACTCATACCTCTAATCAAAACCAGTTGCCTCCTTTGCTTCCTTTGCCTACCTCTAGCCTTCCCTCTCCCAAAAGGGTGGTACCTCTCATGAAGAATGTACTGTCTCTGCCTATCGCCGCACCATCAACCCAGAAGGTGGTATGGAAGCCTCCTCCAACTCCACCCAAGAAAAAGTCACCAACATCGCACACATCGATGAGTACATACCCTTTAGTGGGCTCATACTCTTTGATCTTGCACCAACTTTTGTAGACTTCTAGCATAACTCTTCCACCCATCAGGCCTTTCTAAATCCTCAAGTCTAAGCCCTCCTGGTTCGATGACATGAAGATTTGCTTATACCATCGTACGCCAGGACATGATACCAAGACTTGATGTGCCCTCAAGGCTATCATTCACTGCTATTTGGAGAAAGACACTCTTCTCTTTGAGGACACTCTCGACCGCCCCCTGACTCCTCATAACCCTCCAACCTCTTCAAACCCATCAACATCTCATCAATAGGTTACAACCCCTTTATCTCCTTCACCTCCTATCTTTGAAATCAATGCCATTCACCACATAACCACTAGGTCACAAAAGGACAAGGCAAAAGAAAAAGCTACCATTCCTTGGACCTACCCTTTCATCAATCCACCTCAACTACCCAAGCCTAAGATTTCTATCCTTGGCGCGCCTCAACCCTCTTCTTCTCCCTCTTCAGGGGCAATTCATGACTCCATGTTGAAATAGCTTCACCAAATGCCTATGAATATGTCCCTTTATGACCTCATCCAAACCTCACCTCAACATCATCAAGCCCTCATTAGAGCCCTGCAGGCAGTGGAGGTCCAACCTGAGGACCCCCAGCCACTTGCTGCCCTTGTCCACTCTTTAGCCCCTATTGCCTCCATCACATTTAGTGATTCTGAGATTACCACATCCAACACAAAAGATCAAAATGCCACCCTCTTCATCACTGCTTATGTTGATCGGACACGCATTAAATGTGTTATGATCAATGGAGGCACCAGCATCAACATTATCTCCACCCATGCCTTTGATCAGTTGGCTCTTCCCAAGAATTACGTCTCCAAAACTGACACAATCTTGCACTCCTTTAATGACACCACTGCCATGACCATTAGCACATTCATCCTTCACATCTGTGTTGGTCCACGCATAGTCTTAGAGCTCTTATATATCATCGAAGGAGAGTTTCAATACAACATGTTGCTGGGCTGACCCTAGATCTGTGCCATGGCTTATGTCCCCTCCACCCTGCACTGTTGTGTGAAATTTGAGCACGATGAGCAAGTCCACACCATTCCCACTGACCCTTCACCCTTCAAAACTTGTAACACCACCTACCGTCCAAATGACATCCTCATTCCTATCAAGCCATCAATCTCGGCACCGCCTCCATCCGTGGAAGCTTTGACCAGTTCACAACAGGAGATCGCCCTCACACCTCCCCTTCAAGCAACGACCACATACCCCATGGAAGACATCTTCCAAAGACTTTCATTGGGGGAGTATCATTTGCTGACATTAGACATGTTCCAAACTCCACAAGAGTATGGACGCCTTCATCATAGCCCTAGTTACGACCATCAGATTGGGACGATCGTGCCTTATGGTCCTCCTCACCTCTAAACCAACCTTGTCTATTGGGGGCTTGATCAAGCTCCTACTGATGGAAACCCTCTCTCTTCACCCCAACCATTCACATTAGACTTCTCATTTCTTGGCAATCACGCCTTTGCACACACTTACCTTTACAGGTGTGCATGGAAGGGTTTTGATTTTGGACGCTATGAGTAGGGCTCCCATCAGCCTATTGAGCCGCTCAACAATGACAATGCCAAGAAACAGTATGGTCTGGGGTATCACAACCCCACTCAGGCCTCCACAAACCTTTGCCCTGAGCCAACCATTGACCAATCTCCTCCAGGCTCACCCATTCCTCCTCCTTCACCTATGGAGTCGATGGTTTCCATCCCTCCTAACTTTTTCACTACCTAAACGCCATTCACTTGGGAACCCCTGACCTATCAACCAGGTGGGGTACCCAGGTCTCTCCCCCTCATCTTCTCTCCATCTCATTTGCACTGGCTATTAGACATTCTTCCTACCACCAAATGGCTGGGGGGAGTTTGACTTTATACTGCCTATCATGACCTCAACCAAACATCAATCACACATCAACCATGACCTCAATCAATCATCAAACCAAACCTCAACCAAACAACCAAACCTTGACCAATCATCAACCTTAACCTCTTAATCATGACAAAACACCAATCTCGACCCGGCCCTCGACCAGTCTTGACAAATCAATGACCACATCAACCAACTTCTTAATAATCATCAGCATGTGACTAATATTGAGCGAAGTAAATGAGGCAAGTTTGCTCCTAATTGGCTCAGACCTTTCATTATCATGCACAAGTATGGATTAGGGACTTATCATCTATCCTCTCTAGATGGATGACCAGAACTTGAGCCTCTTAATGCATTGCATCTGTGACCATTCTACTGCTAGTCGAGTACTCGTCCACTTGACATTTAACTTGAGCTCATCCCTTGAGAAATCCCCATCCTCTTAGTCCTAACTCCTTTCATCCCTATTCCTTTTAACAATTCCTCTATAACCCTTTTATATAGTATGGATGCTTTGTCCTAATAAAAGGGAGCCCTTGACCTTCTATAATCTTGTCCATGACTCACATTTCTGTCAAAACAAATCAGGATGTCAAAATATCCATGGTCACCATATCAATATCAAATTAAAAAGGCAAACTACTCCCTCGAAGGATAGCTGTACTATCATTGCTATAGCTAATAGACTGCTCCCTCGAAGGACAGCTATTCAAAAGCCCTTATATTAAGCAAAAATTCTAGACCACTCCCTCGAAGGATGGCTATGACTAATCTAGCAATAAATAGCACTATTTTAGAAGCTTCCCGCATCGATCAGCTTCACAACTGACCACCAAGCACAATGACATCTCTATGTAGACTTCCCGCATTGATCAGTCTGCACAAAAAAAAAAAAAAAAACTGAGTCATGGACTTGACTTATAGTTGTCTCAGGGTCTCCCATAAAAAAGGGCAAGGTTATCTCTGCTCTTAAAATGGGTTACCCTGTTTCCTCCTCCTCTCACCTACTCAAGGGACTTCGAGCTCACTTTAATATTAAAGTGATTCGATTACTTTTCTAACACAACATATGGTCAATGACGTCATGCATGAGTGGGGCTCTTCGTTCTAATAACCCCTATCGATGCTGTCATTCTGGTCCTTGTCAATGAAAGAACAATATGCTTTTCACTTCTTCTACACTTTGGTCGCATTCAACTTCATCGCTTGTCAATCAACTCAACTCAACTCTCTTTTCAGACCACTCCCATGGCCTATTCACACTAGTTTCTATGGACGCCAATAAACATGGAAACTATCGACTAGACGCAATTTATGTTAAGCATAAACCAATACTTGCTGAAGCATAAATAGACCTCAATTCATCTTTAGCATACATCCATCACGAATATGGAAAATTTCTAGGGATGAAAGACCCCTCAACCAATGTTGCAGAATACACCATTTGGAAAAGGCTGTAACATCTTTTCTCCTCATCATTTCGACACATGACCAAACCAATCATTGACCAATCTTCTCAACTAGTTTGAACTACATTGGTCTATGGCCCAACAACCTGGGCTATGTAGGCATCACTCAGATGATATGATATCATCTGGGGTTAGCTCGATCACCCTTGTTTATTTGTCTCTCTGATAGACACACCTTCTTTCCTCCTTTTGACCATGACCTTGCCCTCAACCAAGACCAATTCCATCCCTTTACCCCTTCCTCCCTTCTAGGGAGAACTACATTGGCCTGAGGCCCTTCCACAAGGGCTATGTAGGCAGCACTCAGATCACATAACATCTTCTGAGGTTAGCTCGGCCACATCCTTTTGTCCATTCATTCACCTCGACCAATGACCATTGGAGATCATGCCTATCTCCTCTGACTTTGACCACTTCTAAGACAATGTTGCCTTGATTGTTTTTGCCTATATGCTACCTCATGACTGGTTAGCCAAATTGTGTGTAGACTATATTTTGGACCCTCACAAGTATAGGATCACAAGCCAGTTAATCCGCACTACCTATGACTTTTTCATGTTTCTAGGAATACTTCTTGAGCCTGGGATACCTGGAACACAATGACCCATTGGAGCTTCAGCTTTGATTGAATAACTTGATCAGTTATGACCACATGCTGGGGCTCGATTACTTCAATTTTGGCACTCCTCGACCCTTGACCTATGACAATCTGACCTGACCATCTCGTGAAGTGGTATGCGTGCAATCATGACTTTTGCAGCGTTCACCCTCACCCATTTTTCATCCACTCTTTGTCAAATCAGCACCTGATTCCCAGTTCCCTTCCCTCAACTCCTACTTTGAGGGGGAATACCTCATCTATAATCAGGACAATCCACCTCCTATTTTTGTCTTGTTGTTCATTCAAATAACCAACAAGATGGAATCGACCTTATCCCCCACCTGGGGCAATCACCTCCTATTTTTTGTCTTGCAGTTCATCTAGAACAACCAACAAGACAAAAAGGGGCAAATGTAGACACTAAAATTGTGTCTAACCCTTGTCGTCCTCCCTTTAACCCCCATTTTATTCTCCCACACCTATTTAACCCTTGTCAACCATTTTCCCATGAGCCTTGCCCCTGGCAGCATGTAAAAATGAGTAGAAAGCTAAAATTAGCCTTTGTCCCCATTTTTCATCTGCCGACGTCAGTCACTACTCGGTTAATGTCACTGATGTCGGTCATACATCGGCCAACATCAGCGGTCCTGCTGGTGTCGGTTATCCTTAATACTACATTCTCAACCCAAATGCAGGATCTGTTATCTGTTATCTGTTATCCATTATTCATTATTTGATTGCCAATCAGTTTCTCAATCAGTTATCAGACCTTCTTTCAAAACATTCTTTCATTCAACCTTTGGAACGATCAGCCAACTTTTTCATCCAATCAATCTGCAAGAAAATCTCTCATATTCTCTCTCTCCTGTACAGGTATTCTACTTTAGTCATCTCACTGGAGGTCTGCTACATCAAGCTTCTGCAACACACTGACAACATCAATTATGTCTCCTACTCTATCTTCAGCATGTAACATGTAAGTGTTTCCTTTATGCTTTTATTTTGTTCTTTGGTTATTATTTTTTGATATTACCACCCTGACTTAGATTCAGATTACAAACCCGACTTGACTTCCTCCCGTATCACCTCTATCCACCCATTCTAGAATATGCAGTCTGTAACTCTGCCCTGTACAAACCCCCAAACACTCCCTTTGACTCCCAAACTAGCTCCCTAACCCATAGATGAAAACTTTAGACCATTCTACAATCCTAAAACCCTGTCCAGACCCGACCAGACCCCATCCAAAAATTGGTGCCCCGACCGATGCCGGTCATTACCCTTACCGACACCGGCACTTTAACCGATGTTGGCACCCTTCATTGACTGATGCCAGCATAGAGACTGACATTGGTGACTGTGTAGAGCAATTTGCTGCATATCAGGTACGCATTTTGCTTTTTGTCTTTTATTTCTTTCATTTTGTCTTTCACTATTTCTATTTCTGTCAAATATTCTATTTTTAATTAGTGGGCTGATATCCCTTAAGGAATTCTTCATACTTCAGGGATCAAGCTTTTGCTTGACATCCCACCATCTCCTCATCTAATGTTTTTCATGTTTTAGTCTCTTTTTATTTGCAGGTGTCATTCCTCCATAGCCAAAGAGGAGTACCTTCCAATGTCTGATTTCGGTGTGCATGACTATATCCAGGTAACATCTAACCTTGACCATTCTTCTTAGTTTCTTAATTCCTTCTTTGAATGTGAAAGCAAATATAGCATAGAAACATTAGCTCTTATATTTGTGTATGAGTTATCCATTTTAAATATAATTTTTCATTTTAAGCTATAGATCATTTGAATATATTTTTCATGTTAATCATAATTTTTCTTAAAGATGTGAAATAATAGTCTAACGACTAGGAAACCTTTGAATTTGAAAATATGATTATATTTTATTTGATTGTTGGTGTGCTATAACATCTTTGACACTTCAACTTTTCTACATTTTTATTATGTGCTTCATCAATCAAAATTGGGAATTTTCAATTTGCACATCAATAAATTTTGTTCTTTTTCATTTGCATTTAATAGATCATCTTTAGATTTTTGGTTTTTTAAATCATCCTTTCTTTAAGTCTCATAATCCTACCTAATTTAAATTGCTTGTTTGAAATGTTTTTATCCCAAGCTATACATAGGCCTTCTTTTCTGTCATACTCATTTTTTGAGTTTTTTTGAAATCCTACCCACTTTAGTTATAATATTCATCTTTTAACCCAATCCAAGTAGATCTAGGTTCATTCATAGCCAATCCATTTATGGTCAACAACCTATATCACTCACCAATATTCCACCAATAGCTTGTTATAAAATTGAATACCCTACAACTCATCTATTTGAGTGATTTACTTTAGTGATCCTAAAATGTTAGAGGCTACCTCGTAAAAGGCTATCATGGTGTGCGTAAAACACACATCAACAAAATCCATATTTATAACATTCAGTGTGTTGTTTAAAAATAGATAGAGAATATCTATGAACTTTTGGTGCATCACCTTTTATTATTTTTAGTTTATTTTCTCTCCATTTTCCCAGATGAAGAGCATAATTTAACTAGAGGTAGTTTTATTCCATTTAGTTTAGGTCTACATGGAATTATTAAACTTAATGAATTGATTTTTTAAATGAATTTGGCCCATATCTATAGGTTTAGTTAAAGAGCCTTAGGTCCCACGCTTTGGAACTAATCCCATTGTGTCAATAAATCAGCTTTGTTATTATAGGTGCATGATTTGAGAGACAAGAGTATCTATTAGGAGATACCTCTAGTGGAGTTATAATACATTAAAATGGAAATTTAAGGCATCTCCTAGGAGATACATTCAACATTTACATGAGTGAAGTTTTCCTTCACCTTGAAGGCACTAGTAGGTGATAACTTGAAGGGAATTGTAATACCTTAAAGGTAAGAGATACCTTTCAAACATGCAAAAGAATGGATTTATCCTTCAAGGTATCTCGTAAGAGATAATTTGAAGTTACCCATGAAGGTATTATAAGTCCCTTGAAGGCATGTCCTAGGAGATCCATCGAAGGGCACTATCATACATTTAAGGGAATGTTGAAGGTATCTCTAAACATGCACATGAGTGAATTTTTTCTTCACCTTGAAAGCACTATTGGTGATAACTTGAAAGTCCTTATAATAACTTCAAGGTATATCCTAGGAGATACCTTTCAAACATGCACCAAACATGATCTCTCCTTTAAATTATCTCCTAGAAGATACCTTCAAGTTACCCATGAAGGTATTACAAATCCATTGAAGGCATATCATATGAGATGCCTAAAATGACATTGTTATCCATTAAAGGGGGCATTGAAGGTATCTTCTAACTAATTCCTTCAACATGCACATGATTGGAATTATCCTTCACCTTGAAGGCACTACTAGTAATACCTTGAAAATCCTTATAATTCCTTCAAGGGTACCTTAAAGATATGTACTAGGAGATAGCTTGAGTGGCCTTATACATTTGGAATTTGTGCTTCATTGATTTGACTAATCATACTGATGATGAGTTTGAGTATTTGTGACATAAGCATGTAGGTGAATGGTATAACTGAGTTACAGTAAAATGTTGATCAAAATTAGGGAAGCAACCTTACAAAAAATACTTGGTGTTATGGTTATGATAATTCTACAAACTTGCATTACCACCTTATTACTATGTTGATATAAAATAGGTAGGATTATATGCTTTCATATAAATTTAGGATCAACCCTTAGTTATTTATAAAGTTTGTATCAATACTATTATATTATGTGATAATTTAGAGTGATAGCTCTTGCTATTATGATTATTATAGAATCATGATATAAAATCTCACCCCATTGATTTCTTTTGTTAGAGTATGACCATATTAATTATTGACATCATTCAAAAATTACACAATACTTTAACTATAATACCATATCATTTTATTTAATGTTGAAACTAAGTTATCAATGATAAGAAACAATAATGAGATAGAGTTGAAATGATTTATTTTTTGGTTTATCTCTTTTATTTATAAATACATTCCATGGGCTTTTTGTCCCTTTTGATATCTAAGTTTTTATTTAGTAAGTTGTTCTATGGCTAGACAACTTATTGGATTTACCTCAGTTCTGGTGGGGATCTTAGATAATTATTTTTTAAATCTTTGAGTTTAATTTTTCTTTTTGTATACTTTACAAATATATTCTCTAGGTAGGGAGTCTATTAAACTTCAGTAATTATCTAAAAACAAAGACTTCACTCTCTAAATTAGTTGGTGAGGTTACTCAAATAGGATTATGACATCTGATGATAACATAAACTATATTAATTATCCTAAATTATTAATTTATATGAACATGTAAATGATGCTAGGTAAATCTCATCATATATAATTTAATCTCATGCATTAAACATATATATTTAATTATAAATCAATGTTATAATTACTTTGTTTAAATTATCATGTCCTTAATCTCACCATATTCCAAGAAAAAAGAGTATTTAGACATTAATGGGTCCTTATGAGATTATAAGCTAGTCCTTTTGGTTAGTCTCACTGATTATTTGTAGTTTTGTAGATTAAAAACTATTAAATATATTAGTTACTAAGATTATTTAATTAAAATTATTAAAAAATGTCATCTTTACCCTAAAATTTTCCATTTGGGTCCCTATTAGTTTTCCACACACAAGGAAATAAATAATAATCAATAGTAGTAAGTGGTAAATAATCCTAATCTCTACCATTTCATTATCTCAATCATTTTGTAACAATAATCTAGGTTTATCTTAATCTCAATGATTTCATAATATAAAGTGGTAAATAATTTCTAAAATATCCATGTAAAGATTAAAATATCACACATTTAGGTAGATATAGTAAAAAAATACATTAAATGCATGACAAGAAAGATATGTAGAAATGACACTAAAATGGGGTCAATGCTTCCACCACTAATTCCATATTAAACATGACAGTCCATAAAATATATATTTTTGCCTTATAATGGGAGAGAAAATAAGTACATGATAAAATAATTACCAAATTAAAATTTTAAACTTAACCCTAATTTTAAAACATTCATAAAATTTTAAGTATAAAACATTTAAATTTATATTATATAATATATAATATTATATTACATTATTTAATATATAATATTATATTACATTATTTAATATATATTCCCTACACCTATAAAGGTTGATATGAGTAAACCTCTTCCATAGGGATATGATACATTCACTTTACATACCCCTTGTTACCAATACATACATGATACATGCACATGTGTGTGTATGTGTGTGTGTATCATATATGTATGTATGCATGTTTATATATGTGTGTGTATTTATATATAATATTAGTTATTATATAAAATATATCATAATATTTTTTTATAGTAAACATTTATAACATAATATTTGTTTTAATATAGTTTTAAAATAAATATTATATATTTTAGTATAATATATATTTAAATTTATATTATTTAATATTATAATATTATATTACACTATTTAATATATATTCCGTACACTTATAGAGGTTGATATGATGAGAATTCATATTGTGATTTGAAACATGGTCATAGGCATTCCACTAACAGATGCAAAATTATAGAAACTCAAATATAGAAATAGAAGTAAAATTATCATAATGGAATTTTGGAACTGATGGCAATGATTTATAAATAATAGGTTCTTGCATAATAATTGGAATTTCACCCACATATTTTGGAGATGTAACATTAATAATATCTTTAGGAGAAACAAGAGGTGGTGGTATACTTGAGAGTGCATCATCACTAAGCATAGTAGGCATACATGGAATAAATGATGTCTTTGCAACATACATGTCCACTTAAAATTTATATTTAGTTTTTTAACCTATAATTCCTCTTGATCAATTTTAATTTTTTAAGCACCATTGTAACAAAATCAATTTCTCGATTGCAATCACCAAGCCAAACCCTGATCAACCATAATTGAGTTCTTTATCTAGTGAATACAGTTGCCCCTAAATTGAAACCAAAGGAGATGCATGTTTGACATAGATATTATGTTAAGAGGCTATCTTGTTACACTAAGAATTCAAGCCATTATAGACTAAAGAAATGAATGATGATTCATATCTTGATAGGTTTTCACCCATAAATTTAATATATAATATTGATCTATAAACTATATTAACTTATCTTGTTACACTAAAAATTCAAGCCATTATTTAATTGATATTCCTTACACCTATAGAGGATGATATGAATAAACCTCTTTAACAGGGATATGATGAGAAAACATATTCTGATTAGAAATATGACCATAGGCATTCCAATAATAGATGAAAAATTATATAAGTTTAAATATAGATTTAGAAGTAAAATTATCATCATGGAACTTTAGAACTGATGGTAATGATTTAGAAATAATAGGCTCTTTCATAATAATTGGTGTTTCATCCACATATTTTGGATATATAACATTAATAGTATACTCAAGAGAAACAAGTCATGGTGGTATACTTGACAATGCATCATTAGTAGGCATAGTAGGCATACATGGAATAGATGGTGTATTTTTAACATATATGTCCGCTTCAAATTTATATCCAATTTCTAAACCCTAAATTCCTCTTAGTTTATTCTAATTTTTAACACCATTGTAATAAAAGTAATGTATCCATTGGAATCACCAAGACAAACCCTAATTAGCTACAATTAAACTCCTTATCTAGTGAATATAGATGCCCCTAATTGAAACCAAGGGAGTTGTAGTTTTGACATAGAAATTTTTCTAAGAGGCTATCTCTTTACATGAATAATGCAAGCCATCATATACAAAAGCATGGCATGGTGATTCATATCTCGATTGGTTTCCACCCATAACTAATTTAGATGAACTATATATGTTAATATAGTTTATAAATCAATATTATATATTATATATTTTAGTATAATATATTTAAAATTATAATCATGGTGATCGAGGAGAAAGATGTTGGAAAAAATATGATGTAAGGCACTCATAATTTAAATTTGAATTTTAGCATGAAAACCAAGTTGAGCATGAAACACCAGATAAAGTAAATAATGGATCTCATGTAGGTAATGATGGACCATAACATATAAAGGATTCCCTATAGGAAGGTGTGGATGTTCCATAAAAATATTATCTGACCCCTTAGTATTTTTTTTTGACATGAATGGGAGGAAGTCACAGGTGTTGATTCACTAGCTTAACTACCTAAGGATAGGGCCCCACTACATAAAAAAAAAAAACATTTTAGGACATGCTAACCCCATGTCTTAGGTGGACCATGTTCAAGGAAAGTGACAAGAGGGTCATAGGTCCTTCAATTTTTACCTAGTTCTATCAACTAAAAATAATGTGGTTTGGGTCCACGTCCCTAACACATTGGTTGAATTGGTAGATAGGAAAATAGAAAACTCATTTTTGGATAAAGTGAATGGTTTTAGACCTAATATAGATACCCACAAGATGTGGGCCAAAAATTGATGGAAATTGAAAGGACAACATGAGGTGGTTGCCTTTCCTAGAGACTTTTCCTTATCAACTTCAACAACTAAGAGGATTGATTCAAATTTATGACTAAGGTCCCTTTGTTCATGGGCAAATCAAATTTTAGCATTACGCACTAGAATATTGGTAAATATGAAAAGCATGTTACTAGAAGACCTACCCATATGGTTGTTACTTATATAACTACCCCTTGGTTACTAGGAACTAGATATTGTTATTAGTATCACAAATTCACTAAGTTAACCCATAAATATAAACTAAGTCACTACAAATAGGATAAATATGATCACAACTATATTCTAGGTATTTATTCATATACAAAAACCTCTACTTCATACCATCATGCTTAAATCCATGTACGGTGTTTGGTCTTAAAAAATTGAGTATAAAAACTTTAATCTAATATATTCCACATGCACTATTATTAGTCATTATAATAAGGACTATCCCAAAATCCCCCACCCCACTTTATCTCCAAGCCAAGTTTGGCAAGGAAATTGGGTCCCTCTGTGACTCCAAATAAAATTGTCACCAATCTAAAAACTTTTGTCAATCAAGAGTGTTATCCTTGTGAAAATATGTGATACATCCCACTCATAATAAAATAATGGAATATTTCCTAAGTTGGTTTACTTTGAGATGGATATAATCTCTATATAGAGGGTTGGTTCCCTTGATTCACTCAAGAAATTTGTATCTAATCCTACTAACTATTGATTTATTGACTAAGGGTAAGGGTGAGGGGATAATGGCTACACTAGAATTGACATGAAAAACTTGAAATAAGGCTGATGCACCAATGTTTATGACCACTTTTTCTTATAATTGACACTCTTAGGAAGAAAAGGATCATGTACACATTTTATTCACTTCAGTTATATGGCTTGTATAATAGTGTTTCATACAAAAGATTAACACCACTTACTCTTTACATGGAAGGAATGAAATATTGTTGAATTCAAATCCAAAATTAGACTAAGATTGAACCTAAACACTTATCATGATCTGTAAAAACTCAAATATTTTGTAATAAGCTACAAAATCGAGACTTTAGCATAAGAAAGCCACTAATTCACAATGTTATATCAATGGAAATAACACATACACTTCAGACAACAACCTATTTCTTAAAAATGTGTATTACAAAATTTTGATATACTTTTATCATATCCAAAGCAAATAATTGATATGATAATGCTGGAAAATAAAGTATAAATACAAAATCATAGGAAAAGGGAGATAAAGTAGCCCCAAAATAGGGATGACTCTCTTTATCCTCACACCCTTTAAACCCTAAATATAATTTCCTATATTATCTTTCCTCTCTCCTTAAAATAATGGCATAAAAGGTATATTTTAACTTATTTGGTAAACTTGAATAAGTATTGAACATTGATTAGTCAATTTTGACCCTTTCAAATACCTAAATCTTTGCTCACACTCCCTATATCCTTGCTTGCATGTCCTCCTTGATGAATTAGTCTTATTACATGAAAATAGGTCTTCAAATATTCATAAATTCCTCCATTTATTAATTATCATCATCCATTTATGAAGTATCTCTACCTTACCTAGGTTGTTAGAAGGCTCCTTGAAGCATCTTTGACCTTTTTAATTTACTTGGTGTAGGAGGGAAAGAAGGTTTGTTACCACTACTATAGAATTTTTAAACATTTTATACCTCCTTATAATTGAATTATGACTTGTTAATTATCCCTATGTGTCTTATAAGATAAGTGGTGGCTTTGAAAAATCTTGTTAAGAGCCTTTTCCAATGCTTTAGTGATTTGATCACTTGAAATCTTCCCTCTCCATAGTGGTGTGGAAGGTGAAAATTTGAGTTTTCATTTAGGAAAACAAATTTAATCTATGTATTTATTCTCAAAATCATACCATACCTGGAACAATACACTTATATCCATCAAACACTCCAAAATATGTGATTTTGCTCCATTAGCTTACTTTTCTCCCTATTCCTTTTAGCCCTCAAAATAGGTAAATATCCTAGTGTATAATAAAGTATATAGGATATTATAAAACTAATAACATATTTGAGGATCATGTATTCTAAAATAATTCCATTCCAAGTTTTAGGAACTAATTATGAATGGAAGTGTCTTTTTTAGCTCATTTTCTCTCCAATTAGACCATTTAAGCCTCATAGGCCTAGAAGATAGAGATCTTCCTCTAGAGGCCTCTCAAATGTGTGAAACCTCAAAAAAATGTTTGATTAACTTTACTTATCTTTATACCATGCTCCATGTGAAATTTTAATTTTTGACCCCTTATGTAGGTGAGCAAACAAATAAATGGATATTGACAAACCTAGGTGCTTGTGCATGCTTGAGAGGGAGTTTGAGTGATTTTCATGATATTTTTATGTTATAAGGATTGAAAATTCCTTTTTTCAACCTATAAAATCATTATAAAAATTTATACCTTGATAATTAGGTCTCTTATTACACTCATAGGCATATATTTTGGATTTTTAGCTTGCAAAACTGGGTTATCTTCATTTTTTAACTAAGTGGCTAACTTGCATAGATATTATAACATCTATATGAGACTTAAAGAGGTAATTTTAAGGTTGAGTAACAATTTTTAAATACTTAGTGACCACTTCCCATTGTTTGGAATCTATTTCATACCTTATTTTCTCAAAAAAACACCTACATCCCTATTTGTTGCCTATTTAGTACATCTTGTTCTTCACACATGCAAACACAGGGTCTGATAACATGTCCAAAAGGTCTATAGAGATCCAAAAAAAAAAATTAATTCCAATAATTTTAATTATAATACATTTGAGTACTAGACTCCTCTATAAAGTTAGTACGAGGGGTTTAAGAGGGTTTAAAGTGTTATGAGGTCTTAACAATGATTCATAAAGGATAATAGTCCATTTTAAGAACCAATGTTAGGATATGGAATATAGGGGACCTATTTAACCCCTATAATTTCCATATATCACCATGTAAATTATATAATAATTTTTGAGCTCTACAAATTATCTTCTCAAGCAAGATGGATTGTGTGAAAATGTCGAGAAAGGACTTTTTAGGCCTCAAGACCTCAAATTTGATTTTTAATTACTATTAAGGTCTCTATTAGGTTTTAAAAAACCCATATCATGTCTCATAAGTGATATAAATTGGAAATAACCTCCTTATAAGGCTTTGTAACTTGATTAGATGCTATGAGGGATGAAGAACAAACTAGCTAAATAAACCTCAAAGGCCCTATTTTATTCATCTAATCCAAATATAATAGGTCTAAAACATATATAATCTATTTACATAGACTAATTCACACTTTGGATTTTTTAATCCATCAAAAACTTCAAAATTTTCAAGATTTTTCATCTATTCATACTCAGGCCTATTTTGATAATATTGAGGCCTCTAGACCATTAGGCTCATTAGGATGAGATCTCTCTCAAAATATTATAGTATTTATATGGTGCCAGTGGGCTGGAAACCTCAATCCTCTTATTATTACCTTATATAACTCATTGAACTTCTATCGAAACATCATAATATAGATTAGGCTTGTAAGTGGCAAATTGGTCTCACTAGTTGTTAAAGCCTAGAAAGGATACCTAATGACCTATTAGTTCTATAAAACTTAAACATGCTTCCAAATAATATACATGTATACATCACACACCTAAAATATCTTGAAAATCAACTCTTTCAAATATCCAAACTAAATCCTTCTTGAGAAGCTTCAAAATAAATTGAGATATCTAATCAAAACTGTAGGTGGTCATTTGAGTTGACTACATATGGAATCTAGAAACTATGCAAATTAAGGAGTAATTCAATGACATTTTCTACTATATTAACATCCTAATTAATATTATTTTAATAATATACAACCTTAAATACTTAAATATTTATGAGATAACCCACATGTATGTTATATCTTTAAAAGTATGGTTATAGGTGATGATTGGGTCCTTTTGATTATTGAACTTTAAAACCTACTCCATTGAACTAGAACATTATCTCCCTGATAGTTATTGAACCTCATTTTTATATTTTTCTTATTTAACCTAGTTACTTGGAGTTTAAATATCACTTCTTCTATTTATCCATTCATTTATGCCTTCTTTGCTCAACTTGTTGGTCTACTGGACTCGTCACTTCTTAAATGTGTTAGATCATCTAATGGTAGCATTTTGAGAGTTTGGATATAGTTGAATAGGTCAGATTTTATTTCTTAATTTAATTTAAATTTATTATATACCTAATTCTAATACCAAATCATGCACTATGTCTTTTCAAAAGTCTCTAAATCACATGAGTTACCTTCTAAGACCAACTTATAGGTATGCATTTGTGATTTTGATTGCATTTTAGATTTGCCTTCTCTTCATGAAATTTCACAATTTGGATATCATTGAAAAGTATTTATATTTATATTCATTTTATTTCTCTATTATAAAACCCTTTTAATATTCAATAAAGTAGGCACCTCTCTTAGGAAAACTAGACAATCCTCAACTTGCTTAGACTTGGCCATTCTTCCTATAGGTGATGGTGGACTACGTTTTGATTGAGAGTTAAAGATTGATTCCTTATTATGATATTAAATTGATTTATATTTCAATATATTACAAATTATCTTCCATAAAACACTTCCATTTTAATCTCACACATAGAGGCCCAAGGCTCTCATACAAAGCATTACATCATCCTTCTCCATGATTTAGGGTAACTTGCATTATCTAAACAAGCATGTAGGTTCTTAGTTGGTGCCTTGACTACTCACTTAGGATGGGAATATTTTATTAGGGTCACTAGCACCTTTTAAATAATCTTCAACTCAATTAAAATCTTATGCAAGTTTCTAGACTTCAAGAGTAGCCCTAAAATAGAATACTAAACCTGTAGATCATCATTTGGTGCTCAATTTAGCCTGTGTACAAATAGAGGAAGGCATGATAAGGTTAATTAAAATTTAAATGTGTATCAAGGAATATTTATACTATATTTAACTTTACATTTATTTAATAATTATCAAATTGATACAAACAGTCTTGATTAACATGAAATGAAAAATGCCCTTTTACCTTAAACACTACTAAAAACCCTAAATCTCTACTAAAGTATGATTTAGACTCCTCTATTTTTTATCCTAATTTATTAATTAGTGGTATATTTAACCATGATTTCATGTGTGTTTAAATATTATTATATTATTATCTCTCTAATGCCTAGATCACCTTTAACATCTATTTGACATCTTCATGGTTCATCTTAGGTGCACATAGAGCATTTGAAGTCTCTTTTAATTTGTAATACAAAGACTTGTCTGTGTCATGTAGGCATATAAGGCATAGTTGGATATTTTACTCTCATAGGTGCCATTAGTGACCTTGAATAGCTTTATAGAGTGTTATGTAAGTACCTCATGCTCTTAGTAAACCTCTTTACCTTCATGACTCCTCTTTATGATCTTGTTACAAAAGGAACTCATGATTTTAAGATTGCACCTTAATAAAAGATCATATCACTACCATTTCTCAATGAAGTCATTATTAATAAATTTAACACATTAATTACTTAATTTAATAGGTGTGTCATGACTAAAACATACACTTAACAAACCTTTAAGATGAAAAACACTCAGTTACTAGATCAAACATGCTTTCAGGATATTGATATTAACAATCAACATAGGCAAATAGCTTATTGCTAAAATAACATTATCTAGAAAAAGTTCACAATTATTATAAAATGTAATAAGACCTATTTTATCCTAAAATCACCTTTCCATAAAATTTTTTTTCCATTGAGTTCTGATGTGAAGAAATAAAGGAAAACCTGGACCTTATTTTAACGACTAGGGAGTAATGACCCCCTTACATTTTTAATGATTTTTAATAAATATGGGGAGATGAATATTTAAAAAAATTCCAAGAAATTTAATTTAACTAGGGTCCATATCATTTCCTAATATATTTGGACCTAACCTTCTCTCTCCTAGCCATACTAAACAAAAAATGATGACCTTCCCTGAGCTACCAAAGAAGCTGATAGGATAGATGAATGGGTTTTATACATTTTATAATCTAAAACTCCTTCCAAACCATTTATTTTACCTTTATGGTAATAAATTAAATCTTTAATATGCTTGAAAGTTAATTTTACCTTGAAAATTATAAGGATAGCCTCAAAAAATTCTTTTTTATCACAAAAACTACCATGGTTAATTAAGTAAGCTGATGTAAAGTGATGAAAATGTCTTCATTAGAACTTTAAATATCTTTATAGGTACATAATGACCTTATTATAGTACTAAAATTCCACTACCTTGAAAAACCTACCCTAGAAGCTATAAAATGATCCAAAATGTAGCCAACTAGGTTATGATGATAGCCAATAATATCACCAACCTATTATATATTTTATATATAATTAAATAACCTTGAAAAATTATATGAGACCTATAAATACACCCTAGACTCCTTTAAAAACCTAAAACTCACTGAAATAGGCCAAAAAGTGGCTAGATAAGCACATAACTATGATGAAGAAAACCTTAAACTCATCAAATTTACTGTAAAGTTTGTTAACCAAGGATTTATGTGACCATTACCAAGACATAAAAAGACAAAAATAATTATAAACATGGTAAAAAATCATGATGATCAAAGTTTCAAATTGTAGACGTGACAATTTGACCTATGAGGTCAAACTTGTCAACATTTTGGTGACTTAGCTAGGAAGCATGCCTGCTATTCATATGAAATAGTAAATTAAAATGTATTTTAAACTCATGAAATATATATTAAATTATAAAATTAACAATAATATAATTGTCCAATGACTACAAATATTTATTCAAGAAAAAATAATTGTTTTGCCTCTAAAAACAAGGAAAGGTAGACACAAAAAATAAGGGAAACTAACTAACTAGCCACATATTTCAACTAATAACTTATTTAAAACAAAACATAAGAAAACTAATGTGATAATAAAACACTTGAATGAAAAAAAATAGACTAACTATTTATAGATAACTTATCCCTCAACAAAAATGTTTTAAATGTACCCCATTGACTAAGATTGGGAGCTCTTCACCATCCATCTTGGTAAGTTGGAAAGCATTGTGGGATTTGCAGTGGGAGATTGTGTAAATGACACTCCAAAGTGAGTCAAAATTGGTGTGACTTATTTTTTTTGATCTATCCTCATCCCACTTGAGAACCAAGTCTCGTTATTTGAAGCTCCTTGAATATGATCCTCTATCAAAGGTTATCTTAACTTGTGATTGATGTATTTCCATGGCCAACATGGATTGATTTATGATTTCTTCTAGCTCCATAATATCATCACACCTCACCTCCATTGGTTCATTATCCAAAAACTCTAGATGATGTATTAGTTCTAAATTAGGGAAGTCAAGTGAAATTAAAAACCTTACTTTCTTTCCATAGACCATATTATATGGTGAAATGGCTATAGACCTTTTATAGGTGATTCTATCAGGCCATAGAGATGACTTAAACTTCAAATGCCATGTATTATGATTATATTTAATGGTTATTCTTATGATATTCAATATATTCTTATTTTCAAACTTATCAAGGCCATTACCTTGTGGGTAATAATTTGATGAAATGTTGAGGTATACACCATTTTGAATAACCCATTAATTGATCCTAGCTCTAGAATATGTCATGCAATTGTCTAAAATGATGGTGGAAGGAATGAAAAGACTTGTAAGTGAACCTTGATATAAATCTAACACATTGGATTAATTTACTTCCTTCAAAGCAACTAACTCTATCCATCTAGTAAAGTAATCTATGGTAGTAAGGATCCACTTATGACCCAATCTTGAAGGTGGATTAATGAGGCCAATGAAATCCAAACACCATTTGACAAAAGGTTGATCCACTAAAATTTGTTAAAGAGGTAAGGAATCAAGTATTTCTTTTCCTATTAACATGACGCATGCTTTGCATTTCCTCACCCAATAATAGAAATCTATGAAAATGATTGTCCAATAATACCCACCTCTCATGATATAAAGGGATGTTTTCTTTTTTGATAAGTGGCCCCCACCTTGTCCATCATATAATTCCTCAATAAATATGTCTACTTTGGTTGTATCTATGCACCTTAATAACATGTCATTAATGTCTTTATTGAAAAACACTCCATCACCAAGGAGAAAAGGAATTGACTACAATATGAAATACCTTCACCTTGATGAACTTAAGTTGGGAAGATAAAAACCATTCAAAGGTACCTTGCCATGTTTTGAAACTATCTTGATGATTATGTATGATTAGTAGAAATTTCTTCATCATTGAGAACTATAAGTGTCTCGTTATTCTCTTACAAGTGTTAATCTAAGTTTTCACATAATAATTTTCCTCTAATTATCTTAGTCGCCTTTATCTCAACATCATACATACTCCATCACTCTTGTTATCCAACATGCCATCTTCTCACTTATGTCCTTATTCAATAAGAACTCCTTGATACTAGGATGAGAAACCATTAGATAGATCCCACTATCTGATAGAAAGTGTCTAAACTCATTAATACATCTTATTATTTAAAGTACATATTTCTCTACATGTGTGTACCTTGTCTCATATTCCTCCAAGCCTTGACTAAAAAAATCAAAGGGTTGGTCTAATGATTTGTGATTTTGTTTCATAAGTATACCTAAGATTATGTCCACATTAGCATATGCATAAAATATTAAATCCCTATAAAAATGAGGGTAGGATAACTATATATTACTTATTTGATCTCTACAAAACTCCTCACACCCTCCTTGGTCCAACTAATGTTCTTTTTTTTTTATTTAAGCATGGATGTAAGTGGATTTTCCAATGTTGAAAAATTAGATATGTATCTCCTTATAAAATTTATTTGGCTAATAAAACTTTGTCATACCTTATTATGATTAGGTAAAGATAAGGCAAGAATGGATTTTTTCCTCTCAAGATCAATGCTCAAACCATGTTTGGAAACCACATATATAGAAAACTTACCTTCATGTACTAGAAATACACATTTCTTGGGGTTAATAGACACCAAAAATTATCTACATCTCTCAAAAATTTACTTAAGATGAAGCATGTGCTCACTTGCATTCTTTGAAAATATAGTAATGTCATTCAATTATACAAGAACAAGCCTGTTCATGAGACCTTGAAAGGCCATATCCATGGCTCTTTGGAATATTTCTCTAAAATTTTACAAACTAAATGGAATTTTATTATAGGAAAAATTTCCCCACTTGGTGGTAAATGTTGTCTTAAATTTACCTTCCTCCTTGACAAGAATCTAGTTATATCCACTATAACCATCCAACAATGAGAACCTTTCTAAACTAGATACCAGCTATAATATTTGCTCCATTGATGGTAATGGATAATGATATTTGAGAGAGGACTTCTTAAAATCACAAAAATCCACATAAATTCTACTTTCTCTATTTTCATTCCTCACATGAAAAAGTTTTGACACCCAAGTAGGATGATTGATGGGGAAAATGATGGTTGATTCAATCAACTTATGAAGTTCAATTTTCATCAAAGGCTCAAGTTTTTGATTAATTAGTGTTTAAAATTATCTAACTAATTTTGTATCAACATATATCTCAATGGTGTGTTGAGATAAATTGAGATCAAACTCATTCAAATAATTATTTCCATGTAAACACATCAATAAACTCCCTACATAAATCAATAAATGACTCCTTTTGAGATGGAGAACATACTTTACCCAATTTAAGAGTCTTTCTAACTTATATATCAATGTTAACATAATGTTCTTATTTTGTGGAATATTAATACTTCTCTCTCCTCATCTAATCATCTCTATTGAAGATTTTTTCAAGAGTGACTAGACCTTTGATGAGATTAATGGGTTTGAGTTGGACAATTTGATCTCCATACTGTTGTAAGAGGTTTGTCTGATTTCTAGAAGATAATTTAGCATCCTCTTGCAAGAATAAAATAATATTATTATCATCTATAAAAACTACATATTTCTCATGATTATCAAGAATAGAAGGCATAACTATAATATTGATATGTGACTAGTTTTTCTCAATCTTTAAATAATATAGAATGTTAAACTGAGCTCTTATAGAAGCCAACCTATCTACATGTTTTTTTCTTTTCTTTTGGCATTGATTGGATATCAAAAGCATAAGAATACTCAAAGATATACCATATTATATTTTTGTAAGACCTTATCAAATAACTTTTACATATATCCAATCCTCTCACTTGGTGAACCATAAGTTCCCATCTTCCTAGCCCATTGTAAACCATGGACTAGATCCTCATACTCTACTAAATTATTAGAACATCCAAAATAAAACTTAATATTAAAAAAATAACTTTGTTTAGTTAGTAATATAAGAATAATTATAGTCTTATTACCTTGGTTTTCTTTTATTCATCAAGGTAGAGCTACCAAAGACCATATTCTGATTTATCTTATTAGACAATAAATAGAAGTTGTACATCATTTTCATGAAGACAATAGAAACTAAATATCTCCTATTATATCATTTTATAGGGATCACGTTAATGAAATATATAATCACATTCATTAATAAATATATTAGGAACTCCTTTAAGATGCGAGTTGACTTCTAATTCATTAGCTTGTTCCACCTCATCCAAGATGATAGAATTTGTATTCACAACACTTGGCATGTAAGGCTCCAAATAAAAACATGTAATAGGTTCAAAGTGAATAGTGACCTTGGTCCCATACCTTGTTATGAAAATTAGATAAGTATAATCAAATTATAAGTAAATACCAATCTTTGATGTGAAATATTGAGACAAGCACATGGTAAAATATGGATGCAAGTCTACCATCACTACATCCTATTGAATAGTTACATTTGTGAAAGAATGTAAAGTTAATTTACGATTCTTGATCATGCCAATAGTATATTTTTTGGATCCATCAATCTAAAATACACCTTTGGTATTTAGTTCATACACCAAATCCATATTTTCTACAATCTACTTAGGCATAATCGTACTACTATCTCCACTATCAACCATATAATTATGGATTAAGGTGTTGCCAACAATTAAAGAGACAAAAAAGGTATGTGTCTTATTAATTTTTACCTCATATTTATTCACTTTTACCTCTTTATATACTATATGTACTTGTTGTTTCATAGGCTAATTTGAACTAGCTAAAACCACAATTTATTTCTTAGCTAGTTTGGTAGACAACTTAGGGAATGAATGCTCTTGAATAAGCATGTATTTTTATCCTAAGATTGATAAAGAATCCCACATATGATTTTTGATATTAGACTTCTTCATATGGTTAACAATACTAAAAGGAGTTCCACTCACCTTTGATTATACTCTTGGAATAAATATATGATCTTACACTTGAGGTACTTGATGAGTTTACCCACTTCCATTATAATTTTTTTGAGGTGTTGAGTAAAAAACTAAAAAATATCACTTTTAGGAATAGTAAGAGAAATTTTTGGAACATGACACACCTCTTAGTATCATCAATGAGAATTTTATTAGCTCTAGTAATAGCTTCAACCACATTATTTGAATTACTAAAGTCACCAACCTGATTCAAAGCCACATGATCATCAATTTTCCAATTCACAAAGGTTGAATCAAGCTGCCCTTGTCCATGATGAACATTGTCTTGTTGTGACATATCCTCACTATGTTAAATTTATTGAAGAGACAAATCTTCTTGGGTCATTTGAGGCATCACCATAGATTGATTCACTAAGACTTGATTTTGCATATCATTTGTATTAGATGGATACCAACCTAAATCTAGCATCATGTTTTTTTGTGTTAGTATAGGAACACCAAATTTAGATGAAGAATAAGAATTTGGATCAACTACAACACAAGGCCTTGCTAGTTTGATAGCTCCTTGAGCTTGATATTAATGTATTTTTTTATTTTAAGCCTTGATAAGGAGGTTTATTATCTATAAAATAATGATAGGTAAGATGATTAAGTTCTTGGTAAGGCCTATTAGCTTGGTATTATTGCCTTTTAAGCTAAACAATTTCATTCCCAAAATATTGTAACATTACCTTGAGTTTTCCAATATCAATTGATTTATTAGGAGGGGATGTAACTTATGCTTGAAGGGATATAATGGGAGGCATTGAAGGATCTTGAGGGGATATAATTGGATGATTTTTTAGAAATATGGGAATAGGATGTCTAGGTGCCAACTTTCTGGCTTGAATCAAACTATTTTTTTCTCTAATAGCCACTTCATATGCATCTCTAAGTGTAGTTCCACCCATAGAATGAATCATGACATTGATATATAAATTTAGAGATCTTAATAAGTACAAAAAGGCATACTTTTGAGATGGCCTAATCATAAGAGCTATCCTAGTCCATATATTTTATAACCTAAGGTTGAAATAGGTCATGAACATATGGGGAGCCCTCTTAATGGTTGTGAGTTGTTAAAGGAAGGATAAGTGATCTGATTTATCCCTAAACTGCCTAAAAAAATTTATATCTAAGTCATCCCAAGAATTAATAAATTTCAAAGTATGGGTTACATAGCACAATAATGTTTTTCCTTTAAAGGATGCAACAAGAAGTCAAATAGATACGTTCTCTTGGATAATGTTATAGATAGAACAAATACTAGACACATCTTTAATGTTATCAATAGGTGTGGTTTGGTCTTCCATTGATAAATAAATAATGATATTAATATATAAAGCTATTATATCATCATATTGAGCAAGATTAAGTGTGTTTACTCTATTGAATGAGATAAGCACCTAGTTCTTAGGCACAACCATTTGGATAGTGTGGATTGAATTGTCTTCTACAATGGGATGATTAGATATGATAAGGGTATTTTATTATGTATATTTTTATTTTATAAGAATCAGAAGGCAATTCATCAAATTTAAAATGAATACCTTTGCTTGAATATTTTATGGTAACCTTTGTCATGAAACTTGTGCTAGCTTACTTCTAAGAATATTACAACCTTAAAGAATATTCTAGTTTAAAAGATGATGAGTGTCATATACTACTAAAAATGGTTGTCTCCATCTATAAAATTCATCTATGCTAAGGAATATGTGTCCTACTAAGTGTGCCAAAAAATATTAGCAATAAGGAGTACTACCTTTATGAGAATGTGTGCCACTTGCCACTCCTACTGAAATAATGGAATATATCCTTAAGTGTGGGTGAATTTGATATGGATATAATTTTTAGATATAGGGATGGTTCCCTTGATTCACTCACTAAATTTGTATCTAATCCTACTAACTACTAATTTCTTGACCAAGGGAAAGGGATAATGTTGGCACTAGAATTGACATTAAATACTTGAAATAAAGGTGATATACCAATGTTTATGACTAGTTTTGATTTAAATTGACACTTTTAGGAAGAAAAATATCTTGCACACATTATCTTGACTTTAGTTATATGTCTTATACAATAATGTTTCATATAAATGACTAACAACACTCACTCTTTATATGGAAGGAATGAAATATTATTGAATTCACATCTAGACTTAGACTAAGATTGAACCTAGATATTTAGCATGACCTTTAGAAAATTAAATATGTTGTAATAAGGTATAAAAACTATGCATTAAAATAGGAAAGTTATTGATTCATAATGTTATATCAATGGAAATCACACATAAACTTCACACAACAACTTGAAAATGGAAGAAATAAACTTCTTATTTCTTCAAAAGGTGGAGTAAAAAAATTTGATAGCCTTTTAGCATATACAAAGAAAAAAATTGATATGATGATGTTTGAAAATAAATTTGAAATATAAAAGAGTAGGAGAGGGGAGACAAAGTAGCCCCAAAATAGGGATGACTCACTTTGTCCTCACACCATTTAAACCCTGTGTAGTGTTTCATATATTTTATATCCTCTCTAATTAAAATAATGAAATATAAGGTAGAGTTTAACTTGATATGGAAACTTGAATAAGTATTGATCATTGATTGGTCAAGTTTGACCCTTTAAAATGACTAAATCTTTGCTCACTTTCCCTATATATTTACTTACATGTCCTCCTTGATGAATTAGTCTTATTCCATGAAAATAGGTCTTTAATTTCATCAATTATTACATTTAATACTTATCCTCATCCATTTATGATGTCTCTCCATCTTACATAGGTTGTTAGAAGGCTCGTTGAAGCATCTTTGACCTTTTCAATTTGCTTGGCGTAGGAGGGAAATAAGGTTTTGTTAGGACTGCTAGAGACCTTTTAAACCTTTAAGACCTATTTAAAAGTGAATTATTAATTTTTAATACTCCTTATGTGGTTTATAATATAATTATTTTCTTTGAGAAAGATCTTTAAGAACTTTATACAATGCTTTAGTGATTTGACCACTCAAAATCTTTCCTCTCTAATATGGCATAGAAGGTGAAAATTTGAGTTTGCCTTCACTTAAAAAAATTTACTCCATGGAAAAATTCTCAAAATCATATAATACCTAAAACTAGACACTTATATCTATCAAACACTCCAAAATATGTGATTTTGCTCCATTAGCTTACTTTTTTCCCTATTCTTTATAGCCCTCAAAATAGGTAAACCTCACTACACAGAAGAAAGTATGAAATATATTATAAAAATAATAACGTATTTAAGGACCTAGTATCCTCATAAAACTCCATATCAAGTTTTAGGACCTAAATTTGAGTGGAAATGTCATTTTTAGGTCATTTTCTCTCTTCATTTAGTCTTAATTAGGCCTCCTAGACCTAGAAGATAGATATATTGTTAAAGAGGCGTAACACACTTATGAAACCTTAAAAAAGTGTTTTATTCACTTCACCTATCCTAATACCATGATCCATGTAAAATTTCAAGTTTTGAGTCCATATGTAGGTGGGCAACCAAGAAATGACTATTAACAAGACTAGGTGTTTCTGCATGCTTGAGAAATAATTTGAGTGTTTTTCAAAACATTTCTAGGTTATGATGATTTTAAATTAACTTTTTATACTTTTAACATAAGTATATAACTTTTTACCTTGATAATGAGGTGTCTTATTACACTCATAGGCCTACATCTAGGCTTCTTAGCATGTAAAACTAGGTGTTCTTCAATTTTTGACTAAGTGGCAAACTTGCATAGATAATATAAATTTTTTATAAAAACCTAAAGAGGTAATTATAAGGTTTATTAACGTTTATAAAATATTTAATGAACACTTTCAAAGGTTTGGAATCCATTTCATACCTTATTTTCTTAAAAAGATGCCTATAGCCATATTTTCTACCTTTTTCATACATCTTCTTCTTCACACATGCCAACCTAGGGTTTTATAACATGATAAATAGGTTTAAAAATACAATAAAAACCATTTCAATTCCAATAGTGTTCATTATAATACATTTGAGGACTAAACTATTGCATCAAGTTAGTATGAGTGAGTTAGGAGGGTTTAAAGTGCTATGAGGTCTTAACAATGAGGTTTAAAGGATAGGGATCCATTACAAGAACCAATTAAATTATATGGGATCCATGTGACTTATATAACCCCTAAAATTTCCATTAATCACCATGAAAATTCTCCAAAAAGTTTTGAGCTCTATAAATTAGCTTCTTAGGTAGGATGGAATGTGTGAGAAGGCTGAGAAACATCCTTTTAGGCCTCAAAACCTCAAATTTGATTTTTAATGATTATAAAGGTCTATATTATGTTTTTTAAAATCCATATAATTTCTAATAATTGATATAAATTTGAAATAACCTCCTGATAAGGCTCTATAACATGATTGGCTGCTATGAGGGTTTAAGAACAAACTAGTTAAATTGACCCTAAAGGTCATGTTTGATTCATTTATTCCCAATATAATAGGTATAAAAATTATATGATCTCTTCAATATATATTCCTTCACCATTTTTATATTTTATTCCATCAACAAATTTAAATTCTATAAGCTTTTTCATCTATTCATACTCATGCATGTTTTGACAATATTTAATCCTCTAGACCATTAATCTCATTAGGATGAGCTCTCTCTAAGACTATTATAATATATATATGGTGATAATGGGGTGGGCATATTTATCCTTCTATTATTACCTTATATAAGTCACTAAAATTTTATCCAACCATCATAAGCTAAATCAGGCATGTAAGTGGCAAATTGGTCTCATTAGTTGTTAAAGCCTATAAAGGATACCCAATGATCTATTATACCTATACAACTTGTACATACTTCCAAATTATCTGCATTCATATATAACACATCTAAAATATCCTAAACATAAAATATTTCAACTAACCAAATTGAAGCCTTCTTGACAAGCTTGAAAACAACTTGAGTTATTTAGGCAAAATTATAGGTGGTTATTTGAGTTGACTACATATGGAATCTAAAAACTATGCAAACTAAGGAGAAATTCAATGACATTTTATGCTGTATTAAAAGCCTAATTAATATTATTTTATTCCTATACAAACTTAAAGTCTTTCAATCTTTATGAGATAACCCAAATGTATGTTATATCTTTAAAAGTATGGTTGTAGGTGATGATTAGGCCCTTTTGATTGTTGAATTTTGAAACCTTCTCATTTGCACTAGACCATTATCTCCCTAATAGTGATTGAACCTCATTGATTTTTTTTAATATTAAACCTAATTTCCAATATTTTTACTATCACTTCTTCTATTTATCAATTCATGTATGCCTTCTTTTCTCAACTTGTAGGTCTACTAGACTCTTCACTTCTTCAATGTGTTAGATCATCTAATGCTAAAATTATGAGAGTTTAGATCTAACTAAATAAGTCAGATTTGCTTTCTAAATTACATGTACCTATATTATACATGTAAATAAAAAACTAAATCATTAACTATTTCCTTTCACAATTCTGAAAACCACTTGAGTTGCTTTCCAAGACCAACTTACAGGTATGCATTTGGGGTTTTGGTTACATTTGACATTTACCTTCTCTTCATGAAATTTCAAAATTTGAATATACTTAACAATTATTTCATGTTATATTCATGTTATTTCCCCATTATACATCCATTTCAATATTCAATCAAGTGGTCACCTCTCTTAGCAAGACTAGATAGTCCTCAACTTACTTGGACTTGGCAATTTTGCTTGTAGGTGATAGTGGACTATGTTTTAACTAAGTTAAATATGGATTCCTTATTATAATATTTAATTAATTCCTTGGTTCCAAGTCATTCCACATTGTATTACATAAACAACTTCCATTTTATTCTCACACATAAAGGCCCAAGGCTCCCATACAAAACATTACATCATCCTTCTCCATGTGTTAAGGTAACTTTCATTATCCAAGAAAGTCTATAGGTTCTTATTTGGTGCCTTGACTGCTCACTTAGGATGGGAAACTTTTAGTATGGTCAATAACACCATTTAAATAATATTAAACTCATTTCAACTCTTATACAAGTTTCCAAATTTCAAGATCAAGCTTGAAACAAGACATTAATTCTGTATATCATCAATTGGTCCTTAATTTAGCCTTTATATAGATAAATGAAGGCATGATAAGGTTAAGTCAAATGGAAAATGCATACCAAGGAATGAATTGACTATATTTCACCTTGAATTTCTTGGAAAAGTATCAACTTGATATAAAAAATCTTGATTAGCATGAAACCAAAAATTCCCTTTTACCTTTAATGTTGATAAAAAAATCGTAATCTCCGTTAATGTATGATTTAGAGTCCTCTTTTTTATCTTGCTTTGTTCATTGAAAATATCTTGAACCATGAGTTCAAGTGTGTTGAAATTTTTTCATATTATTATCTCTCCAAGTCTTAAATCACATTTAACATCCATTTGACATCTTCATGGTTCATCTTAGGTACACACAATCCATTTTATGTCTCTTTTAGTTTGTAATACATAGACTTGACTGTGTCATGTCGACATATAAGGCATTGGTGGATATTTTTCTCTCATAGGTGTCATTAGTGAATTTGAATAAATTTACATAGTTATCTATAACTACCTCATGATATTAATCAACCTTTTTAACTTCATGACTCCTCTCTATGATCTTTTTACATTATGAACTCATGATTTTATGACTCCACCTCTCTAAAAGATCATCTCACTACCATCGCTCAAGGACTCCACTATACATAAAAGTATTACATGAATTGATTGAATATAATAGGTATGACATGAATTAAACATAAAATTTAAAAACCTTTGAAGATGAAAAACACTTAGATATTAGATTGAACATGCTTTCATGCTATTGACTTTGAAAATCAACATAAGAAAATAGTTTCCTACCAATAGACCATTATAAAAAAAATTACCTAATGATTCTAACATGTAGGATTCCCTATATTTACTATGAAATAATCCCACCATAACCATTTTTATCAATCGATTTTTGATATGAATAAATAGAGGAAAACCTAGACCTTGTCTAAATAATTACGGCATAGTGACCATGTTACATTCTTAATGATTGTTCATAAATATGTCAAAATTAATTTTAAAAATAATTAAACTAAATTGAATTGAATTAGGGTTCCTATCATATGATGAAATAACCCCTAAAAACATCAAATTTACCTTAAAGTCTAATAACCAAGGCTTCAAGTGACCATTCCTAGGAAATAAAAAGACCAAAACAATGATATACATGGTAAACACTCATGATGATCAAAGTTTCAAATTTTATGTGTGATAGTGTGACCTATGAGGTTATACTTATAAAAAAAAACAACAACCTAGCTTTGAACTTCCCTTATCCCTCAACCACCCCAAATCCCTCTCTACCCTATATCTCCAACCCCCCAAGATTCCCATGCCTATGTGGTTGTTTATCATAACTCTAATCCTTGTACTAATGTGAATCCTTTTCCATATATTTTGTCTAACTCAGAGAGTACATCACTAGGAAAGAAACCTGAACACTAAGAGGCACCTTCCTTGTAATATCTACTAGTAGCACAACATTAGGGAGATGTTGATCTAAATTCTTAAGGGTATCCATGGCCTAGTATGACCATAGAATCACTACTCATATCCATGGCCTAGTATGACAATAGAATCACTACTCAATAGTATTCCTTTATTTTCATAATATCCACTTGCTTCAATCACATTGGTAGCTACTTCTTGGAACACTTCTCTTGGCCCACCAATAAAGTCCTTTCTATTTGATCTATCTATCAGGAAGGGAGTGTCATAAATTAAGGCCTTTGGTCCCTCAAACATTCATCTATAAGATCCCCATTTGAATTATTTATTAGTATTACAACACTTGTGGGATGGTTATTAGGTCTGCAAAGGATCTACATTTTCTATCCTGATAAGTTACAGTTGTTTAGAATTGCTTCTCAACATAATCCCTCTACTTTTAGAAGCTTCAAGTGAAAACACCTTGATGCATGATAAAGAAGTACATCTAGCTCACATGGAATACATAGAAGCAGTTCCTAAAAATAATGAACCCCCCCTTTGAAAAAAGGTAGGAAGTGCTCAACTCCAACTATAGAGGAGGAAGCTATTTAGATGTAGGCTAAGTCTAAAAGAGGTAGGAAGAAATAAAAAATTAGGGATGGACCAAAACAACTTGGAAAGATCCCAAAGTATGTAATTAAAAAGAAGTAAATAACCAATGAAATCAACAAGGGTATCTAGAAAAACCTTAAGAGCCACTTCACCATACAAAAACAATGAAGTTCATCTCCTAGAATGTTATGGGGTTGAATAACCCCATGAAATAAAAACTAGTTAGCAACATGATTAAAAAAATTACCCTATGTTAGTATTATTATAAGAAAATAAAATGTTGAAAACCCTATTTGATAAGTGTAGTAATACAATATGAAAAGGATCTAATTTTATCATATTGAGTTCAAAATGAGTTTCTGGAGGTATTTTCACCTTATGGAATTATAAGACTTGGAAGGGGAAGCTATTATAAAAATAAACCATCATCTAACCATCCTCTTCATCAAAAAATACCCAAGGAATAATAGATCATATCTAAAATTTATTCCCCCAAGTCTAAGATGACTAGGAGAAAGCTTTTGGAGGATTTGGTGGCTTTCAAGAAACTTAGTTGCCACTTAAAATGTATAGTGGTAGGGGACTTTAACTTGCCACTGTCACCTTTGGAAAAGAAATGGGGCCTCATAGACTACTAATATAGTATGGTTGACCTTAGTGACTTCATAATGAAATCAAGACTCATGGAAGTGGATCTCAAGGGTATCCCCTTTACTTGGCGAAATAGGAGGCTAGGTACAAATCTCATTCAGGTTAGACTCGATAGATGTCTAGTTTCCTTGAATTGGGATATCCATTACTCTAGTTTTCTTTCTTCCTTACCTATAATTGGTTTGGATTATAACCCTATTATTTTTAAAGGTGATATGGTCCTTATGCATAAAAATTTACCTTTCAAATTCAAAAGCATGTGGTTTCCTCACCATAATCTCTAGGAATCCATAAAGACTTGGTGGTAGGAACCTTTTTTTAGAATAGACATGTTCATCATGGTCAATAAACTCAACCATCTGAAGATCAAATTAAAAACATGGAATAAGGAGGTAATTATAATCATTTTCACCTAAAAGAATTAAATTAAAAAGGAGATTAAAAATCATCACTAACATTTCTCAATCTATGGCTATGATGAATAGTTTTTTTTCATAGAGAAAGGTCTTCTCAACTCCTATCATAACGTTTAATTTAAAGAATAATAATTTAGGAAATAGAAATATTGATGTTTATGGTTAAAGGAGGGAGACAAAAAAACTAAATTCTTCTACTAGCAAGCCTCCTAAAATAGGAACAAGAAATTTATCTCTAAAATCATTCAAGATTCTGGAAAGAGATGCATGGAATCACAGGATATTAAGGAGTGAATCATCCTATATTTTAGATATTTTATAAAATAAATTAGTTCCCCATAGCTCTATTTATGGTAAAATCTTATCTATAATATCCCAAGCCTCATCTCCCATATAAACAATACAACCCTCTTGAATCCCCCTTTCATGGAAAATATAAAGGATGTGGTGCTATCTATGGATGGAGGTAAGGCCCCAGGTATATATGGATTTCCTCCTCTATTATTTGAAAAATTATGGGACATTATCCATGTGTAAGTGGAATCAATGATCTTTGAATTATTCAAAGCTAGTTCTGGTTTAAAAGAAATGGAGTAAATCAACTCAAAGACTTTAGGTTGATAATATTATGCTCAATGGCTTAAAAAAAATTCTCCTTAACTCTAGTTAGAAGGATCCACCCCATCTTGAAAATTATTATTGATGAACACCAAGAGGATTTTTATTTTGGGTTCTAAATCATAGATGGCATATCACCATCCATTAGACTATCGACTCCATCCAAATGTCAAATAAATAGGGAATGTTCATCAAATTATACATTATAAATCATATGATAGATATCTTGGATATTATAGGATAAAATTATTGAAAATTTTAGCTTAATCTCCACTTTTCAAACCATCATCTGAAGTTGCATATCCATCCCCAAATAGTCAATAATTTTTAATAAAGTTTCCAAAGGATTCTTCTCAGCTAGTAGAGGCATCATATAAGGATACCCCCTTTTTCTTATCTTTTTATCATACTAGATAAATCATTTGGAAGATATATTTTAGCTGTTATAACAAAAAGTCTTATCAATGGTATTAGAGTATCTCAAGGCATCAATCTAGTCTCCCATGAGCAATTCACTAAAAACACTTTCCTAATTAGAAAAGCCTCGATTGATGAAACAAAAAACCTCAAAAGGATCATTGTGGATTATGAAAAAGTGTCTAACTAGAGAATTAATTTCACCAAAATCTCAATATTATTCATTAACATTCACGAGGCTCTTCAAAATAATCTAGCCAACATCCTTAGTTGTCATATAGGTAAGCTTACCTCTACTCATCTTGTAATACTCCTTTTCATTTAAAAAGTGAAAGACAAATATTGTTATCCATTAGTGGACATAATTAAAAAAAAAAACTTATGGGATGGAAAAGTCATCTCTTAACTCAATTTGGCAATCTTTAATTACTCAAAACCACCATACAAAGTATCCCAATATATTTCGTGTCTCCCTTAAAAATCTTGAGAAAAATAGCTGATAAAATTGAATAAATTTATTGAAATTTTATATGTAAATGAATGGAGGAAAGGTTTAGGTTCCCTTTGGTCTATTGGGATAAATTTTTTCTCCCAAAATTTAGTGGAAGATTAGGCCTCCATAAAATAAGAAACATGAACAAATCTCTCTAATTTTTTTTTTTTTTTTTTTTTAATTTTGAAAGAATAAAAATAACAAACATGGATTATTATGTCCACATACCTAGAAGGTAATAATGAAGACAACTTTCTCTAGGAGGAAGGTCCTATGGATGGGTTAGCCTTTTAGAAGGGGATCGCTAGTGGCAATATGATATTACATAGATATTATAGGTGGTAGAAAAATAATGGGTAATCTATTTATTTTTTGGATAACCAATGGTTATCCAAAATCCCCCTCAACCATAAAAATCCATATAATAATAATTCTCTAAGATTTAGAACTGATTAGGGAAAAAAAGCGAAAGATTGTTGCCTAGTATATAATAGAACCTTTCAGTGGAATCCTTTAAACCTAAATACCACTAATGCTGAGGACTCCCAAGACATAACAAATCTCAATTTGAAACTCCATCACACCCACATCCCTTATCTCCTTAAGAAAGATTTTTTAACTTGGATAGTATAAGATAGTGGGTCCTAATTAACGTTGGGATACTTGGTTGATCTTGATCTAGAGGACAATTTGGATTTTTATCATCATCTATGGATCAAACATCTCAAATCAAAATTTAACATCTTATTTTGGCTAGAGAAACATAATAGGATCCTTAATATTGGCAATTTGATCAAGTGTGGAATGACCATCCCCAATTGTATCTCATTTTATCTCTCATCTAATGAGTCTATTTTCTACCTTTTTTAAGATTGATCTTTTATACTTTTGTGTATAATATCTTGATCCAATAGTTCCTTATTTCTTAAGTCTACCCTATCTCTATTCAAAATATCATTTTTTAATGGAAACCTTCATGGTCTCTCCCTCACCTTTCATTTTTGTGGTCTCTTACCTTGCCACACTATTTTTGGACCATTTTGAAGGTGATGAATGATCAGATTTTCACTAATTAGGGTTCCTTCATTGGGTCTATTTTTAGACACTTGTGTTCTTATATCTTAGAGAATCAAAAAATGTTCACCCCTAAGGATAAGATCAGTTGATACCATATGGAATCATCATGCATTTATGGAACCTCTGCTAAGTAGTGGAAATCCAAAAGTTAGTAAAATCTCGACATTCTACCAAGTGGTCTTGTCCCCCACATAGATGGATCAAGATAAAATTTTATGGTGTCTCAAAATGAAATCTAGGTATTATAGGGGGTTTGAATAGGGATCACACTAGTTTGATTATTATTTTGTATGTAGGTCCATTAGGTTACCAAACTAATCACATTGTTGAGGCCATGGATACCTTTTGGGGTATTCATATTTCCTCCCAGATCAAGTCCCAAAGCTAATTATTAAGGGTTACTCTCTGAATTTTATCAATTCCTTTGATGGGAAATTAACCCCCTCACACATTATCATAACTATATCTTTTGAATCACTACCCTAGCCTACAAGGTTGGTAATAAGAAAGATATTATCCAACATGGCTTGATTTTCTTACTATTTCAAAAAGGTGAACCCCTATGTGGGAAAATGGTCCCCCCAATTAAATAAATTCTTGAAGAATACCCCAAACCACTAAATAATGAGGATGGATTCCTTTCCCCCTGATCCTTCTCCCCCCAACCATTCTAGATAGGACCCCTCTTAAATGACTATTAGCCACATCCCATAACTTTGCCAATAAAAAGCTCAAATATTTTGATACCTTGGGGAAGGAGGTAAATAGCCACAAGAGTGTTGTAAATATCACTTTGGAAAATTATTTTTGGAAATATAGGAGGGAATTAGGTGTCTTCTCAAAAAAGTTGGAAAATGTGGGGATTGTTATGTCAGACCTCATCAAATATTAGAACCATCTAAAATCTAAAATAATGGATCTTAAAAATATATATACATAGTTGTTATGATGGAGGTCACTATGTAAGATAATACTGATGAACTGGTGAAGGTCTTGAAAGACATTTAGAACCTCCATCCCACCCCTTAGCCTAAACAGATCCCCAGTTCCTCCTAGAAGATCATAGAGAGATCTATTGAAGGCCCTTCCAAATGCATAAGGATTACAATTTCCAAGAAACTATTAAAATAAATAAACAAATATTCAAAATAAGAGGCTACTCACATCAAGTCTATCTCTAAGTATTTTTCTCCTTTTACTTAATATTTCTATTTTATGTGTTTTAAAATACCTACTATTAGTTTTTGTTTTCTATGGTTAGGCTAAAGACTTTCTTTGCATTGCAGCCATTATAAGCTTGTTTTTTTTATCTTAGATCTGAACTATTAACACTGTGGTTAGTGGATCCCTATAAAAATAACCTTATTTATCCTATCAGACAATAAATATATAATATTATATTACATTATTTAATATATATTCCCTACACCTATAGAGGTTGAAATGAGTAAACCTATTCCACAAGGATATGATGAGAATGCATATTGTGATTTAAAACATGGACATAGGCATTTCACTAACATGTGCAAAATAAAAAAAAAGTTAAAATATAGAAATGGAAGTAAAATAGTCATTATGGAAATCTATAACCGATGGTAATGATTTAGAAACAATAGGTTATTGCATAATAAGTGGAGTTTCATCCATATATTTTGGATATGTAAAATTAATAGTATCTTTAGGAGAAACAAGTGGTGGTGGTATACTTGAGAATGCATCACACATAGGCATTATAGATATAAGTGGAATATATGGTGTCTTTGTAACATATATGTCCACTTCAAATTTATATCTAATTTCTAAACACAAAATTCCTCTTGGTTGCTTCTATTTCTTTATAGCCATTGTAAAAAAGGAATTTCTCCATTGAAATCACTAAGACAAACCCTGATAAACCACATTTGAGCTCCTTATCTAATGAATATAGATAACCCCTCATCAAAAATAATGGATTTATAGTTTTGACATAGATATTTTGCTAATCAACTATATTTTTACATGAAGAATGCAAGCCATCATAGACCAAAGCATTACATGGTGATTCAAATCATGATAGGTTTCTATCCATAATTACTTTAAATATACTATATATGTTAACATAGTTTATCAATTAATATTATATATTAAATATTTAAATATATACTATATCTTATATAATATTATAAAATTATATTACATTATTTAATATATATTCCTTACACCTATAGAGCTTGATATGAGTAAATGTCTTCCACAAGGATATGATGAGAATGCATATTGTGATTTGAAACATGGCCATAAGTATTCCACTAATAGATGAAAAATTATAGAAGTTAAAATATAGAAATGTAAGTAAAATTATCATTGTGGAACTTTGGAACTGATGGTAATGATTTATAGATAATATGCTCTTGCAGAATATGTGGAGTTTCATCCACATTTTTTTGAGATGTAACATTAGTAGTATCTTTAGGAGAAATAACTGGTGGTGATATACTTGAGAATGCATCATCACTTAGAATATTAGGCATACATATAATTTATGGTGTCTTTGTAACATATATGTCCACTTCAAATTTGTATCAAATTTATAAACCCTAAATTCCTCTTGGTCACTTCTAACCATTGTAGCACCATTACAACAAAATCAATTTATTCATTAAAATCACCAAGACAAACAATGATCACCCACAATTTAGCTCCTTATCTAGTTAATATAGATACCCATAATCAAAACAACGGGAGTTTTAGTTTTGATGTAGAGATTATGCTAAGAGGCTTTCTCTCTACACTAAGAATGAAAGCCATCATAGACTAAAGCATTTCATGGTGATTTAGATCATGATAGTTTGTGCACATAATTAATTTAGATGAATTATATAGGTTAATATAGTTTATAAATCAATATTATATAGTTTAGTATAATATATTTAAATTTATATTATATAGTATTATAATATTATATTACCTTATTTAATATATACTACCTACACCTATAGAGGTTGATATGAATAAACCTCTTCCATGGGGATATGATGAGAATGCATATTTTGATTTGCAACATAGACATATGCATTATACTAATGGATATAAAATTACACAAGTTCATATATATAAATTGAATTAAAATTATCATTGTGGAACTTTAGACTTGATGGTAATGATTTAGAAATAATAGGCTTACATAATAAGTGGATTTTCATCCACATTTTTTGGATATGTAACATTAATAATATCTTTAGGAAAAACAAGTGGTGATGGTATATTTGATAATGCATCATCATTAGGCATAATAGGCATACATGGAATAGATTGTGTCTTTGAAATACATATGTCCACTTCAAATTTATAACCAATTTCTAAACCCTAATTCCTCTTAGTCACTTCTAATTTTTTTAGTTCCATTGTAATAAAAGTAATTTCTCCATTTTAATCACCAAGGAAAACCTTACTTTTGTATAAAATATAGATTTTGTTTTATCAAAACCAAGGGAGTTATAGTTTTGATGTAGAGATTGTGCTAAAAGTCTATCTCTTTACACAAAGAATGCTAGTCATCATAGACTAAATCATTACATGTTGATTTAGATCCTGATAGGTTTGTGCCCATAATTAATTTAGTTTAACTGTATATGTTAATATGGTTTATAAATCAATATTATATATTTAAGTATAATAAATTTTATAATATATAATAATATTATATTACATTACATTAATTAATATATATTCCATACACATATGGTTGATATATTAAACATATTCCACAAGGATATGAAGATAATGCATATTGTGATTTGCAATATGGCCATAAGCATTCCACTAACAAATGAAAAATTATAGAATATAATATATAGAAATAGAAGTAAAATTATCATCATGAAATTTTGGAACTGATGGCAATTATTTAGAAATAATAGGCTCTTTCATAATAACTAAAGTTTCATCCACATTTTTTGAAGATGTTCACATTAATAGTATCTTTAGGATAAATAAGTGGTGGTGGTGGTGGTGTTGATGTAGGTTTTATGTACACCACAACCTAATGAGGTAGCCTATAATGTTTTAGGATATTAATGGAAGTAAACTCCAATCCAAGACATGAGTTATATGTATATGGTTCATTTCAACATGTTGATGGAATAGTGGGTAGGGAATGTAGGTTGTTAACAAGGTTTCTGGATGGTGATGTGGTTCTTAATAAGGGTAGTGAATCTATATGTAAGTTGGATGGGTAGATGGTTGTTAATATAAAGTGGGTAGATCTAAAAAAAACTCAAAAATGAGGGAAGAGTAAGGGAAAAAAGAAAGCTTCTATGGTTTTCAAGAATCACTCCCTTGATTGGTTTCTAAAAGTATAAGTGGTAGCAATTGCACACACACAATCAGACACGACTAATAAGTCTAAGGAGATAAAGATTCAAGAAATTAAAAAACCTCAAATAAAGGTTTCTCCTTTTAGGGAAGCTATTTCACACCCTTAATCAAGAGATTATGGCTTGGGCTAGTGAAGCATCTGAGGTAGTTATTACACATACACAAAAAACTACATCCAAGAAAACATTCATGCATAATTAGAATTATAAATCAATTTGAAATTGAATATCTTAGCCAATATATTTACTAATCTTTTAACATATATTGAACAAATATAAATTAATATATCTATCAAAATAATCAAGAATCCATTCATAGCTTTTTCACACTAAATATTATTAAAACATACAACTAAATAAAGTAACAACTAATTTAAAAAACTAGAAATAAAGTACACACACATTCATTGACAATCAAAACTAATGTTTTTCCTATATTCAAAAATTCTCTATAATTATTTTTATATATATAGGGAAGGGGTCACCTCATCCTCTAAGTTCATGCAAGGTCATTACATGTGATAGTCAAACCATGTAGTTCTAACTGTGGTCTAAAATCATATAAGAATTTATTTATAGCTATTAGCTTAAAATAGTCTTTGCTAAGGATATGCAACATATGCATTTGAAAAATGATAGAGGTAATTTTTACAATTATAGTTTGAATTATATGTAAACTTCATAAATAGATACACTATTTACCAAAATTGCACATGCCTCATTTTATAGGTTATGAGACCAACCTCTTGATCTTCTAGATTATCTTCCTTCAAATAGAACTCTGACATATGCATGAAGTACCAAAATCACTTTACCAATGTTTTAGAACTAGTGGCACTATTGTTAACCATGACTAATTTAAATTATGGGTTTCATTCTTACCCATGCCTTTTTATAAAATCTAAATCTTCACTTTTATATTCACCATTTAGATTAAGAAATGCATGTTCATACTCTTGGACTTAACTATGAGTCCCAATATTTTTTGATAAATATATAATAGTCCAAAGATCTAAGTAATTCCCTACTATTTCTCATAATGTGACATATGTTAACACCTAATTGAGTCTGGGATATTTAAAAAGTCCACCTAAGATGAACATCATTGATCCTTATGTATTGGTCTAACAAAGTCGATTAGATTTTAGTGCTTTGACGCATTGACTCCCATGAGCTTGACACTTGTCACACCATATTATACTTTGCTTCATATGTGTGCCACTTGGAAAATGCTTGTGGCTTATGAGTTATTTGTACTAGGCTATCTACTTCTTACCAGAGGTTATTAGATCTATATACTAGGCTCCCAAAATGGTGACACTTGTCACTTTCATAGAGACTTGAAATTTCAACTTGATCTTGCTTCATTCAATCAAATGGGCTCTAGTAGATGTGAACTATAGGATATTGATTTGAATCCAAATGGGTAATCTATGAGGTTAAATTTGACATTCATAAGACCATTAAATAATGTCCTCATGACCATAGAATGATTTCCATGTGATTGTCAAATTAAATTCTATAAATTAGACATTATTGAGGTTAAATTTAATGTTTGCAAGACTGTTATATGAAATCCTCATGACCATCAAATGATGTTTGCATGACTGTAAAATTTAATCTCATCAAATTGGACACTCTTAATTTTGTCAAGATTCCCTACAAGTAAAAAAATGAGAATAAGACTTAAGATAATACTTTCGGAAACATATATAAAGAACATTAAATGAATGATTTTAGCCTAAGATCTTAGGATTAGTAAAATATGATTGGGATTCTTAGCTAAAATATTAAATCAATCTTAAGAACTAATAATACTCTCTCTTGCAAAAGTGCCGCTTGGTAGTCTGGTATTTATTTCAAGGCAATTTTTATGGGAGAATTATCATGGGATTTTATGTAGGGAATTTGTTTTAGACAAAATGTTTACAATAATTCTCCCAAAGCATCATTTTCATCAAATAAAATGTCTAAAATAATTTCTTAAATGATATCCAAAAGGGATGAATGAAATGATGTTTCTGACAAAATGTTTTAAAGAATTGGCTAAAGGACAAAAGGCCTGAAACAAAAGTCTTGAAGGGTAAGTGGCCATTTCAAAAAACCTAAAGTGTCTTTTTCAAAAAATCTAAAGGTTTAGTTTAGAAATTTTGAAGGGCATGTGTCATTTAGAAAAATTATTTTGGGAATTTTGTGTTAGACAAAATGTTTGAGACACAAAGTCAAAAAGAAATGACTTGGGACAAAAGTCTTGAAGGATACATTCATAGGGGAAAAAGTGATCGAGATAAAAGTCCTAAAGGGCATGGTCAAAAGGGTTGAAGGGTCTACTTTTTGGTGAATAATTTCCAAAGGGTCTAATTCATAGGGTAAATTTTGATCAGAAAGGGTCTTTACAAAAGTCATGAAGGGTAACCAAAAAATTCCTAAAGGAACTTTCAAAAGGTCAAAGGGTATCTTCAGAAAGTTTGAAGGGCAAGTGTCCTTGACAAAAATTTTAAAGGGTAAGTCAGATGAAAAGGGTAAAAAGGTCTAGAAGTAATTAAATCATGGGAATTCTTTCGGATAAAATGTCTTCAACAATTCTCTAGAAGACCTAATCATCTTAGACAAACTATCTGAATGAATTCAATTGGCTTGGAGAAAGTGTCTCAAATAAAATATCTGAATGAAAGGTTTAAAAAGGTAAAAGTGTGGGACAAAATTCATAAAATAAATGTGTAGAGGGTTCAAAGGTAAATTAAAAAAGTCCTAAGTTAATTCTATTAGGAAAAATGGCCATAAAAAATGTTGAATGAAATGTTTTATAAAGTTCAAAGGGTAGGTTGGTAAGGCAAAAAGGGCATTTCAAAAGTCTCAAAGGGCATTTTCTATCTAGAAATAGGCCAAAGGGTCCACTTTTTAGGGCCTTCATCCATGAAGAAGGTCCCAAAGTATATAATTCATAAAGGCCAAAGGGAAATCTCAAAAAATCCAAAGGGTAAGTTCATTTTCTCAGGGAAAATTTCTCGATAAGATTGTCTGCAAGAATAAGTGTAATTCGGGAAAATTGTTTTGGCAAAATTGTTGTAGGGAAAATGATATGAAGATAAAATTCCATCAAACAAAATGTATAAGACACAATAAACACAGAGGCCAATTCATGTAGAACAAAAGTTATAAAGAGAGAAGCCTGTAAATATAAATCCCAACAAAGACTCTCAAAGAAGGTTAGTCCATGAAAACATAAGTCTAAAAAAATTAGCTCGAAGTAACAAACATGATAGAATAAAATATTTATTTTATGAAAACACAATATCAATTCCATCTTTAGAAATTATTAAAGGCCAAATCATGATCTTTTCCCATAATTTGCATAAACATATAGGAGGGGGGCTCAAAGTCAAGACAATAATCTAAAAAAAATGGGTCCCCATTTCTTATGGAAATAAGGGGGATGTTAGGTACAAAAAATGGTGAATTAAAGGGGGAATACTTCTGAGTATTCAAGAACCTAAAACTCTAGTTTGAAATCCTAAATCAATCATGAAGTGTGACACACAATAATACTTAAATCAAAAATGTGAAAGAGACTCCTAAGTAGATTCACACAATATACTTGCCTTCTGATTTCTTGGATTTGTGTATGTCAAAACATGTAGTTTATATAACCCTTAATGTGGTGCATTTTTCAAAGGATTTTATGGGGTTGTAGGTTTCATTCTAGTATCTATTTAAGCTTAAAAATAAGGGAAGCTTAGGCATTGTTCTACTGCCAGCCAGACATCTATAGCCCTAATAGAGATACTTTCGGATCCTTCTCTTCTCAATCAAATATTTTATTTTGATCATGATGGATGGTACATTAACCTTATTTAATTATGTGAGCCTTTTTATTTTATTTATATTTTATTTTTCTCTTTTGAATCCATTGGTTCTTTCTTATTTTCTTTTTCTCTTCTAAATCCATTGGTTCTATCTTCTTTTATTTTTATTTTGTTCTTGAATGGGAAACAGAAGAGTTATAACCCTAGTGAGATGGTATACTTATAAAACATATCATTAATGGAATGTCCCTACCAGTTACACCTATACCTAGAATTATCACTTCCAATAGGTATTTAATGTGATAAGTGCATTTGATCTAATAAAACTAGAAAACTTTCTAAATTTGTATGAATTACTCTAATATCAACTTCCACATGATTGATAAAATTATTCAATTGTGACACCATTCAAAATAACCCATGATTACCTACCCTCATCCTAAAGACTCAAAAACACCGAAATACACCTAATCTATAAACTAGTCTTAAAGTGTCAAGATTTTAATTTTCCCCTTTTCCACAAGTGATAAGCTTAGTTGGTTTGGATTTTAAATTGGCTATAGTTAGAGCAAACATAATTCCAATCATTAGAGAAAGCAAAGAATAACTAATTTAAGAAAGCATTAAAATCTAATCTAGAAAACATGAAATCTAATCTATGAAAGCAAAATACTAGAAGCAGGAAAGATTAATCTAGAAAGTATGAAACTAGTCCATAAAATAAATAAATCTAATCTATGAAAGTATGGAAATCTAATAAATAAGGAATTCTAATCTATTCTTATAGCTACATTCATCTATCCCTCATTAATTGGTAACATCAACAAATGATACAACCCTAAATTAGTCCTTTAGGAACTATCCATTGACTAGATATGTAAGCTCATTACCTTGGAGGTCCTCTAAAAGAAATGTGTTATTTCCCATGATCTCTTAAATCTGGTATGGTCTAGTCCATAGCAGGGAAAAATAATCATGTTGTCTTTTATTCTCATGGTCTTTATCCTAAAGTAACATTAGATCTGAAATATTGAATGATTTGAATTTCACTCTCTTGTCAACCCACTTCTTGACCATGTCTTGGTGTTTGCTAAATGTCTATAAGGCTTTAGTCCTTAAATATTTCATTTATATTATGTCCAGTAATCTCAATTCCACTTTATCTCTTGGTTTCATGTAGTCCTGCATAAAATGATAAATGGGTAACTTCAATATAATTAGGAACATAAGCTTGCATCCATACACCAACAAGTAGGGTGAAGCTTTAAGGTATTTCTTCTGTCTAGTATAGTCTACCAAAAGAGCATACTTCAATAAATTATGCTAGTCTCTAGGCTTGTCTCCAGCTGATTTCTTAATTACATCGATCATATTTTTGTTCATTGATTCTACTAGTCCATTTCCCTGAGGGTAATGGTTAAAATCTAACCTGATAATGATTTGGCTATCATGTTCCCACTCAATAAATTCTAATGATATGAAATCTAGTCCATTATCACAAACCAAAAAAATAAGCATGCCAAATCTAGTTGTTATGTATTCCTCCAAAAATCAAATCACATCTTGTGATCTAAAAATCTTTGTGGTTATGGCTTTAATCCATCTAGTGTAATAATCTATAGCAGTAAGGAAAAAGTTATGGAATACTAAGAAATTTAGGTTGATGACCCCAATGAAAATTAAAACCCATTAGGAAAATGACGTTCCTTTAATAACTAGTTGTGAAAGTATTGTTGGGTGTATTTTTCTCTTGGCTAAAGCTTGAATTTCATGGCATGTTCTCACATGAGAATGAGCATTTTTGAAAACTATTAGCTATTATTAGTCCCGTTGGGTGAATATTTTGTCGTCAACTAACTGAAGACAAAATGGGTATATCAACCACAACATAGGGAGATTTACACCACGAAAAGTATGGGTTTACCAGATCTGGATGAAGTAAATCTCTCCTCTCATCAAGGGGAGGTTCCCTATAAATATTTATACGCTGAATATATGTATATAATTAAGTAGAAAATAACACATGGGGTGGTATAATAGCATCTACCTCTCTTTTTTCAGAGGTAATGTATAAAGAACAAAAAAAAAGGGATATCCTAGTCTTTAGCTAACAACACTCCTCTTTTTTCAGGAATGGTATCAAACGAAGAGCAGAAAATCACCTGAAGTCGCCAAAAAACTGTTGGGTGAATATTTTGTCATCAACTAACTAAAGACAAAATGGTTATATCAACCACAACATAGAGAGATTTACACCACAAAAAGTATGGGTTTACTAGATCTAGATGAAGTAAATCTCTCCTCTCATCAAGGGGAGGTTCCCTATAAATATTTATGCACTAGATATATGTATATAATTAAGCAAAAAATAACACATGGGGTGGTATAACAGCATCTACCTCTCTTTTTTTAGAGGTATTGTATAAAGAAAAAAAAAAGAGGGATATCCCGATCTTTAGCTAATGACACTCCTCTTCTTTCAGGAATGGTATCAAATGGAGAGTAGAAAATCACTTGAAGTAACAAAATCCACAAGAACAATTACACAAGCACAAAGTCTTCTGTAGTCTCCTTCACCAATATGGAACAAGCATAACCGTAGAGTGAAACGAAGCACAAAGCCTTCACCTGAAACTACAAAAGATAACTGAATCTCGAAGATAAAATTAGCTCAAAGTCTATCTTCTACCTTTTAGAAGCGTTCTCAGATAATATAAACACACCCACTTTGCTTATTAAATTGTATAAACAAGAGATTATCAGGAAAGAGAACATAATAAATTGTTTCTTAGACAACACAGATAACTTCAACACAAAGTCTGAAATAAACCTACTTCTCATTCATTCAACAAAATATGATTTAAAATTTTGAGCACAAAGTCTCCAAAATTGCTTCAATTTCAGCAGAGTGTTTGCTCTTAATTTTTCCAAGCCCATTTACAAATGAGGTCTCCAATATATATAGGGAGAAAATCCTCCAAAAACTAGAAAATAATAAAATACAAAAATATCTCAGTCAAAGATGACTCATCTTTGACTTTGAGATAGTTTTTTGAAATATTTACATGTAATTACATTTTACAAAATTGCATGCACTTTTCACAAAACAAAAGTGCATAAGGAAAGAAGAAGAAAGGAGGAGAAGAATTTAGTTCTTGCTGCAAAATTTCTTCAGATGAGCATCATACATAGTAATGGATTCCTGAGTTCCTATGTTGTCTGGCGCAACTATGTTCTTAGAGATGATTCTAGCTCTAATTAATGCATCCTTCAATGTTGTGATGGCCTTAGCATGAGCAGTTAAATTGGATTTTAGATTTTTCAAAGTTAACTAAGTGTCTAGAATATTATCCACAAAAGACATTGAGAAGGATTTCTCTTCAAAATCTCTTTGAATCATCTCTTTGAAACTTTGGATCATTTCTCCTGCTGAGAGGAATTGATTTTCCTTGGAGGTTAGGTTGTAGGGTAGTTCTTCCAGTTTATTGAGTAGACTTATGTCGCTCTTCTAACCAGCATCCCTAAAAGCTTTGAGATCCTCAATTAAATCTTTGAGTACCTGGATCTTGAAAGTCAGTGACTCCTTGATCTCAACATAAGAGTCCTTGTTGGAGATGACACCGATAGATATCAACGTGCTTTTCTTCAGATCATTCATCTCCTTCCATTTGGAAAGATATTTTTCTGAACTATTAATCTCCTGAGAGATAAGAGAGAGAAATTTATCTAACTTTGCCCTTAATTTCTTCATCTTTTCCATCTTTTTTGTAACTTCTGATAGCAAGGAAACTCCCTGAGTATGCATTTTTTCAACGTAGTCCTCCAGGACTTTTCCCTTCAAGTAAGTCTTCTCTGCCTTTTGGATGACAGGGTCATCTACGGAGAAGGCCTTCGAAGTTGCTACTTCAGGGGGAAGAGTGAACCTTCTTATTATTGACATTAGTTGCTCTGTCTTGGCCTTGTAATAATCTTTTATCTCCTTCTCTCGGTCAAATTTTTGGACCATGATGTCCATAGCAGACTGAAGGTCACTTTTCGCACCTTCGTGAGTAACTTTTCCATGTTCAACATGAGAGATGGAATAGCTGCTCATTTTGAAACACTTAAGGGTTGCATCCTATGGAGGCTTAGCAATTTATAGAAATTTTTGTCCTTTTTCTTTGACCAATTTGGAGAGGATCTTTGGCCTCTTCAGAGCCTTGGCTTTCACTGGCACTATTTTGCCAAAGTCGAAGTCATCTAGAGAGATGTCCAACTTCTTTCTTTTGGGGGTGAATGCTGACATCCAGGGTGGGAGAGAAGTACCTATTGTGGTAATAGTTGTATTAGCTGGTGTTATTACAATAGCTTCTACACTGCTAGTGGTGATAGTGGTTGCAGTTGGAGTAACAGGTAAAACTGTACCAATTACTGACTCTAGCTCTTATGTAGAACTTTCCCCTAGATTAAAAGAGGGAGAAGAAAAACTTGGGATGGACCCAGAGGAGTGAGGAGAACCTCCAGAAATGCCCTGAGGATCACCAAATATGACTCTAGAAGGAGAGGCGGCTCCAGAAGAGGGAACACTGATCGGAGAGATAGGAGAAGAGGGTGCCACAAGAGACTAAGGTGGAGAAGGAGAGACACTCTTGAGTGGTTGTGATTCTTCTTGTGAAGGCAGAGGTTTAGTGCTTGGCTATCTTGTTAGCTGGTCATCTATTTCCATTGGTTGAGCTGCCTTTGTTTGAGGGCTCTGTTCTTCAATTCCTTTAGCTACCTCTTCAAGCTCTTCAGTAGTCTTTGGTTTCTTAGACACAAAGATGATTCTAGGCTTGTGAGGCCTAGAAGGGGAAGGTGAATCACCTTTGTTCTTGGTTCTATTCTCAGCCTTCTTCTTCATCTTTGCTTGGTATTCAACCTCTGATCTCATGATAAATTCTTTCAGTTTGATTCCTCTGGTTGCTAACCAATCATTGGTGTTAGCCAATATTGGTTCAAATCTTTTTCTGAAAGAAGTTAGTTCCTTCTGAGACCACTGAGTTGGAGGAAGAGGGGAGCCAACAACCTTTTCAGCCAAGTATTTGCTATTGATGATGTTCCCATTGTCAACCAGACTTGAGGGGATCTCTGTAAGCCCCAGATATTCAATCTGGTTTAGGATCAGCCTGCAATAATCCATCTTTCTGATTTCTTTAGCCGTCCTCAGGTCGATCTAAATATCTTCAATCATGGGCTCGTAGAATTGAGTTTTCTACATGATTTTGTCTTTAACTCCCCTGTAGTCAAATTTATCTCTTCTCTTTAACTGCTTTAGGGTGACTATTTGCATTTCTATTTCCATGACTTTGGCTTTGGCTGCTGTTGCAATGGAATACCTGCCAATTTCAATTGGAAACCTGAAACTTGATTTCTTCAGCTCCATTTGTCTAATATGCACAATAATTAGTTGTCGACAAAGTTCCATTAGTATCAACTTATCTGAAGGGAACCTAGGGAGCATATAGGGGTAGCCTTAGAAAAAGCCAACCCAAAAATAGCAAAAGGTGGGAAATTGAAGGAACATGCAGCCGTAGTCATTGACCACCATCTAAGCCTCATTTGATACTCTCTTATACTCAAGCTAAGGGTCAAAGAGGCATAAAAATATGGTGAAGGTGTCATTTACCCTTTTGAAATGATGGATTGACCCTTGAAGTGTCAACTGGGGGTAAAATGAGTATACTGGGGTTGTCTTTCTATCCCCTTTAGTTGTCAAACCCAAAAAAATTTGCATTGCGGTAGTTATGTACACAAGGAACGAAGTCATATAAAATATGGAAAAAGTCTGTACCTTGGTTAGCTACTCATAGAGAGCGTTGCTAATCTACTCTCTCTAAAAGATGACCTGCTTGCCTTGGAAGATGATTTTAATGAATGGGTACATCCATTCATGGAATAGTGAGGAAGACGGGAGGCCTCGAACTCTGCTGAGAAGGGTGATCAAGTCACCAACTTCCTCGATGAAGTCACTCCTTAGAAAGTTCTACGACCATCTAGATAGGTTGGTCCTACGGGTCTTCAACCATTTATAGTTCATCACTTTCTTTGCCCTTTCAGGGTCTTTGTCATATTCCTTCTAGGCATCCACGAAGTTGATCTTAGTCACTTTGGTGGCTGGAGGGCACATGAAAACTTTGTTGATGAATTTGAGATCCAGCTGAATCAACACATTGCCACTGGAATCTGAGACCGACCTGGTCTCTTTATTGTAGAAGTGGACACATTGAAGGATAAACTCTGTATGATGTGGTGCCATTGGAAAAGTGGCAACCAGGTAGGTGTTACTCTCGATGATCCTTTTTATCTCTGTGCTTGGGTTTGTCACTTTCATGCGAGTTATGAACTCGGCCATGTCCACGTGGCCAATTTCAGTGTCTCAAATGTCGTCGACATTTGAGGAGACCGAAGTGAGCAGGAAGATGCCCTAGTATTTATATTTCATGGTCTTCACCTTTTTCGAAGATGCTTCAGGCATGGGAACTAGCTTTGGTCGGACAAGTGTCGATGAGCAAGAGTTCTCTGAAGGTACTATAGACATGATTACAAGATTAGGGGAAAGTGGATGAATTGGGGGAAATGTATTTTAAGTGATCCTAGTCAATGGAGGTTGCTTAAAAAGGTTAGGTTAGAAGAAGGGTCAGAAAATGAGGAAGAAAGGGGAAGAAAGGGAAAAGACAAAAATTCCTCTAGAGTTGGGAAAATATGGAAGAGGAATGCATGGGTGGCAAAATTTGCCACCCCTGCATGCTGGAGTGAAAGAGTGCAAGGACAGCAAAATTTTTCGCCCATGTAGGGTCGGCTTGCATAAGTGGCAAATTTTTCCACCCTTACAGGTCGAGGGAAGAATGGTAGGGGTGGAAAAATATGCTACCCCTACAGTTATGGCTTGCATAGGTAGTGAAATTCACTGCATATACATGTCGAGTTAAAATCATGTAGGGATGGTGAATTTCACCACCCTCGTATGCGGGTTTAGAAAAGGGCAGGGGTGGCAAATTTTTCCACCCCTACAGGGATGGCCCGCATAGGCTGGGGAGATGCGTGGGTGGTGATTTTTGCCACCCATGCGTGCAAGGACTACGTGGGCGGTGAAATTTGCCGCCCACGTAGGGAAAAGGGTTTCAGGTTGTGGCACGGGTGGCGATTTTCACCACCCATGCGGGTGCTTGGGAAGAAACCCACGGGTGAAAGATAGGAAGGGTAAGGTTGGAGATGGAAAAAATCACCAACCTCCTAGGAGAAAGGCTTCATAGGTAAAAATGATAATAAAACAAACCATAGTAATGATAAAAACAACTAATCAAAGCAAATAATGGAAAAAGAAAGGAAACAAATGTTAAACACAGGACCCACCTGGAAAGCTGTGCATGCCACAAGCTCAAAATCATGAAAATGTGCTTCAAATCACTCATCAAATGGTCCAAATGTAGAAGTCAGGAGGAGAGGAAGAAGCAATGAGAAGAAATGGGGTTCAAATCAGTTTATATGGGGTGATAAACAACCCCAACAACCCACCGCATATGGCAATAAATGCCGTACATGAAAACTGAGGCATGCTTAGGTGGCAAAATTTTCTGCCCTTGCATGTTTCAGTGAGTTTGAACGTAGGGGCGGCAAAATTTGCCGCCCTTGCAGGTCAAGATGTAGGGGTGGAAAAATTTGTTGCCCTTGCAAGAAAAATGTAGTGGCGGCAAAATTTGTTGCCCATGCACAAAAAGGAAGAAAAGACCAAAAAAGGAAGAGGTAGTCTGGGAAGGGAGTTTCTTGGTTGTAATGAGATCGTAACCACTCTCACATTCTTAGGCCAAAATGAGAATGAATTCAAAACCCGTCTCGAAAACAAACTTAGAGAGACAAAAGATGAAATAGATAAGTTTCGTAGGGGGTTATTCCCAAAAATGGGCTAAGCTAATTTTGGAAACAATAGCTAGCTCCTATTAGGGGAGCTTCCATTAATCAAATTGATTAGCGAGAGTAGAAACCAGTCTCTAAGTGCTTTTATCCAAGCCATTGGGCTATGGAGTCAAGCCAAAAATGAAAGAAAAATAGACAAAACGTAAAAACTATACATATATACAAAATGACTTATCCAAGCCTCAAGGATTGAATAGCTTCAGATGCTACCCATTATGAGGTAGTGCGAATCATGTTCCATCTTGGTACTCTAGCAAGAAACTAGCCTCACCACAGAGCTGTTGAATGGTGAACGGGCCTCTCCACAGGGAGTCAAATTTGATGTGCATCCCTTTTGGTTCTCACCTCTTATCCCACAACAAGACTTGATCTTCAACTTGGAATTTGTGGACCTTAGCTTTTTTATCAAAGAGTGCCTTCACCCAGTTTTGATGCTCTGTAATTTTATCCACTACCATGGCTCGATGCTCAGTCAGCTCATTCAGACACATGATTTTTTTGTCGATTGAGCTCTCGAAGGTTGAGTCTTTGATTACTTTAGTTAACTTGAGCGCTGGTAGTTCAAGGGTGATGGGAATTTCTACATTTAATCCATATAGAAGCTAGAAAGGCGACATACATATAGCCCTTTTGGGTGTTATCCTATCTGCCCATAAATCATCATACAATGCTTTGTGCCATGTTCTCTGATTATCATCCACCAATTTTTTGATAATAGTGACCATGTTCTTATTACTCGATTTTGCTTGGCTATTTCCTTGAGGGAAATAATCAGAAGTGTGGGATAGGGTAATCCCATAATAGAAACAAAATTGAGTAATTTTATGTGATGAAAAATAGGTTGCATTATCTGTTATGATCTTTAGTGGGACCCCAAACCTGGAGATGATATTTTCTTTGAGAAAGCTGCACACCACTTCAGACGTAGTGTGCTTGGTTGGGATGGCCTCCACCCACTTAGTGAAGTAATCCATTGCTGTGAGGACATAATCATGTCTGACACTTGAAGATGGGTTGATTACACCAATGAAGTCAATACCCCACTACTGAAATGGTTCTTTGATTACTACCAGCTTGAGATGTAAAGCAGGCAGCTTAGGCTTTTCAACGAATTGCTCACACAATTCACACCTATGCATCCACTTGTAGGCATCTTGGAACAACATCGGCCAATAATACCTTGCTCATAGAATTTTGTGCGATGTTACCAGTGCAAAAGAATGTCCTCTACAAGCTAGATTATGGAAAGATTCTAAGAGTCTTTCTTGTTGCACCTTGTCAACACAATGAAGAAATTCTCCATCCAAGTTTCTCTTGTAAAGACCATTGTCCCAAAGGACATAACCAACTACTTTTAACTTAACATTCTGTTTCTCTTTAAAAGAAAGAAGAGCAGGACACTCACCATATGTCAGAAAATGAGCAATGTCAAAATACCACTCATCAGTAGTTACAACAAAGAGGACCATAGGGATGCTTTCAATCAATACTTCTTCACTTTTTGATTTACCTAGAATGTTGTTGGCGATCAACTGGCAAAGACTCTTTCACTGTACGAGCTTGGTTGGTTTGATGTCCAGATCAAACTCCTGAGTCTTGGTAATCCAGTTACCTCTCTTTGTACCAAACTCTTGCTGAGTCAGAATGGATTTTACTATTGTGTCTAGTATGAGAACTTTGGTGTGAGAGTTTAGGATATAAACCTAAAGTGCTTGACCACTTTGACCACTACGTATGCATGCTTCTCCATAAGGGAATATTTTAGCTCATGATCCTTAAGTGGATAACTCATGAAAGAGATAGGAGATTCTACACCTTCTGGATTTTATTGGACCAAAATGGCCGATAGTGTATGTTCAGAGGCATAACTATATATTTTGAAACTTTTAGTATAATCTGGACAAACCAAGACTGGTGCATGGGTGATTGCTTCTTTAATTTCTTTAAACACTGATTTGCCTTCAGCAGTCCACCTAAATGTAGCATTGCCTTTCATCATGTTGACAATGTGATGGGTTTTCTCAGCAAACTTAGGAATAAACCGTCATAGAAAGTTTACCTTTCCAGAGAAAGAGTGAACTACAATCTTGCTGGTAGGAAGAGTAAGTTCCCAGATAGACTTGACTCTCTCTAAATCAATTTTAATGCCTTCTCAGGACATAATGTGTCTGAGAAGTTTCCCTTCAGTTACTCTAAAAATAGATTTCTTTGGGTTTAAAGAAATACCATTCTAATGACAGCATTTTAGTATCCTTTGAAAATGGTGAACATGTTCAGAATGATGTTTTAAAAACACTATTAGATCATCTAGGTATACTACAATGAATTTTCCCATCTCATCTTTGAAAGTGAGATCCATCACCCTTTGAAATGCGGTGCCTAAATTTATCAGACCAAAAGGCATTCTTCGATAAGCGAATGTGCCCCATGGTGTGGTGAATGTTGTTTTATGCTAATCTACTTTTTTGACTTCGACCTGATTGTACCATGAAAAGCCGTATAGCATTAATAATATTTCTAAACCTGTTACCATCTACAGAACTTGATCCATGATGAGAAGAGGGTAGTTATCTTTTAAAGACAACTGATTTAAGTTTTTGAAATCCACATAGATTTGAATTTTGCCATTCTTCCTCTTGACAAGCACTATATTTGCAATCCATGTTGAGTGATGGATTGAGAAAATTATTCGAGCGTCAAGCATCTTTTGTATCTTAGCTAAAATGGTACCTGAGATTTTTGGGTTATATTTCTTGGATTTTTGCTTATAAGGTATAGAGTTAGCCTTTAGAGGAATGCCATGATGAATGCCATTTATCCTGAGTGATTTCATATCATCGTAGGAATAGGCCAATACATCTATATATTGGTGAAGTAAACTAGCAAGCTTAAATCTCTCTTCAGGAGTGCAGCATTTCTCAATGTTTACCATTTTAAGATCTTGCTTGGTTCCCAAGTTTACCTGATCAAAATCTTGAGAGGATTTTAAATCCATTCGCTATTGCTTAATAAACCTGTCATGGTTATCAAACAACTTCTCTAGTGAAACTAGGCCTTTGGGAATCTTATTCCTCTTATGCTATAGGAAATCCTCACCTGTATTCATATTTGACTCGAGAGTTGCTTCACATTCTTAGAGTTCACTATCTTCAAAATGCAATTGATCAAAATTGTCCTTTTACTCCAAGAAGGTGATGATTTGATCATCATTGTTAAATACCTGCCAATGGCCAGCATTATCAGGTACACTTGGCTAAAAGACCACCTCAATAGTGTACTTGTCTCCCTTAAAGTCTAGGTGAGGGACTAAGAGGGTAGCAGAGATGGCCAATGTATCCACTCAATCATTGAATTCCCTTGGAATGGCAGAGATGTTGAAAGTGTCAAAATTTTCAATCTGATCCCAAACCAAATTATGATAGTGGTGCAACCTTTCATTTTTCATCTAATAAAGGTTACTCACTTGGTAGACTATCAACTCAGCATCTCCTTTAGCATGGAGTAGCCTAATGCCTTTTTCTTTGGCAGCCTGTAGTCCAAGCAACAGGGACTCATACTCAGCTGTGTTGTTGGTATTGTTAAACTACAATTTGTAGGACAGAGGAATAATGTCTCCTTGAGGAGATATTAACACAACCCCAGCTCTCAAATTAGTAGAAGAGCAGCTACCATCAAATTCTAGGGTCCATACCCTGTTAGACGCTGCCTTTTCTTTGAAAACTCCTTTGTTTGGGGAGAGAGGTTTTTTCACGTGTTCATTTTGATTTGCTGATTCTCTTGTTGTGTCAGCCAAACATAATCTCAAGTTATCACTCGTAAGAGTTTCGTCAGATGCCCCATGGAACTCATCTGTAGACAAGAAGTACTTGCCCATGCCTGAAGACTCAAATAAAATTTGAGCTTCCAGTGCCAATGATCGGGTAACTACATACCTTGCTTCTTTTTTAGGAAGCAACTTCTTCATGATACCTTGGATTGGGATTCTTGCTTTCGACAAGTCCATACTTAGCTCACCTCCCACATCTTTGCAAAAAAATTTCCCAAGCAGGATGCCGTAAGATGCTGGAACATTGGCCACTAAAACCGTCATCGTTATCCACTTTTCTGGAAAAACTGCAAAAGCATATTGAGCATCTTTAATCTGACCAAGGAGGGGAACTTGCTTATTTTCCATGGAAAAACACCTCCTAAAAGTTTTGGTTAAGGTAAGGCCAAGAGAATCCACCACTTTTGTGGGCATGACATTATTTGAGGCTCTAGAGTCTATAATGCAATTACTTAGTTTATAACCATTTATAAGTAGGGAAACATAGAAAGGTCTATTTTCTCAGGAGTAATAGGAAGAGTCACAACAATATTGTTTTGGGCTGGTTTATCTTTAGGGGGATCATGAACGGCCTTCAAAGAATCTTGTCCTATGGGGATGGCTTTGTTTTTTACATATTCTACTAACCTATCAAACTGTTCTGGGTTAGCCCTCAAATATTTAACCTCTGTCATTTAAATTTTAGTTTTTTTAGCATGATTAATTATATCAAATAATTGAAAATAACTTGAGACAGAGGAAGAGAGTCCATCATCTAGAATTTTAGTAGGTACAACACTGGTCTAAGCAACAAAAGTGGAAGGGATGGCGTTGTTGGAGGAACTTACTTTTTTATGAATCACCTGATCTTTTGATTGTGGAGGTAATGGAGTCCCATGTTTAGTGATGGAAACCGCTGGTCGGGGCTCCTCCTCTACCTTTCCTTTGTTAGTCTAAGAAGCTGACTGATTTTGAGATCTAGTGAAAACAATGTAGGATCTATCCAAACCCTCCCCTTTACTTTCAGCTTCATCATGGTAATCCAGGAAACCGATATTAGAGTCGCCAGCTAATTCTTCTTCCTGCTCATCAAAGAGATTAGCATGTTCTTGTTGGTCCAACTGAGTTTGAAAAGAATAGTCATGTTCAGCCTCTAGGTAGCTGACCGCTGAATTGGCAGGTGCTGCTTCAATGGCCAATTTTCTCAGAGGGGGAGGCAGGGGATTTGGTTGCCCTTGGTTTCGGGTAGCATTACCCTGATACTATTGATTTTGGAATGTTCTCCTAGGCATATCTCGATAGGTAGGATCAGACGTACCTTGGGATATTTGCCTCTTCAAAGCTATTAGTTCATTTGTCAATTTCTGCACCATAGGATCTGTACTGTCTGAAGAAGAACTTTCAGTAGATGAAGAGAATTTATTTTTACTAGGGTCTTTTCTAATCTTATCTACCAGAATAAGATCATCTTCAATCTTAGTATCCAAATCTTGAGCCAGGGCTAGATCCATAGGGCCAACTCATCTCAATAGGAAACTTACTTCAGGAAGCTGTGAATTGATGAAAAAGCATTTGAGATTCTCTGGCGTAGGTTGAGCCATAGTTGGGATCTGGTTTCTCAACTTGTTGAATTTAGCTATGAAATCCCTCATAGGTTCTTGGGATTCTATTTTCATCTGTGTTAGCTGAGCTAACAAAGCGTGTGCATCTTTATCAGGTTTAAATCTAGCTTCGAATTTGGATTTGAGCGTATCTCAGTCAATTATTGACCTAGCCTACAGGTGATAGAACTAATCCATTGCAGCTCTTTGTAAAGTTTTCACAAAAAGTCTAACTACTACATCTTCAAATTCGACACCAATTACACCACATGCTATGGAGAAAGCGACAATATGCTCATCGGGATGAACCTTCCCGTCACCAAAAAACTTAGATTTTTTTTTCTAGAACTACGAGGTAGTTCATGCAAAGGTGCAGTCAAATGAAGAGGACCAAAGGAATTTCCCCAAGGGTCTTGAGCCATAATGATAAGAGGATTAAATGGCAAGATAAAAAACCTTGGTGGGATATTTATAGGTAGGGCATGATTGACGACAGGAAAAGAAGCTCTTTCTTACAGGGGTGATCTGATAAGGTCAGGAGGAAGACTTCTAGATCATTGGAAAAAAGGTGTTGGATGGAACAGATCAAAGTTGCTCTGATGTGCCAACTCAAACATGGGGTCAAAAACACCCTTAGATCTATGGCTTCTAGTGTAGCATGGATTTTCCAGGTTTCAAAATGGAAAAGGGATTGAAACTACTTCAAGTTGAAGCTTGAGGCTTCAAAGTGCAAGTTCGTATTTTCTAGCAGAGTCGCCAAAAAAATGTTGGGTGAATATTTTGTCATCAACTAACTAAAGACAAAATGGGTATATCAACCACAACATAAAGAGATTTACACCACAAAAAGTATGGGTTTACCAGATCTAGATGAATTAAATCTCTCCTCTCATCAAGGGGAGGTTCCCTCTAAATATTTATGCAATGGATATATGTATATAATGAAGCAAAAAATAACACATGGGGTGGTATAACAGCATCTACCTCTCTTTTTTTAGAGGTAATGTATAAAGAAAAAAAAAAGAGGGATATCCCAGTCTTTAGCTAATGACATTCCTCTTCTTTCAGGAATGGTATCAAATGGAGAGTATAAAATCACTTGAAGTAACAAAATCCACAAGAACAATTATGCAAGCACAAAGTCTTCCATAGTCTCCTTCACCGATCTGGAACAAGCATAACCGTAGAGTGAAATGAAGCACAAAGTCTTCACCTAAAACTATAAAAGATAACTGAATCTCAAAGAAAAAAGTAGCTCAAAGTCTATCTTCTACCTTTTAGAAGCATTCTCAGATAATATAAACACACCCACTTTGATTATTAAATTGGATAAACAAGAGATTATCAGGAAAGAGAACATAAGAAATTGTTTCTTAGACAACACAGATAACTTCAACACAAAGTCTGAAATAAACCTACTTCTCATTCATTCAACAAAATATGATTTAAAATTTTGAGCACAAAGTCTCAAAAATTGCTTTAATTTCAGCAGAGTGTTTGCTCTTAATTTTTCCAAGCCCATTTACAAATGAGGTCTCCAATATATATAGGGAGAAAATCCTCCAAAAACTAGAAAATAATAAAATACAAAAATATCTCAGTCAAAGATGACTCATCTTTGACTTTGAGATATTTTTTTGAAATATTTACATGTAATTACATTTTACAAAATTGCATGCACATTTCACAAAACAAAAGTGCATAAAGAAAGAAGAAGAAAGGAGGAGGAGAATTTAGTTCTTGCTGCCAGATTTCTTCAGATGAGCATCATACATAGTAATGGATGCCTGAGTTCCTATGCTATCTGGTGCAACTATGTTCTTGGAGATGATTCTGGCTCTAATTAATGCATCCTTCAATGCTGTGATGGCCTTAGCATGACCAGTTAACTTGGATTTTAGATTTTTCAAAGTTAACTGAGTGTCTAGAATATTATCCACAAAAGACATTGAGAAGGATTTCTCTTCAAAATATCTTTGAATCATCTCTTTGAAACTTTGGATCATTTCTCTTGCTGAGAGGAATTGATTTTCCTTGGAGGTTAGGTTGTAGGGTAGTTCTTCCAGTTTATTGAGCACACTTACGTCGCTCTTCTCACTAGCATCCCTGAAAGCTTTGAGATCCTCAATTAAATATTTGAGTACCTGGATCTTGAAAGTCAGCGACTCCTTGATCTCAACATAAGAGTCTTTGTTGGAGATGACACCGATAGATATCAAGGTGATTTTCTTCAGATCATTCATCTCCTTCCATTTGGCAAGATATTTTTCTAAACTATTAATCTCCTGAGAGATAAGAGAGACAAAGTCATCTAACTTTGCCCTTAATTTCTTCATCTTGTCCATCTTTTTTGCAACTTCTAATAGCAAGGAAACTCCCTGAGTATGCATTTTTTCAACGTAGTCCTCCAGGACTTTTCCCTTCAAGTAAGTCTTCTCTACCTTTTGGATGACAGGGTCATCTATGGAGAAGGCCTCCAAAGTTGCTACTTCATGGGGAAGAGTGAACCTTCTTATTATTTCCATTAGTTGCTCTGTCTTGGCCTTGTAATAATCCTTCATCTCCTTCTCTCGGTCAAATTTTTGGACCATGATGTCCATAGCAGACTGAAGGTCACTTTTTGCACCTTCGTGAGTAACTTTGCCATGTTCAACATGAGAGATGGAATAGCTGCTCATTTTGAAACCCTCAAGGGTTGCATCCTATGGAGGATTAGCAATTTTTAGAAATTTTTGTCCTTTTTCTTCGACCAATTTGGAGATGATCTTTGGCCTCTTCGGAGCCTTGGCTTTCACCAACACTATTTTTCCAAAGTCGAAGTCATCTAGAGAGATGTCCAACTTCTTTTTTTTAGGGGTGAATGCTGACATCCAAGGTAGGAGAGAAGTACCTATTGTGGCAATAGTTGTCTCAGCTGGTGTTACTGTGGCAGCTTCTACACTGCTAGTGGTGATAGTGGTTGCGGTTGGAGTAACAGGCAAAATTATACCAATTACTGACTCTGGCTCTTGTGTAGAACTTTCCCCCAGATTAAAAGAGGGAGAAGACAAACTTGGGATGGACCTAGAAGAGTGAGGAAAACCTCTAGAAGTGCCCTAGGGATTGCCAAATATGACTCTGGAAGGAGAGGTGGCTTCAGAAGAGGGAACACTAATCGGAGAGATAGGAGAAGAGGGTGCCATAGGAGACTGAGGTGGAGAAGGAGAGATGTTCTTGAGTGGTTGTGCTTCTTCTTGTGAAGGCAGAGGTTTAGTGCTTGGCTATCTTGCTAGATGGTCATCTATTTCCATTGGTTGAGTTGCCTTTATCTGAGGGCTCTATTCTTCAGTTCCTTTAGCTGCCGCTTCAGGCTCTTTAGTAGTCTTTGGTTTCTTAGATACAAAGATGATTCTAGGCTTGTGAGGCCTAGAAGGGGAAGGTGCATCACCTTTGTTCTTGGTTCTATTCTCGACCTTCTTCTTCATCTATGCTTGGTATTTAGCCTTTGATCCTGTGATAAATTCTTTTAGTTTGATTCCTCTGGCTGCTAACCAATCATTGGTGTTAGCCAATATTGGTTCAAATCTTTTTCTCATAGAAGTTAGTTCCTTCTGAGACCACTGAGTTGTAGGAAGAGGGGAGCCAACAACCTTTTTAGCCAAGTATTTACTATTGATGATGTTCCCATTGTTAGCCAGACTTGAGGGGATCTCTACAAGCCCCATATATTCAATCTAGTCTAGGATCAACCTGCAATAATCCATCTTTCTAATTTCTTCAGCCGTCCTCAGGTCGATCTAGATATCTTCAATCATGGGCTCATGGAACTGAGTTTTCTATCTGATTTTGTCCTTGACTCCCCTGTAGTCAAATTTATCTCTTCTCTTGAACTAATTTAGGGTGACTATTTGCATTTTTATTTCCATGACATTGGCTTTGGCTGATGTTGTAATGGAATACCTGCCAATTTTTATTGGAAACCTGAAACTTGGTTTCTTCAGCTCCATTTGTCTGATATGCATGATAATTAGTTGTCGACAAAGTTCCATTAGTATCAACTTATCTGAAGGGAACCTAGGGAGCATATAGGGGTAGCCTTAGAAAAAGCCAACCCAAAAATAGCAAAAGGTGGGAAATTGAAGGAACATGCAGCTGTAGTCATTGACCACTATCTAAGCCTCATTTGATACTCTCTTCTGCTCAAGTTAAGGGTCAAAAAGGCATAAAAATAAGGTGAAGAAGGTGTCATTTACCTTTTTGAAATGACGGGTTGACCCTTGAAGTGTCAACTGGGGGTAAAATGAGTATACTCGGGTTGTCTTTCTATCCCCTTCGATTGTCAAGCCCAAAAAAGTTTGCATTGCGGCAGCTATGTACACAAGGTACAAAGTCATATAAAACTTGGAAGAAGTCCATACCTTAGTTAGCTACTCATGGAGAGTGCTGCTAATTTGCTCTCTTTAAAAGATGACTTGCTTGCCTTGGAGGATGATTTTAATGAATGGGTACATCCATTCATGGAATAGTGAGGAAGATGGGAGGCCTTGAACTCTGCTGAGAAGGGTGATCAAGTCACCAACTTACTCAATGAATTCACTCCTCGAAAAGTTCTGCGGCTATCTGTATAGGTTGGTCATGGGGGTCTTCAGCCATTTGTAGTTCATCACTTACTTTTCCCTTTCAGGGTCTTTGTTTTATTCCTTCTGGGCATCCACGAATTTGATCTTGGTCACTTTGGTGGCTTGAGGGCACATGAAAACTTTGTCAATGAATTTGGGATCCAGCTAAATCACCACATTGTTGTTGGCATCTAAGACTGACCTGGTCTCTTTGTTGTAGAAGTGGGCACATTGAAGGATGAGCTCTGTATGATGTGCTACCAATAGAAAAGTGGCAACTAGGTAGATGTTACTCTTGATGATCCTTTTTATCTCTATGCTTGGGTTCATCACTTTCATGCAAGTTATGAACTCGGCCATGTCCACGTGGCCAATTTCAGTGTCTTGGATGTTGTCGACATTTGAGGAGACCGAAGTGAGCGGGAAGATGCCCTGGTATTTATATTTCATGATCTTCGCCTTTTTTGAAGATGCTTCAAACATGGGAATTGGCTTTGGTCAGACAGGTGTCAATGAGCAAGAGTTCTCTGAAGGTACTGCAGACATGATTACAAGATTAGGGGAAAGTGGATGAATTGGGGGAAATGTATTTTAAGTGATCCTAGTCAATGGAGGTCGCTTAAAAAGGTTAGGTTGGAAGAAGGGTCAGAAAATGAGGAAGAAAGGGGAAGAAAGGGAAAAGACAAAAATTCCTTCAAAGTTAGGAAAATACAGAGGAGGAATGCATGGGAGGAAAAATTTGCCACACCTGCATGCTAGAGTGAAAGAGTGCAAGGGCAGCAAAATTTGATGCCCATGTAGGGTCAGCTTGCATAAGTGGCAAATTTCACCACCCTTATAGGTCGAGGGAAGAATGGTAGGGGCGGCAAAATTTTCTATCCCTGTAGTTATCACTTTCAAAGGTAGTGAAATTCACCACCCATACATGTCAAGTTAAAAGCCAACCCAAAGATAGCAGAAGGTGGGAAATTAGAGGAACATGCATCCATAGTCATTGACCACTGTCTAAGCCTCATTTGATACTCTCTTCTGCTCAAGCTGAGGGTCAAATTGGCATATAAATATAGTGAAGAAGGCATCATTTACCCTTTTAAAATGACGGGTTGACCCTTAAAGTGTCAATTGGGGGTAAAATGAGTATACTGGGGTTGTCTTTCTATCCCCTTCAATTGTCAAACCTAGAAAAGTTTGCATTATGGTAGCTATGTACACAAGGTATGAAGTCATATGAAATGTGGAAGAAGTTTGTACCTTAGTTAGCTACTCATGGAGAGCATTGCTGATCTGCTCTCTCCAAAAGATGACCTGCTTGCCTTGGAGGATGATTTTAATGAATGGGTACATCCATTCAAGGAATAGTGAGGAAGATGGGAGGCCTTGAACTCTACTGAGAAGGGTGATCAAGTCACCAACTTCCTCAATGAAGTCACTCCTTAGAAAGTTCTACGACCATCTGGATAGGTTGGTCTTGGGGGTCTTCAGCCATTTGTAGTTCATCACTTTCTTTTCCCTTTCAGGGACTTTGTTGTATTCCTTCTGGGCATCCACGAAGTTGATCTTGGTCACTTCGGTGGCTTGAGGGCACATAAAAACTGTCAACAAATTTGGGATCCAGCTGAATCACCACATTGTCGTTGGCATCTGAGACTGACCTAGTCTCTTTGTTGTAGAAGTGGGCACATTAAAGGATGAACTCTATATGATGTGCTGCCACTGGAAAAGTGGCAACTAGGTAGATGTTACTCTTGATGATCCTTTTTATCTCTATGCTTGGGTTCATCACTTTCGTGCGAGTTATGAACTCAACCATGTCCACGTGGCCAATTTCAGTGTCTTGGATGTTGTCGACATTTGAGGAGACTGAAGTGAGCGGAAAGATGCCCTGGTATTTATATTTCATGGTCTTCACCTTTTTTGAAGATGCTTCAAACATGGGAACTGGATTTGGTCAGACAGGTGTCGATGAGAAAGAGTTCTCTGAAGGTATTATAGACATGATTACGAGATTAGGGGAAAGTGGATGAATTGGGGGAAATGTATTTTAAGTGATCCTAGTCAATGGAGGTCGCTTAAAAAGGTTAGGTTGGTAGAAGGGTCAGAAAATCATGAAGAAAGGGGAAGAAAGGGAAAAGACAAAAATTCCTCTGGAGTTAGGAAAATATAGAGGAGAAATGCATGGGTGGCAAAATTTGCCACCCCTGCATGCTGGAGTGAAAGAGTGCAAGGGTAGCAAAATTCACCGCCCATGCAGGGTCGGCTTGCATAAGTGGCTAATTTCATGACCCTTACAGGTCGAGGGAAGAATGGTAGGGGCGGCAAAATTTGCTACCCCTGCAGTTATGGCTTGCATAGGTGGTGAAATTCACTGCCCATATATGTCAAGTTAAAAGCCAACCCAAAGATAGCAGAAGGTGGGAAATTGGAGGAACATGCATCCATAGTCATTGACCACTGTCTAAGCCTCATCTAATACTCTCTTTTGCTCAAGCTGAGGGTCAAAGAGGCATAGAAATACAATGAAGAAGGCATCATTTACCCTTTTGAAATGATGGGTTGACCCTTGAAGTGTCAACTGGAGGTAAAATGAGTATACTGGGGTTGTCTTTCTATCCCCTTCGATTGTCAAACCTAGAAAAGTTTGCATTGTGGCAGCTATGTACACAAGGTACGAAGTCATATAAAACTTGGAAGAAGTTTGTACCTTGGTTAGCTACTCATGGAGAGCGTTGCTGATCTGCTCTCTCCAAAAGATGACCTACTTGCCTTGGAGGATGATTTTAATGAATGGGTACATCCATTCATGGAATAGTGAGGAAGATGGGAGGCCTTGAACTTTGCTCAGAAGGGTGATCAAGTCACCAACTTCCTTGATGAAGTCACTCCTTGGAAAGTTCTACGGCCATCTGGATAGGTTGCTCCTGGGGGTCTTCAGCTATTTGTAGTTCATCACTTTCTTTTCCCTTTCAGGGTCTTTTTTGTATTCCTTCTGGGCATCCACGAAGTTGATCTTGGTCACTTCAGTGGCTTGAGAGCACATGAAAACTTTGTCAATGAATTTGGGATCCAGCTGAATCACCACATTGCCGTTGGCATCTAAGACCGACCTGGTCTCTTTGTTTTAGAAGTGGGCACATTAAAGGATGAACTCTGTATGATGTGCTGCCACTGGAAAAGTGGCAACTAGGTAGATGTTACTCTTGATGATCCTTTTTATCTCTATGCTTGGGTTCATCACTTTCTTGTGAGTTATGAACTCGGCCATGTCTACGTGGCCAATTTTAGTGTCTTGGATGTTGTCGACATTTGAGGAGACCGAAGTGAGCGAGAAGATGCCTTGGTATTTATATTTCATGGTCTTTGCCTTTTTTGAAGATGCTTCAGACATGGGAACTGGCTTTGGTTAGACATGTGTCGATGAGAAAGAGTTCTCTGAAGGTACTGTAGACATGATTATGAGATTAGGGGAAAGTGGATGAATTGGGGAAAATGTATTTTAAGTGATCCTGGTCAATGGAGGTCACTTAAAAAGGCCAGGTTGGAAAAAGGGTCAAAAAATGAGGAAGAAAGGGGAAGAAAGGGAAAAGACGAAAATTCCTCTAGAGTTAGAAAAATACGGAGGAGGAATGCATGGGCAGCAAAATTTGCTGCCCCTACATGCTAGAGTGAAAGAGTGTAAGGGCAGAAAAATTTGCTGCCCATGTAGGGTCGGTTTGCATAAGTGGTAAATTTTTCCACCCTTGCAGGTCAAGGGAAGAATGGTAGGGGTGGCAAAATTTTCTGCCCCTGCAGTTATGGCCTACACGGGTGGCAAAATTTTCTGCCCATACATGTCAAGTTGAAAGCATGTAAGGACGGCGAATTTTGCTGCCCCTGTATGCAGGTTTAGAAAAGGGCAGGGGCAGCAAATTTTTCTACCCCTAAAAGGATGGCCCGCACAGGTTAGGGAGATGCGCGAGTAGCAATTTTCACCACCCATATACGTAAGGACTGTGTGGGTGGTGAAATTTTCTGCCCGCATAGGGAAAAGGGTTTGGGGTCATGGCACAGGCTGCGATTTTCACTGCCCATGCGGGTGCTTGGGAAGAAACCCACGGGTGAAAGACATGAAGGGTAAGGTTAGAGATGGCAAAAATCACCACCCTCCCAGGAGAAAGGCTTCACAGGCAAAAACAATAATAAAACAAACCATAGTAATGATAAAAACAACTAATCAAAGTAAAGAATGGAAAAAGAAAGGAAACAAACGTTAAACATAGGACCCACTTGGAAAGCCACGCATGTTATAGGCTTGAAATTGTGAAAACATGCTTCAAATCACTTGTCAGATGGTCCAAACGTAGAAGGTAGGAGGAGAAGAGGAAGAATGAGGAGAAATGGGGTTCAAATCATTTTATATGGGGTGAAAAACAACCCTGATAACCCATCACGTGCAGTAATAAATGTCGTGGATGGAAACTGAGGCATGCTTGGGTGGCATAATTTGCCACCCTTACATGTTTTGGTGAGTTTGAATGTAGGTGCAGCAAAATTTTCTGCCCTTGCATGTCAAGATGCAGGGGTGGCAAAATTTTCCACCCTTGCATTAAAAAGGTCAAAATGCATTGGCGACAAAATTTGCCGCCCATGCACAAAAAGGAAGAAAAGACCAAAACAGGAAGAGGCAATCTGGGGAGGGAGTTTCTTGGTTGCAACGAGATCGTAACCACTATCACGTTCTTAGGCCAAGATGAGAACGAATTCAAAACCCATCTTGAAAACAAACTTAGAGAGACAAAAGACAAAATGGACAAGTTTCGTAGGGGGTTGTTCTCAAAAATGAGCTAAGCTGATTTTGGAAACAACAAGTCCATTATTAAGATCTTATGGGCTGTATTATTCCAAAAAGGATGAGCACTACCTATCTTGTAATAGAAGTTATCTAAGATTTTTTTAGCTTCCTCTATAAATGCACACCTAAGATAAATACATTCATAATTTCTTCTATAGAAGAATCCCTGTTTGATCATGTAATTATCATCTTTGATCCTCAAATCTCTTTTTCTCTTTTTCTTAAGCTCTAGGGAACAAGTTACTATTAGTAAATACTATATTATATTAGTATACCATTCTCTTTTAGATACTTGAGCTTCACATACCTCTTCAACTATGATGCATAGATCTGGTTCAGTCATAAGTTGAATAATGTCTTACCCTTGAATGATCTTTGTAGGATTGATCTCTATGTCTAACTCTTACAACTTGGCCATCCACTTGCCTCATTATTCCCCTAGCTCATTCTATGATAGGGTGAGCTTAACAATAGGATCAAGGATGATGGTAATGACTTTATTCCTCAAGATGTAATACCAAAACTTCTTGATTACTTTGACAAGGGCAAAAATCTCTATGTTGATCATAGAATACCTTATATCTTCATCTTTTAGGTGTGTGCTCATGAATGTGATTGGATTATTGGTATCATTCTTATTTTTCATGATTAGATTAGATTAATAATTTAATGTTTTGAAGCAAATTAAAATAGGTATAAATATTTATTAAAATTTGGACTAATCAATAATGGATCCTATGATATTGCATCTTTAATGTCATGGAAGGACTTTTAAGCTTTAACTATCCATTCAATTTTGGAGTCCTAATTGAGCATGGCATTTAGGGGTCTAACAATCTCTACAAATATTGAGAGGAACTTCCTTACAAAGTTATTATTTTTAAGAATGATTTAAGATCCTTCTTGCTATTTGGTGGATGAATTTTTGAAATCACTAAAATTCTATCTAGATCAATGGCGATCCCATCTTTAGTGATGATGTGACCCAAAATATTATCTTCAGTCACTTTAAATATGCTCTTCTTTAGGTTTAATTAAATAATAAACCTTCTACATCTTTTGAATATGGACTATAGGTGACTATGTGGTCTTTTTTATTCTTTGAAAATACCATAAAATAATCCATATAGATTATTATGCATTTTATTATTAGTCCTTTAAAACCATGATCCATGGTGTATTTAAAGGTCACTCCTATATTTATTAAGCCAAATGGTATCCTCTTATATATGTAAATTCCCTAATTCATAGTGGATGGCATCTTTATTCTATTCTTAGATTACACCAATAACTTATTGTAGCCTAAAAATCCTTCTAGGAAGGACATCATTTTAGAACCACTTACTATTTGTATCACCTCATCTAGAGAAGGTAGAGGATAATTATTTTTTCAAAATCCTTGTTCATATTTTTGAAGTCCAAACATAATCTAATCTCATTATTCTTATTTATTTTTGAGATAAAATTAGGCACCTAAGTAGAATGTTAGATTAGGAATATGATTTTTGCACTTGAAATCTTCCCCACTTCTCTTTGAATGAGAGGTTCCAAAATAGGATTGACTATTCTCTGCCTCAATCTAAATGATCTATGATCTGGCTTCAAGGGAATCACATGAGTGATTACCTAAGGGTCATAAAATTTTAGATCTTCATATGTGTATAAGATTACATCCCTATATCAAGTGATTAAATGCTTCACTCACTACCTCTCTTCTAGGGTGTAGCTAAGACAAATATTCACATAACATGGTTTATACTCATATCTTAGATTTTCTTTTTTGAAGTCCGATTCATTGAATTTTGGCTATTTTAGCTATTATGCTTGAGTATCTATATCAAATGATCTCTACAAGGAGAGAAATTTGACTAGAATTTGATTCCATTTGAGATAAATAATGCCCTCTTTATCTAATTCATCTTGATATAGGTGATCAATGTCTTTGTCATCAATGATTTAGGATTCAAATTCCCTTGAATTGGTTAAAAACTGAATAGTCTATTGGTCATCATCAAAGACCTAGAAATTTTATACATTATCTAGAATAGAGGGGTAAGGTAAAAATTTAGTAGAGAAATCCTTTACCTTATATTCTTGTAGCAGCTCCATATTAGTAGTAGCAAAAACTAATGAATCAATAGTCTAATGTTTCTCTCTAAGAAGTTCTTCCATGTTGAAATATTCAAATCTTTCATTCAGATCCCATGATTTGTGTTTGTATCTCTTCAAATAAGATAGCTTACATTGATATTTATTTCTAATTTGATTGACCGCCAACTCTAAGTCACCAAATATTGATATTTTCTTAACATTATTCTTGAGTGTAAACTATATCCTATAACTAATGTCGCCCTAGATTCCAATGCAAATAATGAAGAAGTCACATTATGACAAAATATTTTTTTACACACCAAAATTGTATTTTATTATTTCTCAAATAATGTGAAAAGCTTTATAGGCTTTTCACAAGTGGTTATGGGTTAAAACCAACTTTCTCATGAACCAATAATTTTTTAAAAATAAATCATAATAGTAAATTAAATACTAAATATACTAACTAAATATTAATCTAACAATATAAAATAAAATAACTTTGGATCATTAAATGATCCAAAATACTCCCCCTTGATCCAAATGGGTATAAAAAGACTAGAGTAAATAAATGTGAGTCATTCAATTAGACTCTGCCACAACTACAACTAGTACACTATGCATCCTAGACTGATCACATCCTGATCATCCCCATATTACAATAGAACGTGATCACACACTATCCAACTACATCAATCCTCACATATAATATATCCAACAAGTTACTGTGCTCTATACTATGTATGACACATCTCAACTAATACCCAATAATTGCCAACATCTCTTGTAGGCCTTTGCTCAGCACTAATAATACTAGAAACACAATGCTGACTTGCAACACACATCATTGATGACTGATTGAAAAACCAATATGTAATATCTTCTCCCCTTATCAGGTAAGAGGTGAGAATACATGAAATAAATAAAATAATTAAAAATCACTAAAATGAGCCACATCAAATATCATAGAAACATTACATCTATGAAAGAAAATTACACAAGCCAAAAAATGCTACTACATCAAATCCCAATCTTGAGCCTAGCATCTCAAACAAGATGGGTGAGTCACTATATTACAAGATATTATCATCAGATATAGATCATGCAAATTCATAGTCATCCCATCCATCAGAAGAAGATGTAAATGAATAGTCACAAGAGGAACTCGAATAATGAATAGAGTGATTGGAGTGAACAACAATGTTTGTTTCTGCCTTCTGTCGATGTTAAGAAGACCTCTGTTAGGAGGGATATTTTGTAGAAATATGTCACATGCCACCACAATTATATAATATGGTATCACATACACTATAACTAGATGAAGAATAACCACCTAAAGAAGAATGCATGTTCTTGTGCTTGTGTCCATGTGAATGGTGATACTCATGCTTCAAAAAACTAGTATGATGTATATGTTGTGAAGAGCATGAATGATCTATATAGCTAAAATTATGCTTACACCTAGAAGTGTGTCTATGAGAGTGTTTATATTTATCTTTCTAAAAGTGCTTCAAAGAGTGTTTCCTATTGGTCTCAGATAATGGATTTCCTATTTTGGTATAGTATGCATCCTTAGTAGGTTTTTCTTTCTTCTTTATAAATTGTCATTCATGTTGAGTGAACAACTCATAAATTGAATCAAATGTAGATTTTTTAATATTATAAATAATCTATAAAATCTATAGAAAGTTTTTTCATCTTGGGCTAAGTCATTCAAAACAATTTAAATGAGCATTTCATCATCAATTTTTCTACCAGTGGTGCCATATTCTTATTTTAAATTCTTAATGTGTGACACATACTCTAAAAAATATTCATCATTAGTGAGTTTAGTGTTAAGAAAATACATAAGGAGATCAATTTTATTTTAAGAATATTTTTTACCATACAAGTCTTTTAGATCTTTCCATGCTCCATGCTTTAGATTTGATAGGTTCAATGTGAATTATGACTTGTGCACTTTAAGTGGATTTTAACAATGCAAGAACTCACCTATCATGTTTATGAAATTTTGAAAGTTTTGTGGCTTCAATGGGAAATTTTGTTGTTTTTAAACAACATCCCATAATTTTTTGAGATTAATGTGTTTTCCATGTTCATTGACCATTCTTTATAATTCTTAGGAGTTAGGCATCTAGTGTAAAAAATTAGGCTCATAATTTTAGCCATGATGCAAAAAAGTAAGGGATGCTATCAAGGTTTGCTTTTAGCTTCAAAATATCTTCCATTTTACAAATTATACTAGGAATTGTGAGATACTATATGTTCTCCAAGAATATAAGCATAATGAAACAAGAAAAAACTTGCATTTTGAAGGTGTCAATTTCAACAAAAAATAGACCTTGATACATCATTTGTAATACTTTTTTTTGGAAAAATCATATAAATAAACATCAAAACATAAATTTGATTTTTCCAATTTATCCATAATGTTAAAAAACATAAATATTGCCTAGTCATATGACCACCTTTGTAGACGAGAAGATGTACAACTAATGTTTGCAAGAATGATGACATACACCCTTATGTATTCGTATGAATAAAAAAATATTTTAAAAATAGAATATTCCTCCAAAATATTTTCCAAAAATAATATTCTCTCAAAAATAATGATTTGAACCTTTGAACTCCCCTTTTCAAGCCACTTCATAAAATTAAGCTATTTAAGTGCTCTATGAGCATTTACAAGTTTATAAAGATAGGAATTTCTATATGAACTTGATGTTTTTGCTTTGGTACAATAAAAAATAAATTACTTGGGTGAGAAAAATTAATTCTTCCCATGAAATTATTTTTCAAATTAAAACTCCAATATGCTAAAGCTTGTTATGGGACCCACAAAACCCTAAATATGATCAAACTATATTAAAAACTTTATAAAAATCAAATCTTTTATTTTCCATAGTGTTCCAATGCCTCCCTAAGGAACTCTAATGCCATGGCTAATCTACACAATTCTAAAACCCTTCTAGTACTCCATTAGGCCATAAAAAATCCATGTAATATTGAATCTTTCATTATTTGGTAGTATTTGAAATAGATAGGAAAGAATTTGATTGTATAAAACTAACTTTTGATGATACAAGATGTTGGAAGGTTATACTACTATAATTTTGGGTCATACTATTCCATTTTATAGGTTTAAAAACTATCAAATACTTTTGGTCTTAGAATTTGATCTTCAAGAACTCAAAATCAAATCAAATGTTGAGCAGCTCAATTACCAAAGAAATGGAAACCATTTTATTCAATCATAAATATATCCAACATGAAAAGGCCATACAAATTCACATGTGAGCCATAAAACAATAATTTTCATCTTTAAAAAAACTCTCATAATATTTTTGAATTTAAAAATGTTCCTTAGATACTTAGAAACATGCCAGTAACTTAGTAGATGGATTGAGGGAAGTTTGGATACATTTTTAGAATTCACAAAGACTTCTAGGTGCAAGAAAAGCTATATACATGACCTTTGGAAAAGTTTTTTTGGTTTAAAAAAACAACTTTGAAACACTTCATGGCTTAAAAAAGTCCAATCTTGAATGCTCAAGATGGAATTTTGATGCACTACCAAAGAGCAAGAAAATCTTCTCCAATTATATGGCTATATACAGACTATTTTTTCAAATTTTCATAGACTTTCTAACATAAAATTATTTGAAAAATTAAAATATTTTATTAATTTTCCAAAACAATTAACATTAGACTAAATATTGAAAATAAATGACAAAATTTAAAAAGGGCATACCATATACTATTCATCCAAATTCCAAAATTTGATTTTACATAAGGCTTTTCATTCCACGTGAATCAGCTTTTCACTTTGCCTCTCTCGTATTCACCTTGAATTTACCATGCTTTAGCTACCTTAATTTGATACCACTATTGGCTTTAATTCCAATGAAAATAATGAAGAAGTTACATTATGATAGAATCCCTTTTTTACACACCAAAATTATATTGTATTGTATTATTTCTCAAATCATTATTTACAAAACAAGTGAAAAGCTTTATTGGCTTTTCACGGATGGTTATGGGTTAAAACCAACTTTCTCATGAACCAACAGTTTATTTTAAACAAATCATAATAATAAATTAAATAATAACTATACTAACTAAATAATAATCTAACAATATAAAATAAACTAAGTTTAGATCATTAAATGACCCAATAATTAAAGCTTCACACTTAGCTCTATTGCTAGTGTATAAAAATTATAACATGTATGATGCCAAGAATTTCTTACATTATGGATCAATCATCTTGATTTTTATACCTCATCCTTGCTTAGATATAGCATCATCAAAGTGTAGAGTATATAGCTATTTGGAACCCTCATGTTTTGTCCTTTGTACTTCATTATGAGTAGTAAAATTATAAATACCAAGGTTGGGAGACTCATACTTTACCTCTTCATTTTTTATGTTGTACTTTGTAAAGGGATATTTAATTGTTGACTCTCTATTAATTTTTATTTTATTTGAAAATTCTTTCCATGGTAGCCATATATGATAAAAGTCTATAGAGATATATCCATTAAGTTTTATGGACCAATCCCTACTTAGTGGTAGATCATAGCCTTTAGGTATGTCCACCACTAGAATATCAATGGTCATTTGGAATCTTAGTTTAGACGCTACTTAAATGAACACATTAATCAATTATCTTTCTATTAGGACCATTTTCTTATCCATTTGTAAAACCATTCTCTTTTCAGGGCTTGTCATCAAACTAAGATTTTGACATACAGATGTAGGCATGATAGTTGTAGATGCTCTAGAATCAACCAAACAGTTATGAATGTTCTTATCAAATGCCTGGATAGTTATAAAATAAGGGAAAAAAATCCCACTTAATCTTTTAGATTATTTTGGTGTTATATGCTTTCAATTTATCCTTAGATACTTTCACTTTCTCCATAGGCATCTTCCAAATAATGGACTTATAGATAAACTCCTTTTGTTTGATGAATTGTGCTAACTCATGGAGAGATATTCACCTTGATCTTCTTTATATCTTCAATAATGGTGTATCCTCCTTTACTTGGTTCTTCATTTCTCTATTTCTAATCATTCTCCTTTGTAGGGGGTGGATTATTGTCTACTTTTGGATTAGATGGATTTGCCATGGTATTTGGAGGAGTTTACGTTATGAGTGGTTGCTTATTCCACATATTGTATACACATATATGGAACTACTAGAAATCATGAAATCCACCCATCTTGTCCTTTATATCATTGTCATCTTCACCTTAAAATGGAAAATCATGATTTTTAAAGAACATAGTAGTGATTGAAGATCCAGGATATGGATGATGCTTAGCTAGATTATGCATTCTATCTTATCTAACCACCACTCATTGAAAGATTTTGAATGCTGCACAAAATTTAATGTAATTGATCTTACCATGCTTAGAAGTATTATGAATTTTCCACAAATTGGGAAGATCCATTTCTATTATGTTGATATATATAATCTTATTATGTTATTTAGGATTATTTAAAGGTCTATTGTATCTCCTAAACCCAATATTCATATTTATAATTAGGCCATTTGTATTTCTCATCTTTCTTTGCATATTCAAGAAATCATTGCTCAACTTTTAAACCATCTTCTAAATAGAATCTGGTTATACCTTGGTGTAATACATACCTTATAAAATGGTAGCTAGGAGTGAAAATATTTTTTGGTTGTAATGATAATCATTTCCTATGGCATGATTGTTCAAGTTGATAAAATTTGGTTGTGTTGTTTACATCAATGGAGGTAGCGTATATAACTAGTTCTGATTGAATTCCAAGACATTATGACTTGTATGTGGAACTATATTTAGTACTATAAAATCATTATTGACATGGGGTGCTCCGAGAATATAAAGATTGAGTTGTCTACATATAGGGATAGCTTCTTTCAATGCTAATTCCAAAGTTTTATCCATAATTTCTCTTCTCAAGAACACAATAGTGATAGGGTCCAATACATTCTTATACATTTCCAATACTAATGTTTCCTCTAGTTTTGTATCTTGGGTTCAATGATTTGTACATCTTTTGTCATATTACATTGAAAGCATGTATGGCTCATTAGGTTCCTTCTTCATGTTATTGAAGTGTTTTTATACCAAACCAAGATTGGTGACCTATACAAACTATGCCAAAAATGCTACTTGACATTCATCCCAAGAAGTGATGGAATTTTTAGTTAGATTTAAATACCAATCATAACTAGCATCCATCAAACTCAAAGGGAATAATTTTCATGTAACATCCACATCCATGAAATTCATTAATCTTATATTAGTTTTAATGGATTTGATATACTCTTATATTGTCCTTGCTCTTTAAGGATAAAATTATGGCAAATACTTTTAGAGAATCCAAGGCAAATCATGCACATCTCCTAGGATGACAATAACAAACCCAACTAACCAGGGTTATTGTTGACCCATTAGTTGATTAATAGGTAAAGGGTTCCTTACAAATAAGGGGTTCCTTATAGGATGGGGATTGTTTTTAACTAGGGCTATTTTCATGATTCTAGGTCTCTTATGTTTTGTCAAGGGTAAGACAAGTAAACTATCCTAGGAATTATATCTAGTCACTCTTCTGGGTGACACTAGTGTAACTCTACACGAAGGATAACTACTAATATTGAGGGTTTTGTCCCTCCTTATAACACCATTTAAACTATTGATATATTTTTTATACACACCACAACCATAATGATGTAGCCTTTAACATTTTAGGATCTCAATGGAGGTAAACTCCACTCTAGAGCATGATTTGTAGGTATGCAGTTTATTTTAACCTATTAGTGGAATAGTGGGTAGGGCATGCAGGTTATTGACAAGGTATTTGGATGGAGGTGTGGATCCTAAAAATGATAGTGAATCTATATGTGATAAGAAGATGGTTACTAATCTAGAGTAGGTAGATCTCAAAACGAACGTAAAAAGGAGGGAAGAGTAAGGTAGAAAAGAAAGATTTTGTGGTTTTCAAGAATCACTCCCCTCGATGGTTTCTAAAAGGACAAGTGTTCTAAAAACCTATGCTTGTTTCTAGAATCAATTTCACACACACAATCAAACATAGATAAGAAGTTTAAGGAGATAAAGATGCAAGAAATTTAAAAATCTCAAAAAAAGGTTGCCCCTTTTAGGGTAGCTATTACACACCCTTAATTAAGAGATTATGGTTTGAGATAGTGAATTATCTAAGGTAGATATTACACATACACAAAAAACTACATCCAAAAAAACACTCATGCACAATTAGAATTATGAATTAATTTAAAATTGACTATCTTAACCAATATATTTACCAATCTTTTAGCAGCTATTTCACACCTACAAATTATTTTTAGATCAAAATAATAATAATCCATCCACAACTTTTACACACTAAATATTATTGAAACATATAACCAAAGAAAGTAACAACTAATTACATAAAAATTGGAAATAAAATATAGAAACACATTCACTAATGATCAAAGCTGATGTTTCTCCTCTATTTAAAAATTCTCTGACCAAAATCAAAGTTGAATTACAATTATTTTCATGAAATTTCATTAGATGTAATAGTCAAAACATGTATCTCTAATTATGGTTTAAAACCATAAAGATTTTACTTATAGTTATCAATTTAAAAATACACATGCCTCCTTTTATAGGTTATGAGAATAACCTATTGATATTCTAGATTATCCACCTTAAAATAGAACTCTGACATATGCATGAAGTACTAAAATAACTTTACCGATGTTTTAGAACTAGTGGCACTACTATTAGCCATGACTAATATAAACTATGGGTTGCATGCTTGCCCATGCCTTTTTATATAATCTATATATTCACTTTTATATTCATTGTTCAGATTAAGACATGCATGTTCATATTCTTGATTTTAACTATGAGTCATAATGTTTACCAATAAATATAGCATAGTCCAAAGATCTAAGTATTATATCCATAATGACCTACTAGTTTTTACAATGTGACACATGTTAATAACTGATTGAGTCCAAGATATTTGAAAAGTCCACCTAAGACGTGTACCGTCAATCCTTATATACTGATTTAATGTGATCTATTGGATTTTAGTGCTTTGACTCATTGACTCCCATGAGATTGACACTTGTCACATCCTATTTTGATCTACTTCATATGTGTGTCACTTGATGGTTGCTTGGGGCTTTTGATTTCTTTGTAATGGGATACCTATTTCTTCCCATAAATCATTAGAACTATGTACTAGGCTCCCATGATGGTGACACTTGTCACTCTCATAAAGATTTGATGTTTCCACTTGCTCTCATATTATTTGATTAAATGGTCCTAAGTAGACATGTACTATAGGATCTTCATTTGATTCCAAATGGGTGATCTATGAAGTTAAATTTGATGTTTGTGTGACTATTAAACGATGTCTTCATGATCGTTGAATGGCATCTATGTGTCTATCAAGTTTAATTCTATAAATTAGCTATCATCGAGGTTAAATTTGACATTTGTGCGACTTTCATATGATTTCTTCATGATCATCAAATGATGTCTATGTGACAATCAAATTTAATCTCAATAAATTGGATATGTGTCATTTCCTCAGGATTCCTTGCAAGTTAAAAAATGAAAAGAAGAATTAGCACAATAGTTTGGGAAACATATATAAATAACCTTGCATGAATAATTTTAGCCTAAGATATTAGTATTATTAAAATACAATTGGGATCTTTGTCTAAAATCTTAAATCAAGCTCAAGACATAATAAAATTATCTCCAATGCAAGGGTGCCACTTGGAAGTCTGGTATTTAGTTTGGGGAAATTGTTGTGGGATAATTATAATTAGCTTATGTGTAAGGGATTTGTTTTGGGGAATTGTTTTAGACAAAATTTCTAAAACAATTCTCCTAAAGGGTCATTTTCATTAAATAAAATGTCTAAAGGAATTGCTTGAAAGGTCTCAAAAACTATTGAAGGGCATGATGTTTTAGACAAAATATCCAAAGGAATTGGCTGAAGGAAAAAAGACCTGGAACAAAAGTCCTAAAGGGTAAGTGGCCATTTCAAAAATCTTGAAGGGTATTTTTCAACATTTTTAAAGGTTTGGTTAAAAAATTCTATAGTGCATGTGTCTTTTAGGGGAGTTATTTTGGGACTTTTGCATGGAACAAAATGTCTGAGACACAAAGTCCAAATTTTTTGGCTTGGGGTAAAAGTCCTAAAGGATAGGCTTGTAGGGGAAAAAGTGATCAAGATAAGAGTCTTGAATGGCATGGTTAAAATGGATAAAGGGTCTACTTCATAGGGTACATTTCAATGTGAAAGGGTCTTTACAAAAGTCCTGAAGGGTATCTTCAAAAAATTTGAAGGGCAAGTGTCCTTGACAAAAATTCTAAAGGTTAAGTTGAATGCATAGGGTCAAAAGGTCCCAAATTAATTCCATTAGGAGAATTGTTTCACACAAAATATCCATAATAATTTTCCTAAAGACCTAATTCTCTTAGACAAAATGTCCAAAGGATTTCAATTGGCTTGGAGAAAGTGTCGTAGATAAAATATTTGAAGGAAAGGTTCAAAAAGGTAAAAGTTTAAAACAAAATTCTTTAAATAAATGTGTAGAGGGGATGAAGGGAAATTAGAAAAGTCATGAATAAATTTTGTTGGTAAAAATGGCCACAAAAAAAGGCCTAAGGACATGTTTTGAAAATCCTAAAGGGTAGGTTGACAAGGAAAAAAGGGCATTTCAAAAGTCACAAAGGGAATTTTATATTTGGCAACAATATAAAGGGTCCACTTCATAGGGTCTTCATCCATGACAAAAGTACTAAAGGATCTACTTCTTAAAGGCCAAAGGGAAATCTCAAAAAGGCCAAAGGGTAAGTTCATTTTCTAGAAGAAAATGTCTCGACAAGATTATCTGTAAGAATAAGCCTGATTCAGGAAAATTATTTCAGTAGAATTATTATGGGGAAAATGCTATGAAGAGAAAATTCCATCAAACAAAATTTTTAAGACATAATAAAATTGAAGACCAATTCATGTAGAACAAAATTTCTAAAGAGAAAATACCAAAAAACATAAATCCTAACAAAGATTCTTGAAGAAGGTTAATACATGAAAACATAAGTCCAAAAATAATTAGGTCAAAGTGACAAACATGATAGAATAAAATATTCAGTCTATGATAAAATAATATCAATGCCATCTTTCCAAAGTATGAAAGGACAAATCATGATGTTTTCCAAAAATTTACATAAACATATAGGAGATGGGTTCAAAGTCAAGACAATAATCTAAAAAAAATTGGTCCCCATTTCCTATGATAAGAAGGGGGATGTTGGATACAATAGGTGGTATACTTGAGAATGTATAGTCACTATGCATAATAGGCATACATGGAATTGATGTTGTATTTACAACATATATGTCCACTTTAAATTTATATCCAATTAATAAACCTAGAATTCCTCTTAGTCACTTCTAATTTTTAGCACCAGTGTAACAAAATCAATTTAGCCATTACAATCATGAAGAGAAACCCTGATTAGCCATAATTAATCTCCTTATAAATTGAATACAAATGCCCCAAACCAAAACTAAGGGATTTTTAGTTTTGATGTTGAGATTATGCTAATTGGCTATCACTTTACATGAATAATGCAAGCCATCATAGATTAAAACATTGCATGGTGATTCAAATCATAATAGGTTTGTGCCCATAATTACTTTAGATGAGCTATATATGTTAATATAGTTTATAAATCACTATTATATATTATATATTTCAATATAATATATTTAGTTTTAAATTATATAATATAAAATACTATAATATTATATTACATTATTTAATAAATATTCCCTACACCTATAGAGGTTGATATGAGTAAACCTCTTCCACAAGGATATGATGAGAATGCATGTTGTGATTTTAAGCTTGGCCATAGGCATCCTACTAACAGATGTAAAAATACATAAGTCCAATTATAGAAATAGAAGTAAAATTATCATTATAAAAACTTAGAACTAATGTCAATGAATTAGAAATAATAGGCTCTTGCATAATAAGTGAAGTTTTATCCATATTTTTTTGATATGTAACATTAATAGTAACTTTAGGAGAAATAAGTGGTGGTGGTATAATTGAGAATAAATCATCACTAGGCATAGTAGGAATAGATGGAATAGATGGTGTCTTTGCAACATATATGTCCCCTTCAAATTTATATCTAGTTTATAAACCTAAAATTCCTCTTGGTCTCTTCTAATTTTTTTAGTGTCATTCTAATAAAAGTAATTTTTCCATTAAAATCACCAAGGAAAACCTTGATCATCCACAATTGATCTCCTTATCTAGTAAATATAAACACCCCTAATCAAAATAAATGGAGTTTCAGTTTTGATGTAGAGATTATGCTAAGAGGATATCTCTTTATATGAAGAATATAAGCCATTGTAGACTAAAACATTACATAGTTATTTTAGATCCTAATAGCTTTGCTTCCATAATTACTTTAGATGAACTATATGTGTGAATATAGTTTATAAATCAGTAATATATATTACATATTTCAATATAATATATTTAAATTTAAATTATATAATATATAATATTATATTATGTTACATTATTTAATATATATTCCCTTCACCTATAGAGGTTGGTATGAGTAAACCTATTCAACAGGGATATGATGAGAATTAATTTTTTATTTGCAACATGAACATAATTATTCCACCAACAAATGAAAATTTCAAAAAGTTCAAATATATAAATATAAGTAAAACTATCATCGTGGAGCTTTGGAATTGATGGTAATGATTTACAAATAATAAGCTATTACATAATAAGTGGAGTTTCATTGACATGTTTGGAGATGTAACTATTTACACAAAATATCACACCCTAGAAGAGGGCGTTTAATCCTCTTCAAAATTTGGGCAACATGGGAACACTTCTAAGTATGTGGGTGTACCTATAGTGGAAGTGAGCCTCTAGATTTTTAGGGCTAGCTCCTTGAATTTATCTTGAAGTTCTTTCACCTATGATAATTCTTTCTTATTGGAAAAGAGTTATAAGTTGCATGAAGTAAACCTAATATAATGGGGTGATACACCATGATGTATTACATATGACCATCATACTTTCTTTCACTAAGAAATAAGGCACATAAACTGATTTCTAAGACATAAGGATTCTAAAATGAGTATTTCAATATGAAGGTGAGATATATGAGAGATATCCAAGGCAAGTGAACCATAGGCTAGTTGTAGGCACTAAGACTCATTTTAAACTTAAAAGATAGGCTCATACACTTTATAACATTTCATATGACCTACTAAAATAGAAACTATAATATAAACATAAAAGGATAAGGGGAAAAAGGATAGATAACAATCACTTTGCATCACCATACATCACTTTCACACTTAGAGAATTGCTCAAGAACTAAAAATTAGATTTTCATTAATATTCAAAGTCAAAATATGATGTCATTATATTAGGGATTCACCATACATGGAGTGGAACTCCTTTGATGTGATGTTCCTAAGAGCTTCTCAGGTGAATATATTCAATGTTCAAGAAGGTTGGTTCATAACTACTTCTGCATGATGTCATGCAATAGCTGAGATAAAATGAATAAGTATGCGAAATTTAACAAAAATTATTGGGAACCTAACTTTCCACATGTATAACTTCATTTTCACTTTAGTAGAGGACCTAGGGTTAGCACATAACAACTAGGGACTAAGGTTAACAAACCCATGTGACCATCCTCTCCTATAACTAATGCACATGCAAGATATATCTTTGTGAAGATGACCATTTAGCTCTACTTAAAACTTTTGAAAAAATGGCTAAATGTGAAAATACATGCATAAAATGGTTGAGAGGCCAACTTTGGACCTTTGTAAATTTTGATGCACTTGGGTAGAGGACCTAATATTTGGTGCATATGAGATTGGTATAAAAGTGAAGAAACCCATATGACCAATTCCTCTTGACTTGTCCACATATGAAATATTTGGTCTTAGTAAACTGACCACTTGTACTTTTTACCACTAGACCTAAAATGTCAAGATGAATACAATGAAGAACTAAATGAACACCAAGATCCTCTTAAGTCATTCCAATAATTCTTAACATCCCATAGGGTCTCTAAAACACTATCTATTTGCTCATCCATTATCAACCTAATCCATGCCTACTGTATTTATCACCTTGAAGACATGCCACTTGTATATATGACTCTAAAATGGTCCCTTAGACACCAAATGAAACAAGGACCAAGATAGACTATTATTAAACTAGAATGGCATAGGAAATGATATTAAAAAAGCTACAACATATTCTATGACATTATAAAAGGCCCCTATATAAGATTTTAACTATAGGGGATTGACCCATTTTGGCCTATGGGGAAAAAATGGTCAACATATTTGGTGATTCCCTAAGTGTGGCATGTTTTCTATGCCATGAATAATTGCCTAATCCTATCCATTGGGATATGGAGTCACATGTATAATAGGTTTGACATATAAATTACCCTTAAAAACACACTAAATAATAGAAAACAATAGGAACAAAACACAAAGCAATAAACTAAGTAAAACACATGTGTGCTCAAGAACACTTATTGGAACACCACACAAGTATGGAAACACATACTTAAATAAATTGACCTAAGCACTAACTAACCTGAGATGAAAACTTCCACCAAGATCAAAGGGGAATTTTGAAAAGTCACTTGTTTTATGACATGAAGGGTTGAATGAGACATATAGATTTTTGATCCTTGATATTTATGCCTCCATCTTCTTCATGTTGGTTGATAACTTCATTAGCATGATATTTAATGAGAACCAAATATCTCCAAATAGGTCAACTATGTGAATCTAGACAACCTCAACCTTTTGATATGGTTCCTCAGGTATGAACTCTAATGGTCATTAAATAAGGCTTACCTTCTTGATCTCCATGGTGCTCTCAATAATATTGGGTTTCTCTTCAGCTATAAGTTCCTTAAGCTCATCAAGGAGCTCTGAATAGTCTACCCAATCTTGTTCATTATCTTCCATAGAAAACATTTCGTCCACCTTCTCATGTACTTGACCCTCAATTTAAAAATTTAAAAATATCACAATCCTCTCAACCTTGTTATCTTCCTTGATAGAATGTACTTGATGTTTAAAATCATCAATCTCTTCTTATTCATGGTTTAATACCTTTGGAATGGTTTTAACCTTGAATAGAGATCTTGAATATCCTTGACAAAACCTGACTTTTATGTTGAATTCATCCTCCATGTTTGTAACTTCTTGGGTAGAAACTACATCAAATTCCTTTATGACTACAAGTTCATGATTAACAAAAAGATATTCACCTTTATGTTTGATTAAAAACTCAAGATCATGTTTATTAGGCTTATCAAAAAACCTACCATCAAATATGAAATCTTTTGGAGGAGGAGGAGGAGTTTTACCTACCCTATCAAATTCCTTGCATATGGCATTGAAACTCTATGATAAATATTATTCCTCATGAATTTTATCTTCAAGAGTTATTTCATCTACTTTAATCTCATGAGACTCTCTTAGGACTACAATTTCTTGAGGAGTGACTTGGTATTCCTCCTTGATATTATTCTCCACTTCATACTTGACATGGTCATCCACAACTTCATGATTAGACATGGAGTCTTCTTCAAATTCCTCTCTCTTCAAGTCTTGGCCACATTCCTCATGGATAGTTGCAATAAAATATTCAATATTTTTATTTTCATATAAGAAGGTAGGATTACACTTGTGGTCATTGAGGGGAGTCCCTATGGTGATTTCCTCTTCATAGTTACTCATGACATCCTCTTGGTTAGAATCAATTTGGATTTGGTCCTCTTCACTTTCTTCTCTCAAGATGGGTTCATGTGAAGGAGTTGGAATATGATACATAGTGGAAGAATTAGGTGTGATGGGAGGATTATGAATTAGATATGGAGTGTGAGGGGTAAGAGGGGGATTGGGAGTGGATTCAAGAAAGAAGAATGTACTAGTAATCTCTAAAGGAAGTGATTTTTTGGGATGGTTAGAAGAACAAGCATCTACATAAGCAGGAGTTGCATCTTGTTATTAGCTTTCTTAAAATTATTCAATAACAACATGTTGATTTTTTATCTCTTTATCCTCCCATATATTTAACCTATATATTAATCATTGAAGGAACTTCTTTGATAATTCCATTTATTTTATGATCTCTCATTGAGTTCCTTCTATTTATTTAAATATCTTCAAAGTATGCATATGAATTTGGACACCATTTCTCAACCATACCATTCGATGATCAAGGAGTATATCATACTCATCATCCCATGTTATCATTCATATTTAATAACTATTAAATGTGATATGGATGCCAATAAAGACTTGATATAAGATAGAAAAAATGGAGGAGGATAATGATGATGATCAAGACCAACATCAACTTATTGCATTCTATCCTATAAGAATCTAAATATTTCCTTGTAATACCTTGATATGGAGTCCATAAAAATGTTTGGTTCTTCATGACAAAACTCATAGGATTATTCTTGAGGTTTATGGGTACTAGGGTATTGTTGATAGGGTTCATATTGGGACTTCCAAGGAGGAATTTCGTGATAGGTTTCTTGGTATCCTTACCCATAGGGTTGTCTAATAACATGGTGTCTAGATGGCAAGGGAAATAGAGGATTATAGGGTTGCCATGGCTCATAAGACTAATAACCATTTTGATAAGATTGTTGGGGAGTACACTATGGTTTATAATAAGGCTAGTAAGGAGTTTTTTGGTAGGGATATCCACCATGGCTGTTCATTTCAACCTCATACATCAAGGGAAATATAAAATTTTATAAAAAATTCAATAAGATATAATTGGGATACTTACAACTAGAAGCTATCATTCAGAGTCACTATTAGTGCTAGATTATTTGCTTCTAAAATCTGATAGAGGAAAGACACACCAATAATCTTTAAATTCTCTTAGACCTTAGTCCCACCAAGCATGATATAACTATTGATGCCAAATATCACACCCTAGAAGAAGGTGTACATTCCTCTTCTATATTTCGCCAACATGGGAACACTTATAGGTATGTGGGTGTACCTATAGTAGAAGTGAGCATCTAGATTTTTAGGGTTATCTCCCTGAGTGTATCTTGAAGTGATTTCACCTATGCTAATGATTTATTATGAGAAAAGAGTTATAATTTGCATGAAATAAACTTAATCTAAGGGGGTGATATACCAAGATTTATTTCATATGACCATCATAATTGATTGCACTAAAAACAAGGCATACAAACTAATTTCAAAGACCTATGGATTTTAACATGAGTATTTCAATATAAAGGTGAGATGTATTAGAGCTATCTAAGGAAAGTGAACCATAGGTTATTTTTAGGTACTAAGACTCATTATACACTTAAAATATAGGCTCATACACTTGACAACACTTCATATGACCTGTTAGAACATAAGCTCTTGCACAAGCATGAAAGGATGAGGGAAGAAAGGATAGAGAATATTCACTTTGCATCACCATACATCACTTGTACACTTAGATAATTTATCAAGAACTAATAATTAGATTTGCATTAATGTTTAAAGGTAAAATTTTTGTCATTCTATCAAGTCTTTGCCATACATGGAGTGGAACCCCTTTGATGCGATGGTCCCTATAGCTTCAAAAGTGAAGATATTCAAAGTTCAAGAAGGCTAGTTCATAACTTCTTCTACATGACATCCCATGAAGACCAATCTCAAATGACTATGGGAAACTTATCATAAATGCATAAGAACCCAAATTTTCACATGTATAAATTCATTGTCACTTTGGTGGAGGACTTAGAACTTAGCACATAAAAAATTGGGACCAAGGTGAATAAACCCATATGACCATATTCTCATGTAATTTCCACATGTGTGATATATATCTTTGTGAATATGCTTACTTGGATCTACTTAAACCTTTTGATAAAATGGATAAGTGTAAAAAAACATGTAGAAAGTCATTAAGAGGCCAGATTTAGACCTTTGTAACTTTTGATGCACATGGTTGGAGGACCTAAGATTTGGCATATATGAGCTTGGTATAAAAGTGAACAAACCCATATGAATAATTCCTCTTAACTTGTCCACTTTTTTGAGATTTAACCTCAACAAATTTCCCACTTGTACTTTCTACCACTAGACCTAAGATGTTAAGATGAATACTTTAGTCATATAAAATGACCAAATTGGTAGTTTGAGCATGACTTGTGACACCCCATCCATAGGTCCTTTTTGCATGCTCTTACAACCCTTCTAGACACATTTTTTCTCAATTCCTATCATCCAAAACATTCTAAATGGTCATTCCACCTCAGGCAGACATTATTCCCCTTGTAAATCTGATTCCCCTAGGTCCTTAGCCTATAGGCTAGGAGCACCCCATTTGGACTATAACACCCCATAGAGAAGTATCCCATTTTTGGTGTTCCAATTCTTTCACCCAATGAAATATATATTTAGGTTTATGACACCTTCCAAATATTTCATAGCCATTTTAAACCTCTATACCAGCCATCTCAGTCTATTTTCTAGATAACTTATATTTCTTCTTATTTATTGTTATTTTTAAAAAGGTGAAAAAGAAAAATAGTTGTATAAATTAGTACTATATCTATTTCTATATTTTGTATTGATTTATTAATCTATACACTTAAATTAAATATGAATAAAAATCCATTATTCCCAAATAAGTTAAAATATTTGGTGAACCTAACTTACTTTATTTGTACACAAAAATCTTTAAAAACCTAGGGAAAATTCCTTACTGATTTATAGTAATATGTTTCTAATTTTTTTTAATTATATTAGATTTCACATAAAATAAAAAATGGATCTCACTTATTTCAATACATTTCTTGTAAAAAATAAGGAGTCCATACTCAGTCCTATCATGTATATGAATGATGAAGTTTACTATATGTTAATGCAAAGCTTCATTCTTTCCCTTTCATGCTTATTTCTTATAATAAAGGATGATATTAAGAAATATATTGCTAAACATGTTAAGATCCATTTCCTTCAAAGTAAATTTTACTTTTCTTTAATACAAGCTTTTCATTATTTCCTTTATATACTCTCTTTCTCTCATGCAAAATAATTTTCAACTCTATCTTTCTAAAAATGTTAGAAATTTAATGTTACAAGTCAAAATGTTTTAAGAATTAGTGAAAAGTTCCATGCTATCTATCCATTTTTTACTATCTTTCATGTGGAATGTTCTTTCTAATCATATTTCTATACAAATTATAACTCCAATTACATACATTTCATCTCACATACATGGTTTCTACATGTATGTATATAACTCTTTGACTACTTTTGAGTATCTCCCTATCACTACTAGACATAATAAAACACTAACAATTATATCCATTGCTCCTCCCTTCAAACTTGGTTTACCTAGATCTTATCCCGCATCTACTACCAATTCTATGCCTATAGTAGATCATGTGGTACATGCTATCACCCAATTTTATGAAGATAGGTAGGTTGATTACACCAATGGATATAACTTTATAACTCAAGTTATTACCCCTTCCAATATATTTTTAGTTATTGAGGTCCCTCAATGATCAGATGCTTAAAAATATGTGTTATATGTAGCCCTTCATAATACTAGATTTCTTATTTCCATTGAACTAGCTTATGTCACCTCTATCCTCAACATAATATAATAGACTAAAGAGAATATTTACTTTGAAAAATAATATTTATCCCCACACCACATCATTTAAAAACATCTACCCCTATATATTCAATTAAGAATTAATGGTGTATTGGTAAAAAGAGTGTTAGTTGATAATGGTTCAAGACTCAACATTTTCAACATTTATTTTCTTAAACATCTTAATATACAACCTATAGATCTGGACCATTCCAACATGAACATCAGAGGTGTTGACAACATTACACAAAAATTCATGGGTCAAATAATACTTAATCTTACTTTAGGACCCAAGACATTAACAACTACTTCGTAAGTCATGCCAAATAACATCAATTATAATTTATTACTTGATCAGCCTTGGATTCATTATATGCATGTATTCCTTCCACACTTCATGCTTGTCTAAAATTTAGTCACAAAAGATACACATACACATGCCTAATGGACAATGAACCTTTTAAATACTACCAAGTTTTTGAATCTCAATATAATTACATTCTACACTTTAATCCTGATAATATACCTACACAACCCACTACTCATAGTGTGCCTTTAGACCATACAACAAATTCAAAGCTTCCAAGTTCTATAATAGCACCAATACCAAATCACCAATTTACCTCTCCTTTTTCATTAAATGTCTTCATAAGATGGGATATAAATGCAAAGGTATTGGAAAACACAAATAAGCAATCATTAATCCTATTGAGGCATCCACATAACATAGAAAGTAAGGATTGGGATATCAACTTACCCTTATTCATGATAAACCTTCTTCCACTACTTCAAAACATATAATTTTTTTTCAACCCATTGCACTTTTAGATCATACAATTAATCATGATTTTACATTATCATTGGTCTATATTGATCTCATTGATGATAAAATTTTAGTAGATATGTTCACATTAGATTAATTATCTAACGATGAATCCCTCCTATAGTTTCTCAAAGCATATGAGGACCTCCCATCTTGATATCATAAAAACACATTTCCTCATCACATAAATTCCCATGATTAATAAAAATAAAATTTAGATTATCCCAAAGACATATCAGTTGATTCAGATTATACTATTCCTACAACCCCATACACACTAGATCTTTCCACATTACTTAACGAGGAAATAGTTGATTTGAATTTTACAACCAATCAAGATCCCCACATTCTCTTGTTATCCACTACCGTATAAAAGAAGAGGATATAGATATTCATCAAAATTTGATAGATTTAATAGAACTCTTTGCTTGGTCTTACTTAGATATGATAGGAATTAATGCATCTATAACAGTCCATCAGATTCCATTATACCCTGATGCTGAACTAATTAAGAAAAAAATTCACAAAATGCATCCTAAGGTGGATCTCTTAGTAAAATATGAGATCTAACACCTCTTAGATACTAGCTTCATTCGACCAGTATCACACCCTGAATGGATTTCCAATATAGTGTCTATGTTTAAACCTAATAGAAAAATTTAGTGTTGTTCTTATTCTTGAGATTTAAATAAGGCATGACCAAAAGATGATTTCCCCTTGCCTAATATTGACATGGTCATATATTCCATAGTCAGGTATGAAATGTTATCATTCATGGATGGCTTTGCAAGATATAACCAAATCAAAATTGCTAAAGAAGATCAAGATAAAATATCATTTACAAAACCTTGGGTAACTTTTGCTACATTGTCATTCCTTTTGGATTAAAAATTTATAGAGCCATATATCAACATACTATGATGCATATATTTCATGACTTGATTAACCATACCATAGAGGATTATGTTAATGATTTATTATCTAAATACAAATAATAAAAACATCACACCATTGATTTATGATACATATTTCAATGACTTAGGCAATATTCTATTTGATTAAACCCAAATAAATGTGTGTTTGGAGTTACACTAGGTAAATTCCTAGGTTTCATTATTTCTCAGTGTGACATAGAGTTTGACCCTAAGAAAGTCAAATAAATTATCAACATGCCAACCCCCATGAACTTAAAATAAATTTGATCCTTATAAGATAAGATCTAAATAATCCATCATTTTGTAGTTCAACTTGTTGATAAAACTTAGTAATTCACTCAATTATTAAATAAAGATACAAAAATTGTTTGGGACCAACCCTGTTAAGAAATATTTGACACAATCAAGAAATATATTCTTAATCCACCTATTCTAATACCACCTATACCTAATAGGCCTCTCCTACTATATATATTAGAAATATATCATGCATTAGGAGAATTTATAACATAACATGATGATCAATATACCAAGCGAGTAGTTTTTACATCAGTCACACATTAGTTGATTATGAAATAAATTATTCTTAGAAAAACTATGTCTAGAATTAGTTTTTACTAGACAAAAACTTTGACATTGCATTATCAATAATGAGACTCGGGTTATCAATGAAAACATATCCTTTGAATTTTATAATGGAAAAACCACATCTCTTTGGTTGCATCATAAAATGGGTCATGTTATTAATATAATTTTACTTAAAGATAACTCTATAGAAATCAATAAAGGGCCAAATCATTATAGATCATTTGGTAGCTACACCACTCTTGGACACTAACCCAATTAGTGTCACATTTAGAGATGATTTTAATACATATTATACTCATTATGACACTTAGACCATGTTCTTTGATGGTTCTTGATTTGCATCTATCACAAGGGAAAGCATTACCTTTATCGATCTTTCTGGTCACATACTTCCTATTGCATTCCAATTAAGCTTCTCTTATACCAATAACACCATAGAATATGAGGAACTTATCTTAGGTCTCTTTGCCTCCGAATCCCTCCAAATTATATCTATTCAAGTCTTTTATGATTCCCAACTTATGGTTAATTAATTCAATGATGTCTATTATAAAAAATTAAACCATCTTATCACATACTAAAACATGGTACAATGTTTATTGTCAGAATTTAACTAATTTTCTATAAAAGTATACCAAGAAAAGACAATTGACATGTATATTTAATGACAAAATTCACATCTCTGATTCTTATCCACATTAATGATGGTCAAGTTATTTTCATAATTAACTGATTACATTCACCATTAATATCTAGTGATAATTTGATTACCCTTTTTGTCTTAGCCACTACATCCAGTTTTGTAACTCTAGAATGGTTCTCTAAAATCTATAACTTTCTAAACAGATCTATTACACTAGACACCTTATCATGAAATGACAAATTCAATTTACACAAATAATCACTCCATTATGCAATCATTGGTAGAGACCTTTTTAAGAAATCCTTTGATGGATAATTGCTTCGATGCTTGACTTTAGTAGAAGCCAAAATTACTCTTACATAGATACAAGATAGTGAGTGTGGTGGTCACTTCAGTGGAAAGGCCATGTCACATAAATTGCTTCAATAGGGATACTAATAGACCACCATGAACAATGAATGTTCATAATATGCAACACTATGTGATAAATGTCAATGACACAGTAACCTAAAGCATGCACCATCATAATAATTATAGCCTATTGTCTTTCCATGGCCATTTATGTTATGGGGATTTGATCTTATTGGAAAGATTAACCCTGAGTTCATCAATAGACATAATTTCATCATCATAGATACATAATAATTTATCGAGTGGGTGGAATCCATTCTACTTAAAACTAAAATAGGTATAGACATGTGCATCTTCCTCATGACTCATATTATTTCACACTTTGTCTTACCCACAACTATCATTTCTAATAATAGAATATCATTCAAGAACAAAACTATCAAGAAATTTTATATAAAATATAAGACTAAACACATGCTCTCCACTCCATACTACCCACAAGGAAATAGTCAAGTAGAGGATACCAATAAAACCATCAATAACATTTTAAGCAAAATAGTGACCAAATTTGGAGATGATTGGCACAATCAACTAGTTTATGAATTATGGGCTTATCACATAAGTATTAATACACCCATAGGATCCACTCCTTATTTAGTCATTTATGGCATAGAGGTAATTTTACCATTGGAATTAGAAATCCCATCTTTATGTGTCTCCCTTAAATGTATCCTCACTAATGACCAATAATTTGAAAAGTGTCTACACTAGCTTGAGAAGTTAGACCATACACATATTGAAGTAGTAGAACATCTTAGAATCTATTAGCAATGTATACAATGATCCTATAAAAAATGAGTTCACACCAAATAGTTTGAAGTTAATGATCTTGCTCTCAAATAAAATCTTTGCAATGTCACCACCAAAGAAGAAATCAAAGTAAAATTAAAACTAAATTGGCTAGTTTCATACCTCATCATCAAAAATATTAGCCCTAAAGTGTATCATCTAGCCTCACTTGAAGGAAAGAAACTCAAAAATCCAATGAATATTATGCATCTACGTAGATTCCATGTATACTATTTCATTACACACATTTTGGTGTACATATTTTTTTCTACTTGTACATAATTTCTTACTGTACTTGTACATAGTTTATTTCTACTTACTTATACATAATTTCTCATCTTACTTACACATAATTTATTTTCACTTCCTTGTACATAGTTTCCTTATGATTAATTATACATAACTTATTTCAAACTACCAAAAAAATACAACATTTCAAAATCCAAAACATGTTCAAAGAACTCAAAAAACCAAAAAAAATTCAATTATATATTATCTATGTTTTACAATTTTACTACCATCCTAGACTTACATTTTACTATTTTATGCTATTATTTGTCAATTTATCTACATTACCATGCTTCACTTGATATTCTTTGAGTGTGTGCATTGACACCCAAATCCTTGATTGCTTCACTCTACCCATTAAATGGGCATCCTAATTTTACATTTGAGATATACATCGACATATCTACCCACCGAGGGCATCTTCTACATGACTACACCATCTAGGTTATCTCATTCCTACAACACACATTCTAGTGATCAAGTTAATGTACATTACTTACTAGCCTACATAGATTATTCTATCAACACTCACTATTATATAACACTTGTGTATTTATTAGCATCTACCTAGTCTTGTAGTACATGTTTTGCTTACTTTCATTTCTTTCTATGATTAATTAGATGCAATAGTATTTCCAGCATTTACATGCCTTCCTTTCTTTCTTTGAATAGTTATATGTGATTACATTTCTCAATTCTTATTTTGTTACTTGTGTGTGCCTTAGGTCATTTGTTAATGTCCTTTTCTTGTACTCTTGTATGTACTTGTGGCCCTCATGCCAATCTTGTTTGTTTGCGATTACATGTGTAAGTGGGAATTTAAACATGCCTTATATTATTTTTTTCCTATTTTGAGTCATATTTGCCCATGTCCCTTGTTTACTTGGCCCCTTGGCCTCTTTTTTATGCTTTTTTCTTCTTACCTTGCATGCTTATTTTCTTCTCAATTGTTTTCAATGCCATTATCTATATCATGCATTATCTTTCCTTCTTAGATGCCATGATGGACATCATGCTCCATCCCTCCTTTAAAATTAACTAGCTTTCTAGTTTTAGTTCAGTATACTACACATGTTATTACATTGTTACATTTATCTAGGCATACCCCTATTGATCTAACAATCTCCAACATAAACTATGGTATATCTTGAGACATATTTTTTGTCATCATTTCTATATCATATATTTCATAACATAACACACTTATAGGGCTCTTTCTTCTCAGGGTAGTCATTATAAGGTCTTCATTTTTACCCTTAGAATAGGGGGAAACAAAAGGGGGGTTTGTCATAAAGATCAGAGCCCTCCACCAGTCAAAATCAATTTTTAGAACACTCAAAATAATAATTAGAATTTAAAACACATAGAATAGACCAAAAAATAGGGATGAATATAGAATAGTCATAAAAAATAGTAAAGGACAAGAGCACCCCATTTGGATTACAACACCCTAAAACAAAGTGTCCATTTTTTGGTGCTCCTATCCAAACAAATGAAAACCCTAAATTTTCAAAAATAGATAGAAAGTTAAGGTCAATTATAGTTTTGTTAGCTACAGTCTAGTTTAGATTGGGTATTTTTAGTATAATTTTCCTTAGATTATCTAGATATAGGGGGCATCATGCATGACATGATGGCTTTCACTTCTAATTTTAGATTGGGTGGTTGATACAACTTTTAGATCAAAATATATGTTATAAACACCAATGATTAGGGGTAATTTTCATGACACATTTGCCTTATTTTCTTTCTAGTTCATTGTATTACCTAGGTATTCTCATTATTTGTGTGCCTTATTCCATCTATAGGTGGTTGACATCATTTTAGAGTGGCTTTCATATAAGCCTAGTTCTCAATTTTAGAGTGGATTTCATAAAAGCCTAATCTTGACCTTTCAAAGTGTCTAATGATTGGCCTAGTTCTTAGTACACATTTAGATATCCATGCCACATTTTTAGATTATAGATCATTCAAGGGATTCATGAGCCATCTCATATGACACACATTCATACTGGTATCAGTTCATAGTTCACACATAATGGGAAATGATGGAGGTAGAGGACTAGATAACCTTTGTATTCTTGATCCACCTACTTAGAGGTATTGGACACATAATCTAAACATCAATCAACACATTTATGATCACATAACTTCACTACATAATGGGTAGCATTGGAGCTAAAGGGCTAGCCTTTATATTCTTGAGCTACCCTTGGGGAATTGAACACTTAACTTCATTCATGATATTACTCTTTGTATAACACATACACATCATCACTCAACATCACTCAACATCACAACAAATTTATGATTCATGTTGTTCTCTCTCTATGCACACTTAGAATCACACATCTTCATGGGCTTCACCCTTGTAGGTAAGTCTAGGTATACTTTCTATTTTTCCTTTATCTTAGTATTTCACTTTGTTGCATCACTAGAATAAATGGGGGGAAATTTAGTTATATAAAATGTCTAAATTGGTAGTTTGAATTTGGCTTGAGACACCCCATCCATAGGTCCTTTTTTCATGCTCTTATGACCCTTCTAGATGCCTTTTTTCTCATTACTAGTCATCCAAAACCTTTTTAACATTCATTCCACCTTAGCTAGATAGTATTCCCCATGTCAATCCTATTCCCTTGGGTCCTAATCCTATAGGATAGGATCAGCCCATTTGGAATATATCACCCCATAGAGAAGTGTCCCATTTTTGGTTCTCCTATCTTTTTGCCTAACGAAAGCCAAATTTAGGTTTATGATACCTTCCTAGTCCTACACAACTATTTTCAACCTCTGTTTCAGTTGTCTCAATTTATTTTCTAGTTAAGTTATATTTCTTTTTATTTATTGTTATTTTTATAAAGATGAAAAAGACAAACATTTTTATAAATCAAGACTATATTTATTGCTATGTCATGTACTAATTTATTAATCTATATCTCTAACTAAAATAGGAATAACAATCCATTATTAATAAATAAGTTAAAACAAATAAAATAAGGAACCAAATGAACACCAAGATCCTCCTAAATCATTCCAAGCATTCTTGACATCCCATAGGGTCTCTACAACACTATCTATCTACTCATTCATTATCAACCTGATCCATGCCTATTGTATTGATCACCATAAAGACTTGCCACTTGCATCTATGACTCTAAAATGGTCCCTTCGACACCAAATGAAACAAGGACCAAACTAGACTATGACTAAACTAGAATGGCATAGGAAATGATATTAACAAAGTTGTAACATATTCTATGACATTATAAAATTCCCCTATACAAGATTTTGACTATGAGGGGTTGACCCATTTTGGCATATGGGGAAAAAATGGTCAATAGTAATATTAATAGTATCTTTAGAAGAAACAAGTGGTGGTGGTCTAGTTAGAAATGCATCATCACTAGGCATAGTAATCATATATGGAATAGATGGTGTCTTTTCAACATATATGTTCACTTCAAATTTATATCCAATTTATAAACTCAAAATTCCTCTTGGTCTCTTATAATTTTTTTAGCACCATTGTAACAAATGTAATTTATTTATTGTAATCACCAAGATAAACACTAATTATCCACATTTGAGATCCTTATCCAATGAATATATATGCCTCTTAATCAAACCCAATAGAGTTATAGTTTTGACGTAGAGATTTTGTTAAGAGGCTATCACTTTACATGAAGAATGCAAGCCATCATAGACTAAAGCATTGCACGGTGTTTCAGATCTTGATAGGTTTGTGCTCACAATTACTTTAGATGAACTATATATGTTAATATAATTTATAAATAAATATCATATATCATATATTTTTCTATAATATATTTAAATTTACATTATATAATATATAATATTATAATATTATATTACATTATTTAATATATATTCCTTACACCTATAAAGGTTGATATGAGTAAACCTCTTCCACAAGGATATGATGAGAATGCATATTTTGATTTACAACATGGACATAGGCATTTCACTAACAAATTAAATATTATAGAAGTTAAAATATATAAATACAAGTAAAATTATCATCATGGAACATTGGAACTAATGGTAATGATTTATAAACAATAGGCTCTCACAGAATAAGTAGAGTTTCATCCACATGTTTTGGAGATTTAACATTAATAGTATATTTAGGTGAAATAAGTGGTGGTGTTATACTTGAGAATAAATCATCACTATGTATTGTAGACTTACATGTAATATATAGTGTATTTAAAACATATATGTCCACTTAAAATTTATATCTAATTTTTAAACCCTAAATTCCTCTTGGTCACTTCTAATTTTTAACACCATTATAACAAAAGCAATTTCTCCATTATAATCACCAAGACAAACCCTAATTAGCCAAAATTGAGCTCCTTATCTAATTAATATAGATGCCACCTAATCAAAACCAAGGGAGTTGTAGTTTTGACATAGATATTGTGCTAAGAGGTGATCTCTCTATACAAAAAATACAAACCATCATAGACTAAAGCATTACATGGTGATTTAGATCTCAATAGGTTTGCATCCATAATTACTTTAGATAAACTTATTTTGAGATTAATATGGGTATGGAGTAATTAGTTTTAACTATCGATTTACAATATTTTACTTTACACAATTCCTCTTCTCAATACATACATACATATGTGTGTGTGTATAATATTAGTTATTATATAAATATTTTATAATATATGTATGTGTGTGTGTACATTAAATTATATAGTTTATAAATCAATATTATATATTATATATTTTAGTATAATATATTTAAATTTATATTAGATAATATATTATATTATAGTATTATATTACATTATTTAATATATATTTTAAATAAATATTATATATTTTAATATAATGTATATAAATATAATCTAATATTAAATATATCACTTTCCTTCAATTCAAATTGAATATTCCTAAGGTTCATTTTCATTCAATTTAAATAGGCAAGAGTCTCCAATGAATTTGGAATTCAAATTTACTTTTCAAAATAGGTTCAGTATAATTTCAACACATTTTTAATAGGAACAAAAATCACCAAACATGTCTGAGGAAATACATATTTTGAGATTTTTAGAACATACACTATAGAGAGATGATAAATCAAAACAAAGTAGGTTGCATAGTGGCTAAAGTGTTGATATTATTTTTTACTATCATTTCTATAGATCCTTATTTTTTGGTATTTAATCTTAATAGTATTTGATATAAAAAATTACTCTATTTGAAATGTGTGAATTTTTTGTGTTGAATTAGCTCTTTTATTCCTTGTTTAGCACTTTATGTTATGAAATCACTGAGATTCAAATAATCTACCTAGATTATTTTTATAAAATGGATGAGATAATGAAATGGTAGAGATTAGGGTTGGTTATCACTTACTGCTATTGATTATTATTTATTTCCTTGTGTGTGGAAAACCAATAAGGTCCCAAGTGGTGAATGTTAGGGTAAATTTGACATTTTTTAATAATTGTAATCAAATAATCTTAGTAACTAATATATTTAATAGTTTTAGATCTAAAAAATTATAGATAATCACCTAAAACAACCAAAAGGAATAGATTATAACCTCACAATGGCCCGTGATGTCTAAATGCTCTTTCCACTTGGAATATGATGAGAAAGGACCAAATAATTTAAACAAATTAAATATAGAATTGATTCATAATTAAAAATTATATGTTTAATTTGTGATATTAAATTCGATATGGTTAGATTTGATTGAAATCATTTACGTGTTCATATAATTTAATACATTAGAATAATAAATATAGTTTATGTTCTCGTCATATGTCAAAATCCTATTCAAGTAGCCTCATTAGTGGAGAAAATCTCAAGTAGTCACATCATAAGACATAATTATTTCTTTAAGTGCTCTCCAAAATTCATAATAATTTTTTTAGATCATTTTAAATTAATGTGAGATTGATATGTTGATATTTGAGTGATTAATTTTGTGCTAAGGTGTCAATGTTGAATATCAAGATCATGTTAAATAATTATGAGATTAAAATGGTGACATTCAAGTGTTTAATATTATGTTAAGGTGTCAATTAGGGTATGTTTTATCATTTAATAAAGTGTTCATTCATGACTGGTGATGACATCATTAAAGAATGAAAATGTTATCTTTTTTTTAAATATAAATAGTATGCAGACTATTTGTGTTTTGACATTATCTTTATTATCCAATTGTAAAGGATAAAAGATAAAATAAAATGACAATTGAATTTGAGATAAATTTTATGTATTGGGGGATCGATATCAAAATATATGTGTAGTTAACCCTACCATAATGATAGGGTTTTTTTGGATGCAATAAATCTCCACTCTATGAGATTAATGGTGAGTTTATTCTTCTGAGTGATTGTATTTTATATTCAATAATTATTATTTTAGGAAGTCTAATTTTTCACATATGAAAGAGTAATTTTTTAGTAAATTGTGATAATAGTCATGGCATTAGGGTGGAGCTAGAGATTCCTCTATTATAAAATCATATGCTAAAAAAATTGATGATGTAAATGTGATTTTGAAGCTTGGAGTGGGAAATTTGAAGCCCAACATGAGAAATTTGAAGATTGAGATGATATGGTTTGAAGATGTGTTAAATAAAATTTGATATTATGTAAATTTTGTTCCAAATTGTTTTGTAATGTAATTGAATATTATATTAGAAGTATGTATCTCACTTGATTTTGACTATAATATAGTTTAGTCTATCAAGTGACCCTAGCTCCACATTGTATTGATTTTAAATTTTTTTAGAATCATTTACTTACTACACATTCAACTTTTATTTCAAAATTTAGGTTTTAATTTCAT
>JARHVA010001280.1:2912500-3065000 GCA_037957365.1 Torreya grandis | reverse complement strand
CGTGTGAAAGGTATTCCTAAGAGAATCCTAGAATGTACCTTTGAAGGTATTAGAAGGCCCTTCAAGGTATCACCTAATAGTGCCTTTAAGGAGATACCTTATAACATTCATAAGGGTAACCTTGAAGGTATTATAAGTACCTTGAATTTATCACCTAATAGTGCCTTAAAACATACTTTAAATGGAATTGTAATATGTTCAAGGGTATCCTTATGCATGCTTGAAATGTATCTCCCAAGAGATACTTTCAACATCCCCTTGAATGTATGATAATGGCCTTTGAGGTATATCTTAGGAAATGTCTTAAATGGCCTTATAATACCTTAATGTGTAACTTCAAGTTATCTCTTAGTAGTTACCTTGAAGTAAACATCCACTCGTATTCATCTTTGAAAAGTATCTCCTAGGAGATACCTTAAAAGTACCTTTGAAGGTATAAGAAGTCCCCTCAAGGTATCACCTAGTAGTGCCTTTAAGGAGAAAATTTATGATCATGCATAATGGTAACTTTTAAGGTATTAAAAGGCCCTTTAAGGTATCTCCCAATAATGCCTTCAAGGAGACACATTTTAAACATGTATAAGGGTACCCTTGAAGTTATTACAAGGCCCTTCAAGGTATCACACAATAGTGCATTAAAACATACTTTAAAGGCCTTGTAATACCTTCAAGGATACCCTTATGCATGCTTGAAAGGTATTTCCTAGGAGATACCTTTAACATATCCTTACATGCATAACAATGCCTTTTGAGCTAGCTCTTAGTATATGCCTTCAAGTGCATTGTAATACATTCATGGGTAACTTGAAGTTACTTCCTAGAAACTACCTTAAAGTAAAAATCCACTCTTTTTCATGTTTAAAAGGTGTTTCCCAGGAGATACCTTAAAGGTACCCTTGAAGGTATTACATTTCCCTTTAAGGTATATGTATCATTCTAAATTACACCCTTGAGAAAGTTATTCATGCCTCACCATTTAGGTGATAGCATGAAATCACATCAAGGATGTGGGTTGACTAATCAATGAGGTGAATCTCTAGATACGGATAGATGCCTTGATACTTCACCTTAAAATTACTACTAAATTACTACTTGTTAGGGGAAAAGGAGTATAAAAATATTAAAAATAACAAAAAGAAACTATAGCTGATGCATCAAATGTATCTCATCTACTTGTCAATGTTTTCAATATTTGAATGATATATTATAGTATGACAAAATACTTCATGATAACTTCTTCCACATAAATAATTTAATATGAAGGATACAACTACATAATAGTAAAGGTGATCAATCAAGAAGTCTGAAGATAGGTATTAATGATACTCCAACACTTGACTATGTTAAACCATATGATGCACTTTAGATGGCCTATGAAAGGAATTTAATTCACATAAAGGAATTAATGAAAAGGATAAAGTTAAGGAATTAATAAACTATAATTAACATTCATCAATAGAACATATCAAATTCACTAAAATGTGAAATAAATAATACATAATCATTATATTATAGATTCAACTAGTATCAAGTTTGGTAAGGATGCACCTTACACTCTTAGACTATGATTTTATAATGAATGACCCTAGCTTATATAGGTATTAGGAAGCACTTAGGACATTTAATACAAAATAGATCTTGACTACCAAAATTAAGTGTGATAAGAGAGACTTGGGAACTATATCTCTTCCATACAAATAAATATAGATGGCTAAATTTAAATGACAAATATTTCTTTGTCCTCAAATAATGGTGATAATCATATTCAAATTAGAACTTTTAGTCTTAGCTTATTGTCTCATTGATTGGATAATAAAAAATATTTTATCTTTGATGATCCCGTAGTTCAAATAAATGTTTTAGGTGAAAAACTATGACTATAGTTATTGTTTCTTTCCTACAAACCTCCAAACCATGGCTAGAATTAATGTATTGATCATGACCCTATTACCCATCATATTCATAATCAAACCTTGTAGGTTTTAATAATATTGTGTTGAATGGGATCATTTTGGTGGCTTATATGGATAGATGAATCATCAATTTTATGCCTATCCATTATTGATTGAGTTTCTATCATGTATCTTTATGTGGGGTCTCCACCACACATTCCATCCTCATTATTTTTGATCATTATTGTAGCTTTGACTATCTCCAATGACCTATATATCCATGGTGAAGTGGGATCAACCCACCTTTCTTGATCTCACTCACCTAAGGCCTAAAACACTCTTATGTATATATTAATCATGTTACAACTAATAATATTGTAGTATTGAGACAAGTGGCATCATATTTTTCACCTAGGGATTTGTAACTCTATAAAGATGGATACATGGATTTAGGTTGGTAGGAATAAACCATGTGGGATCATCCTACTAACCCATTTTATTTAATAAACTCAATAAACTTAGATCAAAATGAATTGAGATTACCTCAACTTGTATTTAATAGACCTATAAAGACTTGGGTTGAAAATGTCATGACTTAGAGTAGATTAAGAACTGAATTTGGATTTGACCTTGAGCCCATAACGAACCTTGTCTCAACTCATCTAGGCTAGCCCTATTTTCTTTTGTTATAGGATAATGGTGACCAAAAAAGGGACAATAAGGATCACCCATTAGTTCCTTCAAGGAGATACCTTTAAAATATACATAAGGGTACCCTTAAAGGTATTACAAGGAATTTCAAGGTATTATAAAACCCTTCACTATATCTCTTAAAAGATTTATTGAAATAAAATTTCAATCATGTGCATCTTCAAGTTATATATTAGAGAACCCTTGAAGGTAATACAATACCCTTCAAGGTGTATCCTATTAGATACCTTTAAAAAAATTATAAGGGTGCCTTTTAAGGTATTAAAATTCCCTTTAAGGTATCACCCTAACCTTAAAACATACTTTCAAGTAACTTTTAGTACCTTTAATGGTACCCTTATGTATATTTGAAAGGTATCTCCTAGGAGATACCTTTAAAATCCCCTTAAATGTATGATAACACCCTTTGAGGTATCTCTTATGAGATTCATTAAAGGGAATTTTAATTCCTTTATGAGTAACTTTAAGGTATCTCTTAGGAGCTACCTTGAAGTAAAAATCCACTCTTGTTCATGTTTTAAAGGTAACTCCTAAGAGATACCTTGAAGGAAAAATAAAATGAACATCAAAAAATTATTATTGATCAAGAACAAAGAAATATTCATGATAGATTTTATTAATTACTTATAATATACATAATTAAACATAATTTTGAGTTAAAATAATATTAAACATATAAAACAAAAGTTATAGTAATGAATTCACAATAAACTCTTTCAAAAATAATTAAAAAATTTTAAGGCAAAAGGATCTTTTATACAAACAAATTAATAATATATATACAAATAAAAATTATTGAACTAAAATTAATGGGTAAATTTTTAATGGATATGGAAATTGTAAGAATAAAATTAGGATTGGTATTGGTTAGCAAGATTTGTAGCCAGGTGGTTCAAACTTAATTTAAATGGAGTCTATCAAGGGAACCTGGAGGCCTTCGAAGTAGGGTATCTAACTAGGGATTGTAGTGTGTCTCTAATTAGATAAATGTCTATCAAGTTATTGTATGGGATAAATAATGAGACTAAATCCCAAGAGATAATGGTAGGATAAAATCTTGTGCTTTAATATGGTGTACCTAAGCTTGAAATTAAATGAGATATTAAAGTTTGTCATTCAAACCTTGTTTAAACAAAGGGGTAAATCCTAGAGTTTGAATAACATATTTGAGAAAACGTGGGTTGATGTCTCTATAATTCAAAATTATAAGTGTTAAAATTTATATAGGGAGGCCAATCTAGAGGTTTATTTATTGGCTAATGTAGGGATTGAGCATATTAAAGTTAGATAGGAGGATAGTGAAAGTGGAGCATGGGAAGATTTCAATGACATGGTCAAACTTGATTTTTGAATGATGTTTATAGGTTTTATAATCATGTGTATTTGGGTGGGCTAACATGAAATTGAGATTATGGTATTTAAATTAATATCTTGTCTTATCTAATTCATTGGGCTTATGTAGGGATTGAGCATATTGCAGTCAAATGAGAGGGTAATGATCTATCAACCTAAAAAAATCAAACAAGATCTACCAACCTAAAAATGCTATTACATATTTTTAATTGATATAACCATACTACTTAATCACAAGATACTTGAAATTTCTATTACATATATCAAGAAATTAAGCTACTAGTTAGATAAAAATCCATAAACACTATAACATAAATATGAAAGAGAGAGAGAATAAGTCATGCAACAATTTTTTTTGAAAAAAATATATTATAATAATAATATAATAATAATAATAATAATAATAATAATAATAATAATAATAATAATAACAATAATAATAATCCCTTTATAATCTAGAGGTTACATGTATTATAGCTAGGGATGGGGCCACCTCATCACACAAACCATTTTCAAATTTTACATCATTTGAAATATCTCACAAATAGACACATATAACATGTATGGATCAAACATGTCATTAACATCCCATAAGAGATAAGACTATCATAAAAAAATTTAGTTACAACATTCACTAGAAGATGACAACAGAAGATGTGTATGAGGAAGAAGTTACATTCAATAACATCAATGTGTTGGTAGTTATTGTCACTAAAATTATTGCACTAGTGGATCTAGTTTTTGAATTTCTAGGTGATGTTGAGGTATCTAGTGAAGGTAAAGTGGCTTGAGAATCCTCCTTACCTAAATTTATAAGTAGAGGGCATGGTTTCCTTTAAAATCAACTTATATTGCCCTAAAGTCTAACATGGATCTCTTGAAGAGCTAGGGAGCTTATCCATTAACTTTTTACATGTCTTTAATGAAACACTGAGATCCACATAGATATTATTTTTATTAAATACTTTACCTCTAGAAAATTTCACTAATTTTAATAAGTCATCCTATATTTTATATATTGTGCCTTTGATATCTATTTTGAAACTATTTGTTGTAGTTTGAAGTAGATCCTCAAAGATGGATCTAATGACCAGTTCCCCTTATTGATTGATCACATTATGGATTATTATTTATCCAAAAATGTAAATTTCCTACCCATCATAGATAATGAGTTACAACACCAAAATTTTCATCTATTGATGCCACTTGATTAAGTCATCATTTTTCATAGCCACATAATTTTGGGTAAATGATACATCATGATTAGTTATTAAATTTAAATAATTATATACCTTATTTTTAGATTTTTAAATTAATAAATGTATTTTGGCCTCCATTTTATTCATTTTTTCAAGGGGAACCACATATCCCCACTTGGGCCATGACTCCCTCAACAATTCTTATCAGCTAGATAACATTATATATCTTCTGAGTTACTCCTTGAACACTATCAACAAGGTCCCTTGGAGGCTGTATGGTGATTATCTATTATAGATTCCCCATGGATTATTTATAACCTATGAACATTTAATTTATCACTAATCATATTTAATCCACAAAATAATAAGGATATTATATGTAATGGCCCAAGTAAGATGAGATTAATTTTATCTTTTTGGTTAGAGACAACACATCCTCCCTCTACTCTAATTCTATCTTTTGATTTTTATATATCATTATTTTCCTCTTAATCATCCTAATTATCTTGGTTTATTTATTATAATGGAACTTCAATATGGTTTTCTCCACCTTAACCAACTCATGTCTACCCACTACATATTTTGAATCCATTCAGGGACATTCAAGATGACTAGTTCTGTTATAGGATCTTGCTTCTCATGAAGATTATAAGAAGGGTATTGTCTTAGAGGAAACATAATTTTATGAAAATATGTTCCCATTAAAAAATAGAGGGGAATAAACTTTCTCCATTTAATGACCCTTTTAAGGGTTATTGTATCAATTACTAGCCTTTGTTCATCCAACCATTTAATTGATGTAATGGAAATAGAATTTATTTAGGTTGATTAGATGATTAGTAAGCCCAATTGATTAAATGGATGGGGAAGGGTATACAAGAAATAAAAAATATAATATGAGACCAAACTCTCAAAATTTACTCATTAATTAAGTTTATAGGCCTAAGTGTTTGGGGAAGCAAAGAATGATTAAGCAGATGGTATTTTCAACAACTTTTATAAATAGACATTCATATAATCATTACTAAGCCTAAAAGTTTTTATTTAAGGTGAGCTAGGGGGAACTACTATTTTGGTCAGAAGGGTTATGATCAGGGTTTGACAAATAATCCCAATATTTATTTGATCATTCTTAGAGCCTATAATAGTGGAAATAGTTTCTATTGAACTATTTATAATAGTATTGGTTGTAACAACACATGGGGAATGAGGAGTCTAAATACTTATCCCTTACATATAAATAGTTATGGAAGCTATTTTTGTGGATAATCTTATTTTTCTAGATGGTGTTGGGTATAAAGGTATGTTAATTGGTTTTCCCTATGTGGGATGTGGAGGCCTAGAATCTACCTCATCCACATTGTTACCTTCTAAATTATGTAATAGTTTAATTTAAATTAAAATATTCATTAGCATCTTAATATCCTCTAATTGGGATACCTCATCTAATAGCCAGTCATCATTTAGGTCACTTTTTATGGTCTCAATGATAGTTTCTAACAAGGATGTTTTAGTTTTATCCTCCCATTATTATTTAGTAGACCATTATCTTTCTAAAAAATTCTTACATTCTTCATCATTGTCCAATAATTCCATAGTCTCTACTTCTTTATAACCTTTCTTAATGCTTAAGTGTTATTTGATTTATCATTTGGGGGCTTCCCTCATGGGTGCACCTTGAGGAGAGATAGGGGGTCTAGTGGGAATAAGAGAAAGATATTGAGATGGAATGGGTGAAGAAATGAGAGAAACAATGACTATTAGGGGTGAACTAGGGGATGGAGGTGGAAAAAAATTGGTTTAAAATGGGGTTGAAGGTGGAATCAAACTAGAAATAGGTGAGATAAAAGATGGAAGTCTTACTTGTTGTGTCATAGTGAGTGGAGGAAGTCAAAACATGGAGAATGGTGCACTTACTTGAGCCATACTTTAGGAACATTATGAAGTATCATCCATCTTAGGAGTGGAAAATAGAGTGGTTTTTACACTTGTAACCACTAGGTTGGGATGTTGAAGAGGGGCCTAACTAACTTTATGCCTCTCCTCCACATGGGATTACCTAGATGGACCATCATATTCTTTTATCTTAGCCTATAATAGGTGTCTTAAAGTATTTTTAGACACCCACTATTCCTTTTCAATTCTCCTAACATCTTATTTTTTGGTATTTATGTTATATTATATATGCTTGGCCAACACAAGAGACATATTATCTTTGTTCATCCTTTTATGAACCCCCCTGTCATTTAAAGTATCCATCATTACTATGTTACATGGATATGAAAAATGGACATAGTCAACATTCACCCTAAAATTTACTCAACTAAGTGGTTCTTGACTCTTTTCTTTGGATCTCACAGTTTGTCTAATGCCTATTTGAATTCATATGAAGTTATTATTCTACCCACTAATTGAAAATGTTCCCATATGGAGTATTGGATTTAACTAATGATAAGGGGGGTTGGGTGTATTTACCATTTATTATCCCTCTTTAAGGTGACATCCATATAATCAAAAAATTAAAATATAATATCTTGTTTTTCTATGTTATTTGGCACCAATCAAGGAAGATACATGGGAAGGGATCTAGTGCCTTCTATCTTAATGATTGTGCAATCTAGGTAAATACATATGTTAAAAATCTTCTCAATAATTATTCTTATATGATCATACACTCTAAGAATATCCTTTCCATAAATGGATTGGTATACCATATGGTATAGAGTCTCTATCAGCCTAGTCATGTTTTTCTTAAACCTATGGATATGAAAAATGTTGAATTCATCATAAATTCTATTCTTGGGATACTCGAAAGATGGGTCTTAGGGTTTTTTAAGGATGAATGGACCATCCCAGTAATTTCATCCACTAGATAAGACTCATATAAAAGTTACCATCTAGCCTATTATCTAAGCTACTAACTTATTTAATCAAAATAGCACTAATGATTTATATTATGGTAATGATCTTGGTGGAGGTGAGGATAATATCTAAAAATGGAATCCAAACCTTTTTAACATGGTTTATTCTTGGGAATTTTTAAATTATATTCAACAAGGCCATGGTAATCCTAATTTTAACCCTGAAAGTGGTAATTGGGATAACAAAGATGGCTCCCCTAAATATGTAGTTAGTTGGGTCACTTTCCCACTATTATAACTTATTAGTTAAATTGTTATAATACATACACTAGTTCATTAGGGATTAATTGTAACATATTTTATGGGGAGGGTGTTTATAGTACTTCTCAATAAGTTATCCACTAACATAGGCTACTAGTGCATTATACTAGAAGTGCATAAATTTGTAATAAAATTACAAATTTATAAATAGATGAAAAACTAAGTCAATACAGGTCATTACCTCAGGTTTTGATGATTCATCATGTATGCCCATGGTATTGATTACCACCAATTCTTATCTATATTATTGTGTGAAGGTATAAAGTTGCTTTGTGGAACCACATGACTCTATTGCTTTTACTTCTTCTCATATATAATAATAGTGCCTAAAATCATTATTGAGGGAAAACTCATCAAACATTGTGTTAGTGTATATCCCTAACCCTATAATAGAGTATGCAAAGGGGAGAGGTGGAAGACATGAAGCAAAGTCCATTGTTTTGGCACTCAAGTTTTGGTTCTCTAAAATTGTTACAAAAAATAGCTTGGTCACAACAAAACTTGAATTTATTGGGAAATAGCTAACTTGATGATATTTTAATTATAAATGACTTGGATGACCACCTATACTTTATTTTAGATTCATAAACCCTCTTGAATTAAATTCATTTACTTTCTTAATTCATTTAAATTAATGAATGCAATGGCACTTTTCCTTTTCACTATTTACTTATTTTTGATTTTGAATATGGCCAATGAAGTGACACCTTTTTTGAGACATGATACCATGTGGCTTCTCCTCCCTATGCCTCCAAGAATCTTTTCATCAGTACTTGACATTTTTCAGATGGTTAGCTCCTTTAGACATTTTCATACTAGTATTACCTAATTGACATGTCATTTTAGAGACACATGGAAAAATTTCACCACTCCACTTTTGATAAGGAGTTTTATTTTTTATCCTTCACTTTATTATCTTGGGATAGAGGGTTTGTAATACATGGAATAATCTAGGTGATGTGTTCACTCAGGAGTGTCATACACCTTTCTACAATTGATCAGTTGAAGAATTCTCAAAATGTACTGATAGTAGTGGGATAGAAAAATAATGACACATGGATGGTTATCTCTACTCTACTTCTGTATAAATTTTATAAAAATTAAATAAAACTTTGTTAGTCAACATGTGAACTGGATCTAAACGTGTGGCCAAATCCTAGTGATCCACTTACTTGGGAGTGTTTTAATATTTGATAAGTATTTTAATAGTCATGGGAAAGTAGGTAGACACCATGTAGAATATTTTTATGACCTATAAATTCTCAATGAAAATTTGAGAAAAAAATATAAATAAAGAACAACCTACATGAGGAATAAAAACACTCTAACAAACTAGTTAACTAGTTAGCTTAAAAGATATAAATATTAGAAGTATAACATTATGTATAAGTTCAAAAAAATAAAAATACTGAAGACTGATTAGGGAATTATATCTTTTTTAAGTTTGAAAACTTTCATAAATACACATCTTTCAACAACCATTAATAGGTTAGCCCAAAAACCAAAGTATTAAATATTGAGTTAACTAGGAAAATGTTAATTCCAATAAATTTTGGAGAAGTGCATATTAAAAATATATTATTATTCAATAAATTAGAACTTTCGAGACCTTATATTATTAATCATGCATTCAAATTTCAATAATAACTCTTACATCAAAACTACTTTCCCTTTAGAGTGTAGTGGGTTGCTATTCAAAATAAATTTGAGAGTGGGGCATGTATGGTAAAATAATACCTTTAAGATATCTCCTCAGAGATACCTTTAAAACATGCAACCTATTTTATGTTCTTGATACCAATAAGTATCACCCAATAGTGCCTTCAAGGAAATACTCTTAAAATGGGAGTGTGGGGATCCAACATGTATCTCCTAAGAGTTACCTTGAAGGTACCCTTGAAGGTATTACAAGGAACTTAAAGGTATCACCCAATAATGCCTTCAATGAGATACCTTGAAGGGAATTATACTACCTTCAAGGGTACTTTGAAGGTGTCTCCAAGAAGATACTTTTCAAACGTGCATAAGGGTACACTTGAAGGTATTACAAGGCCCTCCAAGGTATCACCTAGTACTACCTTAAAACATACCTTGAAAGGCCTTATAATACCTTCAAGAGTACCCTTATCATTGTTTTAAATGTATCTCCTATGAGATACCTTCAAACTCTTGGGTTTGCCATAGAGGTTCAAATCACATACACAATCCTAAATTATAAGTGGCTAATCATTTTCCATGATTTTGGTTAAAACCCCAATTACTCAATATCATTTTGTATACTATTAAAATAAATTGTTGAATGTTGATTTAATTAAATATTTTTCTCTACTTAGTTATACCACAATTATGCATGTTTTAAAGGTATCTCCTAGGAGATACCTTGAAATTAGGATGAAACAAGGATTGAAGTATGTATCATATGATATTAAAAGCTATTATTTTTTGGGATTGACATAAATAGTATCATTGAAAATGTGTTAAAAATTACCTTTTTAATATTTTAAGGATTTAACACACATATATATATGCTTTTATCATGGTATAAATAAATATTTATCTCCTATTATAAGTATAAATTGGACTAATTTTATAAATACCCCAATTAAAAAATATTCTCATGTCTTTTGCAAATGTCTAGGATGAAAAATCATACATCAATATCTTTCCAATTTAGAGAATATGTTTCTCTCATAAATATTGGTAAGGTATTTGGTGAAGTAAAAATACACAAAGTTCTAGGTCTAAATTCTGGCTCATTATAATACATAAATCTCACTTCCACATGTCACAATGAGAAAATACCTATTGAATGTTTAAGCATTAATATGACTCTAAAAATTCCATTTCATGGAGATTTTGTGGAAAATTTTGTGGATGTAGTTTATATTTTTAATATACAGGGCACACAAATGATGAAACATGTCAAAGATAATTTTTCTATATAGGATGGATGACATAGAAGAAAAACATAATAATTTATGTTTAGTTATGTATATACAATCATTAAAATAATAAAATCCTTGCTTGGGTTCATTGGTTTGATATATCAATCATCCTACCACATTTCAAAGCCTAAAAAATGAGTTTATTATGGAAAGGGTACATTTGTTGCATAAATATACAAAATTTATAAATGATGAAAAAAATACTTTTGGTTATGTTGAATTTTCACAACCAAGAGAGATTTTTGGTTCCAATCATGTCCTAATGATGGAAAATTAATTTTTAATTTACATATGGTACACTTTACAACATTTTAAGACTTATCATATAGAGGTAACTGAAACATCTATAATTAGATGGCCTTCCAACAAGATAGTGGACATTAAATGTAGAGTAATCAATTTATCATTCATGACACCAAAAGAGAAAGAAATTGAATTTTTCTGGGAATTAGTGGATACTAATGTCAATCTTTGCAAAGGCATATAAAAAATTAAATCATGCCTACAACTACTCAAGATGTAAAATAATTCAACCAAACACTTCACTAAGACAAGTGTAGTTTGATTCAATCATATATAGTGAGATTACAAAAGTGAATGCAGAGAAACATTGTACCAAAAAATGTTTTTAGTTAGGATTTTCTTTGAGATACTAAAATATGCAAGGATAAAGTTTCTTGATTCCACCATAATAGATAAGAGGAAAAATGTCTTCGATGCCCTTTCTGCTAGTTTGTATAAGAAAAATAAAAACAAAACTACCATTGATTTTTTGGGTACTAAGATATGTTTGAAATATTGGCTTATGGATTGAAGAGAATTAGATTTTTTGACATTTGAAATTGTCACAAAAATGGGTAACTAAATGTATTACATATAGGGAGGTCTTGACAAAAGTCATAAAATAAGATCATGGTAGCCAAAGACTTGTTAGACCAATTGGTGGATGATTTTTTAGATGTTTATCCAAGACTTACATGCCAGGTAGATATAGATGAAAAATAATATAATGTTCAACATATTCCATAATATTTCACTAAAGAATCTATGAGGCATCACATTAATGCTAAGCTAGTAGATATGAAATATAAGCTAATATCCCAACCAAAATTCAATAACATGTAGAAAAAAAATTGTCATGTGACCATTGCTAAGTCTAATGACTTTTACAGGTGAAAAATGTATCATGTATCACATCAATAATAATATCACATCAATAAATAATGTTTTATGCATTCAAATAAGATACTTTATTCAAGACAAATTTACTACATAATATAAAATAATGTTAGATAAAAACCCTAATTAATACCTCAATACCATTCATGACAATGTGGAACATAAAAAAATATCTATGCCAAGGAATATGACATAAAGAAAATTAGTTACCAATATAATAGCAGAGTTTCAATCATAGGGATTATCACACATGATCATGGTGCAATTATGGACATTTTTTTACCATATGTTCTTGGAGGGTCTAACTTTACTATGACCTCAATTAATAATTGTTAAAAGGATATGTAAATAATAATACCATATAATTATGTATATATATTATATAAATATCTTTAAAATATCCATTATATGATGGAATTTTGTTTAATAAATGCTACCTTGAATGCGAGAAATACATATAAGAAGCACAACAAATTTGTGCCTTCAAGAAACTTCTTTTTAGGTTATACATTAAACTATAAAACTATAATGGGGACAATAAGAATAAGTATTTCTTTCCATCCATTATTATAATAAAAAATGTCTAACCTTATATGGAACTAAAAGTAATATTATTACATTTACAAATTCACAAAATCAAGTTTTTTTGTATACATTTGTGTTGCATTATATATCTCTCCTTGTTTAAAAAGATATTTTATTTGATGTCAAGGTTGGATTTATCCTTGTAGGACATACCCATGAGGACATGATGCCATATTTGGAAATTTATCTGAATGTACAAAGAGGAAAGATGTGTGGAATATGATAGAGATTATGGAAACTTATAATATATGTGAAAATACATGAAACTTCATGCCATATTTGATTGAAGAAGTAGTAGATTTTAAATAGTATGTTAATAGTTACCAGCTAAAGGGATGAAATTAAATACTAGGCCTAATAAAAGTTCAATATTTTCTTTTATGCATAGAGTAAGGTCATCCCATTATGTGTTGCAAAAACTCTATAAGAGATAAAAATTGGTTACCCTCAATTAAATTATGGGGAATGAAATAAATTGGTGAGCCAAATGTTCCAGAAGTTAATCTAATGAAATTAATTTTGAAAGACAAAAAAATAGATAAAAGTATCAAGATTCCATTGTTTTAAAATTCATAGATAGAAGTATAAAAAAGAGTGAAAAAGAAATTAAACATAACTTAATTAAGTATGTAAAGCAACTCAATGAATCTAGTTTGACCAACAATAGTAAGTGGAAAGATATAGAATATTACTTCCAAAATATCCATGACATAATGAGAGAAGACATGTTCCCTTATGAAGTTGAATATATAGAAGATTTTTTTCCTAGAACTTACCACAACATACCCCTGCATAGATATATGCATAAAATGGTTTATGATAGGGCCCTTAATTTTAGAGTGGCATCTACAAATACATATGTTGATCCAAGAAGCAAAATAAAAAAACTCATTTGATCTAACTCAAGATGTACAAAAAGGAGATATGTTTTTATTAGACCTTACAATTCTAGAAGAGTGAACCACACAATATGGGTTTCTAGAGATGAAAGTATTATTGAGATTCTAAAAAAAAATGGAGATATAGAACAAAGTGTCAAAATAGCTTGGTTCATCCCAATTCATGTAGGGAAAAAGGATGTAGAAGAAGATAAAATTTATTTAGGTTGTTTGGAAAATAAATGAAAGCCAAACCCAACTGACACCTCTTTACCATCCATTCTTATAGATAGTATCATCTACACTTAGAATCCAAGTAAAAATTATAGAGGTCATAAACATGTTCTCAATGAGTTTTTGAAAGGAATTATAACACAATATTTGAATACATTATCACATTAGGCACTCCAAAATTAGTGATAAAGGATTGGGAGCTATTGATTTTTTCGCTGACATTGGAAATTTAAAATGGTTTTTCTTTCATTTTCTTATGAAAAGTACAAATTGTTTTTTTCAAAATTTAGTGCATACTTTTTTCATGTAAAATGTTTAATTAGACATGTAAAATATTTTTTTGGATTAACTTAGGAGATGTATTATTATTTTATTTATTTTTGGAGAGTTTGTCAATTGGTACTCTACATTTTTTGTATTCTAAATTAGGCCTTCACATTTTGGGTCTTCAAATAAATACTACGGTATTTAATTTTTATATTTTCTACTACAGTAATTAAGTCTTTGACAATTTTGCATCAACAAAAGGTATTTAGCATTTGTGAATTAGAATGTGCACTTCATATTTTGAATATTTTAAAATGGTCTTCTGATTTTGTGTATTTGAAATAATAATTTCAAATTTTTTGAACCATAAAAGGGTCTCTGACAAATGGTCTTCACAATTTAAACATCAGGATTTACTCATTAGCATTTATGCATTTCAAAATACACTTTGACATTCATGTGTCTATGAAATGTTCATAAGTTTTTATGCCTTATAATGTCTCACTTAAACATTTGATTTTTTTTAATTGCACCTCTACATTTGTGTCATTTTTTTCCACTTCACAATTAAAGTTTTTTGAAAAAGTATTTGGCTTTTCTACATTCACATTATGTGCTTCGATAATCAAAATTGGGAATTTGACATTTGTGCATCAAGAAATTTTATTCCTTGAAATTTATGTATCAAAAAATGGTCTTCATATTTTTGGTTTTTAAAATTACACTTTGTTTATGTCTTGAAAAATGGTCTTCATAAACTTGTCACTCAAAAATCATTTCTACCAATAACTCAATGTGCAAAAGTCCAAGTGACTGGGATCATGCCACATGACATAATCTTGATGATTCAAATTTGCAAAAGGATAAACATTCAAAAAAAATCCTAAGTATCATGATCACTAGATATCATGTAATGTGGCATAATCTCAGTGACTCAGTTGTGTGTAAGGTGAACAATCAAAATAAAAGTCCTGAACATCATGAGTGATTGAGATTATGACATGCATACTAATTTTAGTAACTAAATTATGAGGGAGAGTATATAAACATCTTGGAGGTGTTGAGTGAACCAAAAACCCATGATCATGCCACTTATCATAATCTCAAGGACTCTCTCATGAGGACCAAAGTCAACATGAGTGAACTACTGAGTTTATGAGTGATCAACACAAGGCTTATGTGAACTAAATTTTAATCATTATGAATACATCTCCTAAATTTTAAACAACTAGTTCAAATCTAATAAATTGATGAAATGTCGCATCCTAGTCATCCCTAGAGGCCTAATCACATATTGACACATGAAATTAAGAGTTTGTAGATGATATAATCAGACTAGTTAATCAAAACCCAAGATTAAAACCTAGTTGCATTAAATGCCTATTTTCATTATGCTTGGCCTAATTAATGTATGAATTATATTTACTTATGGAATAAAACTCCCAAGCTTATTATCTATAAATACATAATATGTGAACTAGTTTGAATGGCCTTATAAATTCAATTGAAGATAGAAAAATTATGATCCTTATAATGGTATGATGTGAGTATTTTATACACTTAGATATATGTTATTTATTTGTAATATTTCTAACTAATTCTTTATAAGTCTAATTAATTATTGATAAATCATCATTTATTTTTCATAGTTTTCAAAAATTGGACTACTATTTATTTTTGATCATTTTAAATAATTTGGACTTATTACAAATGCATTACATAAATGTGATTTACTTATAATAAGTCCAAATAATTCTTGATAAATTATAATTTATTTATGATAGTTTTCAAAAATTAGACTACTAATTATTTGTGATCATTTTAAATAATTTAGACTTATTTCAAATAAATTAGATAGATGTGATTTATTTGTAATAAGTCTAACTAAATCTTGATATAATCCAATTGATTTATATTAGTTTTCAAAAATTTGATTACTAATTATTTTTTATTATTTTAAAAAATTTGGAATTATTATATATACATTAGATAGATGTGATTTATTTGTAATAAGTCCAACTAATTATTGAAAAGTCCAACTAATTCTTGATAAAGCTCAAAAAAAAATTTTGATAGTTTTAAAAAATTGGACTACTAATTAATCCTAATCATTTTAAATAATTTGGACTTATTAAAAATACATTAGATAAATTTTATTTATTTGTAATAAGTCCAACTAAATATTGATATAGTCCACCTTATCTCTGATAGTTTTCAAAAATTTGGTCCGTTCATAGTCTAGATTATCTAAAATAGTCCTTATATTATGCTTTGGTTATAATTACATAATTTTGGATAATTTTTACTTTTTGTATTTTTGAAATATTTAAAAAAAAAATACAAAATAAAATAAGGATAAGTGACAAAGTTATATAGTAGAATAATGGAAGGGATCATAATAATATATAACATATGTTAAAGCATAGTGTTCATCAAGTGTAATAACATGGAAATGTCTGGAAATTGAAATTAAGTGGCATGTCACACTTGTATATGTGAATTACAACATCATAGCTCAAGATATTATGTAGGAGATAAAGGGGTATGTAAATGAATCAATGTATATTCTCATATAATATTTATACAATATGTATGTGATTATTTAATCTCAATATATATTAGACTAATATATATAATAAGTATATATGGGAAGCAATTATTATGCCACAAATAATGTGAAATGGAATGAGACTCATGTGAATGATGAATCATTTTAAGATAACTACTACAAATTAGGATAAAAAAATACAAATTCAAAGTAAAAATGAAAAAAAAGGAAAAGGATAGAATATTTGTTAGTGCAAGAACATATTTATATATGTATATCAATATAGGAATAAGGAATGAATAATTTAGATAAATTATCATGCATTATATCGGGTCCATATTTGTTATTAGAGTCATCTTGATGATGTATATATGATGTATCTTGAGTAGTTAGGGTGATGTGTAGATTCTATTATATGTTATCATGATTAATTTTAATAACATGGTCATAAATGATAACATATATCTTGTCTTTAAATGAAAATAATCTATTCATATAATCACAATATGCATTACTATTGTATCTATTAGGTGGAGGTTTACTAATATCAACCATTTTGAGGGTAAGGATATATATGCGATTATGCTCAAGTAAAATCAAGAATATGGTTTGATGAGGTATAAGTAATTTTTTAAACTTCATCCTTTGGATGACTAAATTAACCTTATGTATAGTATGGTTCATTATATGGTAACTGGCTTACTATAATCATGCCTTCTTCTTTAATATTTTTAATCCATCATTGTAATTTCCAACAATTATATGTCATATTCCAAACTATTATATGATAATAATAATATAGAGTACCCTTATAAAAATTATATTCATATTTATTTTGAGTTGAAGGTAAAGCAATTAAATGTTTATGAAGTAACATTGGTAATATAGTGTTTTGCCTATTCTCAAAGCTTCTCACTTGCAATATTATGGAAGGATTTATATCGTTAAGATAGGTAATGTTTAATAATTTTTACTCTAATCCTTTAAAACATTGTATAATTTAAATTTATTATTTTTCACAAGTCATGCTTGATTTTATTAAAAAAAATATCCTTAATGTATACAAATGTCCATTATGCATGGATTTCAAACATATGTGTAGTCTAGATGGTACTACTTCCATAATGTGTATCTAAGGTCACCAAAAGAGTATGTAATTTTTAGATAGTTTTCAATGATGTCATATTGATGTCATGGATGTGTACAGGTGAGTGGATAAAGTGTCTTGATAGTCTATGTGTCAATGACAAAGTTTACAAAGTGCTTGTCTTAGAATGCTTAAAGGTGGCTTGGTTGATATTTAGTTTTGGCATGGTTAGATATGATCAAGGTTGAGTATGGTTATTTGAGGATGTGAAATTGGTCTCTAAAATGTTATGGATGATTGGAGTTATTATGTGTATGAGTGGAATTTATCTGGTTCTTCATTATGTTTATATAGGCATAATTAGCTCTATGATAGATAAATTTGAGGAGGAATTTTAATGTCATTATATCTCACGCATGTGATGGTTATAGGAGAAAATTGATATATTTTTGGATTATCCTATGTGAGGAGATCATATGGTCAAATATTTAGATCATATGATTTAACACAATAAAAGATATGTGGGTGAAAAGTTGGTCCTTCAAATAGAAGTGCAATAAGTTTCAACCCTTAGACAAATTTATAAAGAATATCTAATGGTCCATGTTTCATCGCAATGAAGATCGATAACATGAAATTAATTTACCTAAAATACATAATATATCTAAGTATAATAAATATCTAATTAAGTAATTTGGTGATGGCATATCTTGCACACATACATATTTCAAGAGGAAATTGTCATATTAGTTTGTTCAATATTTTTCCTAGTTATTATGGTTCAAATTTGAGAATATGAATGTGAGCAAGGTAAAAGATATATTTTTTTAATTTTGACCTTCTAGGTAGATTGAAATGGTCCCCATACTTTGTCATTTTTACATGATGTTAAAGATCAAGACCAGATAGAGATCTAATAGTTCACAAGAATACATACATCTAGATATACGGTGCATAGTAAGTTAAATGGGTCAAAGTGTTCCTTACTTAAACTAGGTAAAGACTGAGCTCCTTAAAAAAATATTAATTGAGCATTTTTCCCAAGGTGTCATGAAGCAATGAGATGAGGACAAGTGTTTGATGTTTAACATTGAGTAGAGATAAAGACCAAGCTTCTTCAGAAGATCAACAGTGAGCAAGTGTTCATACTAATAAATATCAATGGTGCATATTAAATTCAAGAGGTCAAAGTGATATAGGTTTAAAAAGGTAAAGTTTTAGATCTTTAAAATAATATTGAAGGTGTGTATGTGGTCAAGATTTCAAGATTGCATAAGATGAGGTCAACTGTTCAAAGTTCTACATTTGGGCAGTGGAACACTATGAGTTAAAGTTTGAAGAAGATCAATTGTGGATATTTAACCTAATATGAGAGGTCAAGAGATGCATTTAGAGTGACTAAAGTTTAACTATGACCATTTGAATTAAAATATTTGAATTTAACAAATGAAATACCAATGTCTAATTTTTGGGCCATATATTTTGATACAAGGAAAATTTGGTCATGGTATAAATAGAAAATTTGTAGAGGAATCCTAGGTTCATATATAATTATAGATTTAAAGGTCTAAAATTATGTACAATAATAGTTATAAAGGTTAAAATTTGACTATATTTTCATGTATGCTCTATAAGAAACTTGAGAAGGGTAATTAAGATATGTTTGTTGGTATCTCAATGTTTAAAGGTAAACTAGATATTATAATATGTTGTAGAACCAATAAGAACAATTTGTGTGCATTTTTAAAGTTTGATCAATCATATCCAATATGAATAAAGGTTTATAAGCTGACTATGTTCACTCATATTAGTTGTTGTATATAATGTTGTTTGAGTAAATTGTGATTAAGCATAGGGTTATTGTGATGGATGTTGGAAATTAAGGGGAACATATAGATCATGTGTCATGGGTCCATGTGTTGTAAAGTGTTTTTTTGTTTTTAGTTTGATTAGAGAAGTGTAAAATAGACCTAAAAAGTGACTTAGGCCTATTTTAAAGTGTGGTGTGCTTAAGTGTGACCCGTGTTAGATGCCTTAAGGGTAAAGTCATGTGTTGTAGCTGATAGGAAATATTTTGATCTTGATAATCATGATATCCCTATAAATGGTGAAACTAAATGCGTTGGTTTCTAGAGATTTTGAGAGAAGACATTTTATGAGAGACTTGTTAGTAGGTGATTTAATTGGAGGCTTATGTAGACTAGTGGAGTATGTGTTAAGAGTCTAATAGATACTTTATCATTAGGTGTTAAAGACATCAGTTCAAATGTGGAGGTGTTCATCTCATAAGAGGTTAAAAGGATTTGATCTTCTTTAGGATCAGTTGATCCTTTTGAAATGGGTGTTTCACTAAAGGCCTTAGGTGAGAAGGACTTTACCAATATTGCTATTCATAAAGACTTGAATGAAAGGTGATTAGAAGGACTTGATCATCTTAGGGGTAGATGCTCCTTATGAAATTGATGTTTCACTAAATCCTAGTTAGAAAGACTTGATCAATCTCTTGTTTGTAATATCTTATAAGACACATAGTTCCATGTGTTATAGGCTTGAGAGTGGGTTTTAGTCCCTATGAGGGTTTCCCATAAGAACTATGTGTTGTGTGTTTGATCTTATGTATGCATTCAATGAATGATCTCTCTTGTTAATGTTTCTTGGTCAAGTTGATATATGTTGATTATTTAATAGTTTTAAAGGATTGGAATTGAAATATAAATATATTGGATCACTAATTTAACCCCCCCTCTTATTGATTTTATCTCTGACAATTGGTATTAGATCAAGTCCTTTGGTAAAGGCTTGATAGTTTGAAGGTGATCCAAGTTACAATATGGGTTGTCATCAAGGAGGTTTATCTAATAAGTAAGAATTGATGTTTAATAGATCCAAATATGCTTTTTTGAGGGAAAGTATGAGAACCTATATCATGTCCCTATGGGTTAAAATTTGAAAATCTAGTGTGTAGTATTATTCTGCACCTACTATTCTTCCATATAGTGTTGTAAATAAGAAGTTATTTGAGAAAAATTCTAAGGCAATTAATGTTATCACTTGTGGTATTTTAGATACTAAATAAACCAAGGTAATGCATTGTATATCTACAAAAAATTTAGGATAAATTGAAGAATATTTATGAAGGATATTCAAAAGTTAAGTTGGAAAAGTTACAGACTCACCAAAGATAATTTGAGAGTCTTTAGATGAAGGAAGAAGATTTTGTGGCATCCTTTCTACATAGAGTTGATGAGATTATGAACATCATCAAAGGTCTTAGAGAGATTCTTGAATAAACTAATATAGTTCAAAAGTTATCAAGGTCCCTCTCTCTCAAGTTTGATCCTAAAGTATCTGAGGTAGAAGAAAGTCATGATCTTACTCATCTGAAGATGGATGAATTTCATGGTATCCTCACTACCTATGAGATGAGGAAGAATGATGATATAAAACAAAATAAAGAAGAAACTTTTAAGATAAAAATGAATCCAAAGAATAAATTCCAAAGTAAGAAACCAAAATAGGATGACACATTTGATATTGATGAAGATGAACTAATAGATTTATTTAAAATGAAAATTGAAAACAAGATCAAAAAGTATAAGGGTAAACTACCCTTTAAATTCTTCAATTATGGTGAGATAAGACATTTTACTAACAAGTGCCATCATAAGAATAAGAATAATGATGATGAAGAGCATGATGAAAACCAAGATGAATACAAGAAGACATACAAGTATGATAAGAGGAAGAAAGGTTTTAGAAAGTATGACAACAAGAAGTTCTTCTAGAATAAGAAGATTCTCTACACCAATAAAGACTACAACTCATCATATGAGAATAAAGATAGTGACTTAGAGTTTTATCATGAATATGATGGTCTTGTTAAAGATGAATCCCTATTCATGGCTGAAGAAGGAAATTGTTCACATAAAAAGGAGTATACTTGGAGTGATTTAGATGATGATGAAGATCAGCTGAAATATGAGACTTAATTGATAAATTCCCGTGAAGAATGGAAGATTGATAAAAAGATTAACGAGAAGATAAAGTCACAAATCAAGGACTATGAGGAGAAATTCAACATATATGAATCAAAAATGAATGAATACACCAAGGAGTATGAATATATAGTCAAGCATCTTAGTTCTCAATTGGAAATACTATTTACAAAATTGAAAGCTATATAATATGGATTTTTAAGGTATGTTTATGAAAATGATTCTTTGAAAGATGAGTTAGATAAGTCTCCAAGCAAGGTAAAATCACTTATCAAGTTGGATAATAGTTCTAATTATCTAGATAATCTCATAAATAGTCAAAATTCTACTAATGTCAGATTTAGATTAGGTTTTAATGAATATCCTAAAGTTGCTCTCAATTTGACATGAAGGTCAATGAGAGCAAGGTGGTTCAGCCCTTAAAAGTCACTAATCAGTCAAGAAATGATGGTGAAAATATATTGAAAAAAATATAGATCAAACAACCTAATTCCATGAGGTATGATATTTTTAATGGTTACTGTTACACATGTAATCAGTTTGGGCATAAAGCTAGAGAATGCAAGAGACATGTTAGAAATGAGTTTATATGTAACAATGATGGGGGTCATCATTCAAAAGGTGAGTCTTCTTCAAAAGGAGTAGTTTGTTTCAATTATCAAAAGAATTGACATATTGAAATATTTTGTTCTAATAAAAAAGTAGGATATGCTTCTTGAAAAAGGTAATGTTCAATAATGTAAAGAAGCTGCGATAGTGATCAAGGCATGTCAAGATTCCATAGTTGCTCCAAATGTTGTATATCCTATCATAGAATAGAAAGTGAATGATGTAGAAAAGGAACAATTTGTGAAATTTTAAACTAAGAAGAATAAGAACAAGGAGTCTTATATATATAAAAATATTCTAGTGGCTACTAAAGAAATGTGGACCACTCCTAGCTTCACTTTATTTTAGAACATAGTGGTGTAGAGGAGGTCTTTGTCTATGATTCTTAAGAGACTCTTTTTAGTGGAGAATCAAATGTTGATGTGGCATTATTCATAAGGTCCTAGAAGGAAAGAGATAAATGTATCTAGATGGAGGTGGTGTGTCAAGATGGGATAAGTGCTTTGATGATGTCAATGTATGCTTAGTCTACAGGGTCAGATTGAAGGCTTCCAAGTAAAAAAGGAATATTTATGCATTGTCAAGATGATATTTTTGATATAAAGGTATGTTTACCTTATATTGGCATGCTATAGATTTTTTTTTGGTCTGAAGGTATGTTGAAGTCAAATTAAAGATTTTTGAGTGCTTTCAGTTTTCTCAGTTTTGTCTTAAGGGCAAATAGGACTAAGAATAGATTATAGTATGCATGGGTTCCCAAAGGTATGGAGGCTCAAATTTTGCTCCAAAAGTGTGTGATAGTTATCTCAAAATGTGAAAGATGTTTTAGAGGTAGGCATTGACTAAAAAGAAGTTTGTTAACCTTATTTGTTTTAAGATTCTAAGGTTTTATGCTCTACTAGAAAAGTGGTTTTACTTATGATTTAAGATTTGAGGGTTATTAATAGATTTAATGGGCCAAATGGGTTATCAAATAAAGCTCCACATGGATATAAATATTTGTGTATTTCAAGTTATTAAAGTTTTTGTCAAAATAGAAGCCTAATTGGCTAGTAGGTTTGTGAAGGAAGTATGTTACATAAGATGAGATAGGTGATTCAATTTGGTTTGAGTGAGGGGGAATATTATAGTATTATATATTTTAAGTTTCATGTTTTTAATTTATTTATACAAAAATTTGTGGGCTCTACAAGTTCTAGGTAGGGATACAAGGAGTCTAGACGGGCCTAGTGTGAAGATTTGATGTTTTTTGGTCATTTCATCCAAAATACCAAGGTATTTTTGTCATCATATGAGTTTTTTGGTTTTTTTAGCATATTTCATGTTTTGAGTATTGCTTGAAAAAATCTATTGGTGATCATGGGATTGGCTTGTGAGAGAAAATTTGAAGGCAAGTTTGAAGGTTCTTCATGGTATGTGAAGATCTAAAGATACTCAAAAGATGCAATGGCTCAAATATCTTAGGGGGAGTATATCTTATATGTTTATTGATATATTTCATCAAAATTTAGTAATTTTTTGTATTCTTTCTTCATTATTTTAAATTCTTGGTTGAAGAGAGTGTTGGCATATGGCAAGCAGAAGTTGATAAGGCAAAGAAAAGGTAGGACAAAGGTAGGGGGGAGTTTGTATAATATTTATAAGGTATTAATATCCTATTGATGGTATTTTCAGGTCCTTAGTATCAGTTGGTTCCCACTTTTTCATTATGTCAAATGGGAAAAATATTCCTATTATTAGAGTGCTTAAAGAGAGAGAAGGAAGATGAATTGTATATTGTTTCCTAATGAGTGTTGACATTAATAACAATGGGGGATATTGCTGGAGTGTTTTCAATTATGTCATAGTGATGTCATAGAGGTGTCTAGGAAAGTGGATGAAGTGTATTTATAGTCTATGTGTTAATGATAAAGTGTTCAAAGTGTTTGTCCTAGAATGCTTAAAGGTGGCTTGGTTGATCTTCAATTTTGGCATGGTTATAGATGATAAGGGATGATTATGGTGATTTTAGGATGTGAAATGGGTCATTTCAGAGGTCAAGGATGATTGGAGTGCTTGTGTGTATGAGGGGAACTCATCTGGTTCTTTAGTATATTCATTTAGTTATAATTGGCTCTATGATAGATAAATCTAAGGAGGAATTTTAATGTTGTTATATCTCACACATGTGATGGTTATAAGAGTTTATTGATATATGGTTAGATTAATCTATATGATTAGATCATATGGTTAAAATTTTAGATCATGTGATAGAGCACAATAAAATATATGTGGGTGCAAATTAGGTCCCTTAGATAGAAGTGCACTAAGTTTCAACACTTAGCCAAATTTGTAAAGAATATCTAATGGTGTAAATTTCATTGCATCAAGGATCGATGGTGTGAAATGAATCTGAGCTCAAATACATTATTTTTTTAAGTATTAAAAAGAGATAAGTAAGTAATTTGGTGATGGCATATCGTAGACATGGACATTTTAGGAGGAAATGGTCATATGCATTTGTTCAGTATTTTTCCTAGTTTATATGATTCAAATTTGAAAACATGCAAGTGAGAGAGGTAAAAGATATAATTGTTCAAAGTTGGCCTTCTAGGTAGATTGAAATGGTCCCCATACTTAGTCATTTTTTCATGATGTTAAATATTACAACTAAATGGAGATCCACTGGTTCTTGCGAGTTCATACATATAGATCTATGGTGCATAATAAGTCAAATGGGTCAAAGTGTTTTAATACTTAAATTGGGTAAGGAATTAACTCCTTATAAAAATATCAATAGAGAGTGTTTGCTCCAAGGTGTCAATAAGAAGAGAGATGAGAAAAAGTGTTTGATGTTTAATGTGAAGTAAAGGTAAAGACCAAGCTTCTTCAAAAGATCAATGGTTAGTGGGTGTTCATAATAATAAATATAAATGGTGTGTATTAAATTCAAGAGGTAAAAGTGAAACAAGTTTAACAAGATAAATTTTGATCTCCTTAAAATAATATTGATGGTGCATATGTGGTCAAGATTACAAGATTGCATGAGATGAGGTAAATTGTTTGAAGTTTAACATTTGGGCAGTGTTGCACTATGATTTAAAGTTTAAAAAAGATTGATAGTGCATATTTAATCTAATATGAAATGGAACAAGATGTATTTGGAGTGACCAAAGTTTAACTGTGACCGTTTGAATTCAAATATTTGAATTTAATAAATGAAAGACCAGTGTCTAGTTTTTGGGCCATATATTTTGATAAAGGAAAATTTTTATTATGGTATAAAAGTGAATTTATATAAGACTCCAATATGAATCTATAAATATAGATTTGAATATTTGTAAGTATGTATAGTCAAATTTATGAAGGTTTAAAGTTGATTGTGTTTTTGTGTATGATCTACAAGAAACCTAAAAGGGTAATTGAATTGTGCTTGTTGGTATCTTGATGCTTAAAGGTGAGATAGATATTTGAGTATGTTATAGACTCCATAAGGACCATTTATGTGCATTTTACAGTTTTTATCAATCATATCCAATATGGAAAAGGCTTAAAATTTGAATATGTGTTTGAGCACAATGGTTGTTGAATAGAATGTTATTTGAGAAAATTATGCTTAAGCATAAGGGTACTGTGATGGATGTTGGAACTTAAGGGGAACCTATAGATCATGTTACATAGGTCCATGTTTTGTAAATTATTCTTCTGTTCTTATTTTGCTCGTAGAAGTGTCAAAGAGGTGAATGGGTCATCAGAGGACCTAAAAGGTGACTTAGGCCTATACAAAAGTGTGTTGTGGTTAAGTGTGACCCATGTTAGATGCCTTAAGGATGAAGGAATGTGTTATGGATAATATAAAATATCATTCTCTTGATAATCATGATATCTCTATAAATGGTGAAACTTAATGTGTTAGTTTTTAGAGACTTTAAGAGAACTCATTTTATGAGAGACTTATGAGTAGATGTTGAAAGTGGAGGCTTGTGTAGACTAGTGGAATATGTGTTAAGAGTGTAATATAGACTTTTTGGATTAGAGTGAAGAAGAGATATGTGTTGAAGAGTTCAAAAGATAGAGGAAAGACATAGGTTAGAGTGAGGACTATGCGTATGACCATTTAGTCATGTTGCTAGTGTTGTGACATAACTATTGTAGGTTGATAAACATGAGAAGTGTGGAGTGATCCATAAGGTGGTTTTTGGATGCATTGTGAGTATTTGAAGAAGTGGAAGATATTTTATTAAAGGTCCATCATCACGTGTTAAAGACATTACTTCAAAGGTGGAGGTGTTCATCTCAGAAGGACTTGATCTTACTTAGGGGTAGGTGTTCCTTATGAAATATGTATTTCAATAAAGGAATTAGGTTAGAAGGACTTGATCAAGGTTTATAGTTAGAATGACCCAACCAAAAGGTGTCATAAGGACTTGATCATCTTAGGGATAGATGCTCCTTGTAAAATTGATGTTTTACTAAATCCTGGTTATAAGGACTTGATTAGTCTCTTATTTTTAATCTATTATAGGATAAGTATTCCATGTGTTATAGGCTTGAGAATGGTTTTATTCCCCATGAGGATTTCCCATTATAACTATGTTTTATTTGTTTTATCTTACATATGCATTGAATAAATGAGCTATGTTGTTAATGTTGCTTGATTAAGTTGATTGTTTAATAGTTTAAAAGGATTGGAATTGAAATTGAAATATATGAGCTCACTAATTCAGCCCCCCTCTCAGTGATTGTACCTATAATAGTATAGTTTAAAGTATTATGTGTGACCTATAACAATGTATTATATGTCTTAGGTCCTAATGTTACCACTAAGGATATTGACTCAACTACCTAGTGTTGAATTCTATCAAATCCTTTTATGACATTATCTTATTTTTTTAATAGTATCAATATTAATACCCAATTATTTTCATAAAGTTATGTTACAAATATTAATTCATGATCCACTATCTATCGATACACTTTTAACCCATGTATTTTTAACTTTATCTTTAATGAATAGTGGTATATTTTCTCTATTATTTGTTTGATGGGCAAAGTTCCTTTTTAATATAAATCACTTTTACACTTTTATTTAATGCATTCAAAATGTAGGTAAAGTATGTTGGTTAAATATTATTTTGAAATTTTGTCTCATGTAATAACTCATACCAAATGTTGTATTGAAAATTTGATCTTTTTGATCAATGATATAATAATCTTTTATTTGTTTTGTTGGTCTTGATGGAGGTGGAGTAGCATGTTGAATACCTATCATTTTTACATACATGGTGGTGAATCTAACCTCTTATTCTTATGGAAACATGGAAAATGATATCCAATATAAGCCTAGGGAAAATAGTGGGGGTGGGATGGTATCTAGCACAACCTTGGGTTTTAGTGGGAGGAAGAATAAAAGGACTCATGCATGTTATTTATCACTAATAGTAACCAAAATGAATTCACATTTAATATTTAGACAATATGAATTAATAAATACTAAATATTTTTCATTATTAATTCTAATCATATAATTATTAAATAGATATTTAACTTATGAAATTACATAGTTGTTGCATTTTTTTTTTTTTTTTATATTTTACATATTAAGGGAAAAAAACACATAATAAATATATTCATAGCTTGATTTAGAAAATAAAAATTATATGTATCTGTTATTACCATTTGTAATTTTTGAATGAGTGAAAATAAAAAATCAAGTAAAATATCATATTTAAATTCAGAAATATAAACATCACCCTAGAAATAAGGAATAAATTCGAATGGAAAACGTAGGGTTTGACATGGTAAATATAAGGAACATATTTACTAAATTATTTTCCATTATTTTCTTATTGATGTGATGTAATAAGGTATACAATTTTAATTATTTAGATTGTATAATATATGAAAATAATAATTGAATATAAATTATATAGAAAAGTATGATTGAAGAATTGCATTATACTATTTATGTGAACCACTAAGAAGATTAAGGTACTTATATTTTTTATATCATGTGTAAGTCGAATATTGAATATAGGTTACTAAAAGGACAATAGATATACCAAGATCCACTTGGATTAGGATCCTTAGTAACTAGGTCTATTGAATGAGTTAGTTAGGATATAGAAGCCTACATTAGATGAAACAACCTACTTATATCAGATTCTTGTGCCTCATTATTTTAGCAAAGGTTGTTGTACTTTATTGGACTCCATAATCTTTTACGATATTTGATTCTTGTTATGACAGTATAATATAGAACATTAAATCCTTCAATTAAAATCCATAGTTCAACCTTTTACATCAGGTTAACCTATACAAATAGGGGAAAGTGATGGGTTGACTTGACCTCAATCATTCCCCAATGAATTGTTGAGAACTGGCTATGTAACCAATAATACAAATATGGATAAAAATGCATGTATTTTTTTGATTTAGGTGAATTTTTCAAATTGTGATATAATAGTATGAATACATCATGTGATCTAATTTTTGACAATTGAAAATGTAAATTAGACTTGGCTTAGGTGGTTTAGACTTAGTTAGGGCCTACTCCGTGTTACTAATATCTATTTTTTGAAATTATAAAAGTCCCTTTCAATGTGTATGTGTGTCTTTGACAAAAATTTTATGATTTATAATTAGTTATAGATAGGGAAATATGATTAGACATATTATGTATAAATATAAAAATATTTGGGTAGTTTCTCCAACCATCAACATGTGAAACTTATAGGTAAACGCATACAGATGATTTTAATTTTTAAAATTACCAATGATTAGGTATAGATAGGTCCACCATAATTGGATTCATATGGAATTATGAATCCATTGAGTTCTAACCAAATAATATAGAAATCAATAACTATGATTTGATGATCATGAAATAGTTAGATTAATATTTTAATAAGGTTAGACATAGATTTGGGAATTTTCATAGGTGATTGATCTATACATTTACACACAACTCATATGATGTATAAATATCTCAATACTAAAATTTACAAGTGTATGATAGTATATTCTAGTGTCTAGAATATCATTATTGCCACTTATTTTCTCACATAAGTACCTTATCCTAACAATAGATAATATTTGTATGGGGTCCTGAGGAATGGGTAACATGTTTTAGGAAGGAAGGATATATTTTTCTAATATATCCCCTTAATGGGATGATTTTTATAATTCACTAGTTATCCCAATATCATACTTCTTAGTTCAGATTATTTAGGGCCATTGCTGAAAATAATTCTTAGTCTTTCTAAAGTAATTGTATAATTTTATTTTTCATAAATTATGTATTTTATCCTTGATGGTAACATCTTTTCCATCCCCATGTTTTTTTTCTCTTGATACTCAAACTAGTTTTGAATCTTTCCAATATTCAGTGTGGGTGTGTGGGTGTTAGCATTGTGATAGGTGTTAATGTTTAAAGGTTCCCTTTTGAAGTTGACACTTGTGAATATAAGCTATATCTTTTAATTGCTATGAGATTATCTCTTGGTCATTTTTTTATCTTGCTAGGATTTCTTTTGGTTATGTTTGGGACCTTGAGATATTAATGTCTATTTTTAAGTTTTCTAGACCTAATTCAATCCCTCTTTTATGGTTATCTAGCACATTTTATCTCTTTTATATATTTCATTACTTATTACAGATTTAATTTATCCCTCACTTCATATATTTCCAAATTTACTTCATTTTTACCATCCTTAAAGTTTTGCATACTTCCATTTTTTACTCACTTTGTATGGATACATTATTTTTATTCTATTTTATCCTTGTATATTTAGGTTTTTCAAATTGAAATTTATATGTCTAAAATAATCATGACTAAGTTATTTTCATGCCATATATTTATAATAATGGTAATTCATAGTGTTTATTTCTCACATTCGATTCAATTATTTCATTTATCATCAACCTTGATTTTATCATTTATGTTGCTACATTTATTCCTAGAAAATACCATCCCGAATTACATGATTGTGACATGTGATGAGATTTGAGTGAGGAATATATTTTCACCTATATTTTTTACATATCAAATATTTTTTGTGTAGGACTTGTTAGCACATCATTTTCCTAGAGTGCCCATTCCAAGGAGTACACTGAGATCAATGTTGGGTCACTCATGGTATTTTACAAGATATTATTATCATATAATCATGTAATCTACCTATTTACCCTAATTACCATGACACTTGGTCATCCTAACATCATTCACTACTCTTTTAATCTGATTTTACCTATTCTTCCAAGTTTATATCATTCCTTAGCTAAATTGACCATTTCAAATTAGTTTTGCTATGTACCATATGTTTACATTTATATTTACCATGATTTATTAAGTTGTTATTTTGGTTTGTTTCCCTTCATGAATACATCATCCTAGCTTAGTGTAGTTTTTTCCATCATGAACTAACTCTGCATGTATGTACTATTATGTTATGTTCATATTATTATACTACATTCATCTAAATCAAGTATATTGGTATGTATTAGGTCACTTTTAGGAGTTGGATTCTTAATTATAAGTCTCCTATATCTCAATAACATAATAAACATGAATCACTCTAATTTTATTGAGTATAAAAACCAACCTTTGATATAACAATAAGAATAAATTATAGGAGCTTATTCTTATGGAGGTTTAGTAATTTCTCAAGTTATTTGAAGTTCAATATAATTAATCTAGGAAGAAAAGTGACCATAAGTATTTATAGTTAAATTAAATTCACTTAGGTCTTCATATTTTCCATCTAAGTCTTCATGTAAACAATCTCTCATAATATTCCACTTGAGCCAAGGAGAATACTGATGTATTAAGAAGTCAACCTAAGGTAAGTGTCCCTATCTATATGCTCTTTATTTTATTCAGTTTACATCCTTATACTAGAATAGTATGTTTTTAATATTATTATATATGCTTAGTTTATATAATGATTATCAGTATATGTTATCTTTATAGGCAATTATATTTTATTTTAGATACTTCTTTGTTAAAACCTTTAGATTAGATACCTCTTGGTGACCACTTAATGAAAATAAAATATTTTTAGTTTAGTTTCTTACCATAGTAGATCAAGTTATTATCTTTGTTTATTGGTTCATTACATGTGGTTTCATTATTATATACTTAAGATGCCATTTACCAACAAATTTTTATTTAAACATTTTCTCAACTTTTTAGAGTGACTTATTTTATGTATTTTATCCTAACATGGTGTTATTTATTTCTTATAATAGAGGATATTTATATTTTTGACCCTATTTTACTAACATAAACACATAGTTACATTATATTACTTATTATTATTTTGTGAAATTAAAAATATCCCATGTCTTATGGAGGTATCAACATTTACATGGTTCATTTCTTAATTTTAATGTTTCTCCTCTAGTTGTGGGATTATATTTCTATTGTCTGACTCTATTTTACCACCGCACCCAATAAAAGACATATCAATTTCTTCACTACTTTTAATACTTTCAATATTTAAATATTATTCATCAAATAGATATGGAAAATTTTATTACTTATCCTTATTCACCTCTTTGATACATCCTTTGATGACTACATCTTCCTATATTGATGACCTTGCATATCTATTGTAGTGGATTAAATTATCTAGGGTTAGAAGAGGAAAAGGTAAAAGTATGTAATAATTTCTCCTTAATGGAGTTAAATTAATTTATTTAAATTTAGGTCCCACTAGTTATGTACCAAACACATGCCAAAATAGTTACAATGTTTTATATTATAGGAAACTAAAGATTTACTTAAAGAAAGATTGTGTCCTAAGTCCAAAATTCCTCAATTTTTAATTTGGTGGTGAGAGTTTATCCTAACTTGGGAGCCATAATTGAAAATATTACACTAAATAATAATGAAGTTTTTTTTTACAACTATCACCTAGCTAGGTAACTATTACCTATGAATACCCCCTAGCATATGAAAATACTCTTCATAGTGTTTACCAAGGATAAAAAGTGCTCTCCTTCCTTAGGCATTAAATTGTATGGCTCAATAATAGACATAGATGTTCATATGGGATTAGGATAATAGATAATCAAATGGTATTTATTTTATCATGAATAAAATTTAATACCAAAATAAACAATAATAGGAAATAACTTACAGATAACCAAAAAATAAGTACATAGTATGCAAGATATACATGGGAAAAAACATGTAGGTAAAAAAATACATAAGAAATGAAACATACACTATTATAATTATAATGAGGAAATTTACAAATTTTCTAGTCATAGTGAACCATAATAGAGATGCATTTTTTACCTTTGTCTCCTCCTCTCAAACATCTCTTCACTCTACATAACCACACGCACACAATGAATGTTTTAATAATAATAATAATAATAAAAATAATAATAATAATAATAATAATAATAATAATAATAGTAATAGTAATAATAATAATAGTAGTAGTAGTAGTAGTAGTAGTAGTAGTAGTAGTAGTAGTAGTAGTATTAGTATAGTATTATTATTAGTAGTAGTAGTAGTTGTTATTAGTAGTAGTATTAGTAGTTAGTAGTAGTAGTAAATTATTATTATTATTATTATTATTATTATTCTTTATTTAGGTATTAAAACTAAAAATAATAATAATAATAATAATAATAATAATAATAATACTAATTATTATTATTATTATTATTATTATTATTATTATTGTTATTATTATTATTATTATTATTTATTTAGGTATTACAACTAAAAATAAGGATGGTTGAGCCATAATTATCCATCTTAAGTTGGATTGGGGTCACAACTCCTCACCTATAATTATGTTATATTTATATTTAATTAATTATAAGATATTATAAATTACATTTATAACTATATATTTATTTTTAATTAATAATTATAAAGTGACATAGTAGTTAAATTTTTTTTGAATGTGAGCAGTTATAAGCACTCTATATCCTTATGATATCCACTAACTTCATTCTCTTCTACCCAAGGGTTATTTTTCTCTCCTTTTTCCTCATCATTTTTTCATTGTATGTAGGTGGAAAATTCACCTTATTATTCTTTATCCTTGACTATGCTATGTGTCAAACATAAGGGTTTTTCTTTATTGGTTGATGGTCAGGGGTGCTCAATTCCTGATTGAGGGTTTACCTAAGAACAAGGTTTAAATATGACTCCCATTAAGGTGCATGTTGTTTTCAGCTCTTATATTTTAAATATTAGTGACACATATGGTTCATCCTTGGAGGATTTCAAGTGGGATAATCCTAAAAACTTCAAGCTAGTTACCTCTATTGGGGAGCAGACTAGTTCTTATCCCTTGGTAAAGGCTGCATCTATTCTAGTGATTTATTTTTAAAATGAAAATGTGGTTGAAGTAATAAAAATGAGGATTTATTTTCAAAATATGGTTTAATATTCATATTTTATATTTTTTGGTTGATCCTTCCTTCTCTTCATCAATGGATTTCAAAATATTGGAATCTATTCTTAGAAGAAAATTTAGAGAATTATCCTTGTGCTAAGGGAATTTTTATTGTATTTTTTTTTACTACTTAGTTGATTGGAATAAAGTATCCATTAATAATTATTTAACTTGGGAATTACATCCTCTTCTTTTAAAACCTTCGATCCCATATTTTAACCCTTTTTTCAAAAAAATTATAGCCAGACAGGTGTGGTTTTGGTTACCTTATCTTTTGCATTAATTTTAGATAGATTCTTGCATTTTAGAAATTGGAAATACTCTTGGAAAAAATCTATAAATTTATGCTTCTACATATAATTCCTATGAAACCACCTTTTCTAAAATTTTGGTTTTCTTAGATTTATATCAAGCTCTCCTTAGATTGATTAATCTTAGAGTAAATGGCATATGTTGAGCTTAGCCCATAGACTTTGAGACTCTACCTTTCAATGTTGTAGGTGTTTTGTTCAGGGGAATGTGGCCTCTTGATGTAATATAATAAATCATAAAGTGTACTCTTCATAGTAAAAAAAATTCTAGAAATGAACACTTTTTGGTTTCACCTCTTTTCACATCTTCTTCTCATGGCAAGGTTTATGTTGAGGATTGAAAAATGGTGGATCCTAAGGTTATTTATTCATGACTTATTTTTTTTGGAATACCTAATGTGATTCTTCAAAATTCTACTTCAAAGGTAGAACATTTAGTCATCATTTGGGTGTCTAAGGTAACTAGTTTGAAATTAGAAATCTTAGTTTCATTGGAAAGTTTGACTACATTAATGAATGAGAACACTAATGGGGTTGAGAAAGATATGGATAAAGATATTAAGGATGGAATAGATGGTTTTTTTTAAGTTGGGACTTCTATTTCATCCTTAAAATATTATGGTAGTATGGATAATTTATATGAGTGGATTGTTGTTAAAAAAAATATAAAAGGGAGAATATCCTTAATGTATCCTACTATTACTTTTGTCCCACCTCAAAAAAGGTAAAGAAAGGCCATGATTGGAAATTTTTTGGTTCTTGTGATGATGTTTACTCAGTGTATGGAACTAATCTTATTTAACCAATCTTACTGTAACATTCCCTCATGGATATTTATCTGAGGCAAATGGGGGTTCTTCAAATGTAATCTTTTTGTGAATGAGGGGCCCTTATAACCCTCAATTACGTATCAATTTTTTTTATAAAGTTATGTTATAATTTACCCCATGATTCAAAAATCTTAACTATATAATTTTATTATTTATAATACATTTTATAGCAAGATAATTATAAATATTTAAGGGACACTATTGTTAACCTATAGATCCCCACAAATATAATTTTCTAACATTACCCATAAATATTTAATTGGAATATGTTCTATCATTTTAAGTTTTTTAAAGAAATAAATGAAGACCCACTTCTTAGAGTCTCTTTTACTAGCATTCTTTTGGGATCATCTATCCAATTATGAAATCATGTGTTTCCTTTGGATGATGATAAAAAATAAATTATATTTTATAATTTTGTTATATCATAAGTAATATCTAAAAAATACAGTAATCACCCCATGTTCTTATTAAAATATCATAAATAATGATTTTAAAATTACCTTTTGATAAGAATTACACTGGATAAAAAATATCAAGTTATCCATTATGAGGTTTTATTCTCATTCCAACTCCCCCTAAATATAATTGTTTAAGGCATAGAATTATTCTAAATTTGAAAAAAATTGGCAATGCAAAGATATTTTGTGAAGATATTATTGATGTACATCTATGTCAAGGATGTAATGAGAACAATATAATAATATATCTTAGTTTATTTTTTAGGTCTTGGAAGACCTTAGTGATTAAGTCAATTTTATTGGAATGATTATATGACTACTACCTTTAACCTAAAAGTAGGCTGTACTGTAGGGATAACATTAGCTTTGTAGTGACACAACCTATTTTAGATTTCTTCTTATTGTTATGGTGAAAATTGTCATATATTTTTCCAATTTATTTCTCAAATTTAAGCAAACAAAATAATATTTATAGTTAGTAGTAAACTAAGGTGATTTATATCAAAAAAATCAAAATGGAAACAAAGGTTGAGCAGAAAAGAAGATTTGTCTTGAAATAACAAAGACCAACAAACCTTTAGTTCTTTCTGATAATAGTGTGAATAAAACTAACATTAATGAAATTATAGTGCAAGAATAAAAATTCCATAAATGTAATTGTGATTCCAGGGTAAATAAAATGCACATATCTAATAATTATTTTTTAATAATAGTTACCCAAAACACATTGCTTTAATCACATTTATTTGCAGAGTAGAAGGAAAATAGAACATACATAAACAAATTTTATTAGAATAGAAAAAATTATAATAAAAAAAGTGAAACCATTTGTCATTTGTAAAGCTTTAAAAATAAGAAAATATGAAATCAATGAAATAATGAACAAATTCTTATAATTCCTCTCTCTATTTGCATTAATTTCAAAAAGTTCTATTTTGAAGGACAAATGAATGGGAAACCCCCTATATATGACTCTTTAATTTCAAAGATGTTTACATTGGTTAAAAAATAAATCAATATGTGAAATGTGTAACCAAATAGAAGTTATTCATGTTATAAAAAATAAAATAATATTCCAAATTGAAATACGGAGTCTTTTTACAATACATTGATCAAAACTAGGACATGAAATTCATTAAAGAAAAAGCCTAACAAATGGCTATCTTGATCCTAAAGGGCCAATCTAGTATCCTATTAATGTTGAAAATGATGAAGCTCTTAATATATCATAATAATAAATTAAAACCATAGAATTTTGAGAGGCATTAATCCCTAATGTAGATAAATAAGAATAAATCCCTAAAGGGGATAAATAGGAAGAAGCTCCTACAATTACCATTTGTGGTTTGCTACTAACTTGCTTCTTGGATTTATTTGTCCCCTTCATGATTTAGAGTATTTTTTTAATAACTATCAATAAATTTCAAATCTATGATGTGTTCTTTTATAAATTTGACTATGAAATTTGACATTTCATCTTTCTTGGTTAAGAGAGGTCTTACATCCTCATTAATTTGCACATCCTTCTTTATTCTTTAATTAGCTAATGCTATCAAGTATACAATTTATTGTCCAAAGGTCACTCCTTGATATATAACCTATTTTATAAAATTAATGATGAAAATTTGTAGTTGAGCTCTGAAAGCATCCTTGCTAATAATGGTACCATATCTGTTATCAAGGTGTGTGATTTCTACCTCCTTGAGTAGAGTTATAACTTTGTCACCTAGCTAAGTGAGACATTGCACAAAGGATCTCTATAATCAATGCATTTATTCAAGTATTTCATTTTTATAATGATATACAACTGCGCAGTGCTCAAATTCTCCAAGGGTACCTAATTTAATTCCTCAAATTTATTCATCCTAATCGACTTAACCAAGTTGATTACTTTATTGTGATAAATACCATAGGTACTCTCTAACTTAATAATTTTGTTAAAAAATTCATCTCCTTTTACATTATACTAAACTAGAGTATTCATAGTAGCAAATGTAACCTCTATTTCCCATTCAACCTTACTGATAGTCTCTTCTAGCATTGTGTCTTTTTTTGTTATTCTAGCTCATTTGTTCTTTGATGCATTCCTTTCACCAATTATATGGCTACATCACCATATGCCTTTAGATCTTAGAGGGGGTCCATTACATATTATTATTCCTAACTAATCTTAGCTTTATTCTTATTATTTAGTGAACATAGGGTTTATTTAGACTCATTTCATTTCATTTAGCCTATTGATTATTGTAGGCTCCTTGCCAGATTTTAGTATGAAGGGTCTATTATAACCAAATCATGTCTTTTTATTATGGTAATATACATTTATTTTATCCAAGAATTATCTTAGATATTACTATAAGGATAAATGAATGAAGGAAACTAAAGAGCTAGTGTCAATCCTTGAAAGTTAAGCATTTGAGAAGTAAATGTGAAGGTGAGCAAGATGAAGGAAGAAGTAGGGGATGAGGTAAGAGGTGTTACTTATGAGGATGAAAAAGAACAAGTGATAGCTATGGAACTTTCTAGGAATAAATGAACCTAGGGAAATAGTAGGCCTCATTTTGGTCAATTGGGGACTGGGTCTAGGCATGGGCTTAGGTAGAATTAGAGGTAAATTGGCCATTTTAGAGACATTTGAGGTGGATTATAGAATAAAATTATTGACAGTGGGTAGGGACATAATTATGGGCCTAATTATAGGACTAATTAAGGGATTATAGGTCATTAGGTTCATTTTATATAGGGTTGGTGGCTCATAAAATCTACCCAAGGGGTGGATACTTAGAAACACAGGAGCAAAACAAACACATTTCTAACTTGTCATACCTGGTTCCTCCTTGACAGGAAGCAAGGGAACTAGCTTTAGTGTAGAAAATCCTAGTGTTGTAGTAGGTGGTGTTATTATCTCAATTGAAGATGAGTGAGGCACCATTGAAGGTTTTTCCTATACTAAGGTAGCATTCTAAACTTGGGATGGGGTGTTGAATGTTGGCTCTAAGATAGAGACCTACTCAATATGTTTTTCATGCTCAAATTTTCCCTTCCCCAAAGTGGGAGATATTATTTTCAAGATCCTTTGACTAAGTTGAGGTTTAGTTGTGCTCTCTTCTTCAGTATTAACAACCTAAACTATGGATATGGATTCACCTTCTTGAGCACTCTCAAGCTTGAAAAATTCATAAAAATTATCATCTTTCAATTTTCCCTTAACAAGTGGGACATTAGAATCCTTTAATATTTGATTTACCTCTTGATAATTTGTAGAATTAATGTATAACCTATCTTTATCATCAATCTCATGGTGGTAAGTAATGCTTAAGATAGACATGTGTTTGATGTAATGTTTGAAATCTATATACTCTGGGTCATATTTCCTATTGTCATCTCTTTCTAAGTTGAAATTAGGCCTTTTATTGGTAGTAGCAATGATAGAGTTATAGTTTTATAATTATAACTAGCTAATGTTAGATAGTTGAGGATGAATTAATCCTCTCTTTTTATTTTTGCATAACTATCCACTCTTGTGTTTGATTGATAATCAACTTCTTGCTCATCCAACTTATCTAGAACTATAATGGGAAATCTAATGGAGGTTGTCTTGATGCACACTATCCTCAAAATTGGGCAATGTATGTAATACAAATAGGCTCCTAGGGTACTCAAGGTTATATTAATTTCTTTTGACAATTTGGACATAGCATTTTCATAGATTGCCTTATATACTATATGATAGAAATGTTCATCTATAGCCCTCATCTATTTCTTGTATTTGTACACCATGACATGTTAGAAGGTATGAGGAATAGTCCATTTCATCTTGGGGTCCCAGTTAGTGAACTGAGGAAGTTTTTGGGTGGTGCAGATGGCATCCACCAAGTAGGAAATCATGTAAAAATGATCCCCCTAGTTGGCCATAACTTTTCTAATTTGTGTTTCTAGGTTATAAGATATAATTTCTCTAAAAGGAGAGTCCTTACATCATATATAGAAATGGGATACACTTCTCATCCATATGACCCATATATTGTGCCCCATGTAACTAATTCATCATAGCTGTTCACATTCATACTCCCTTTTTAAAGTATGTGATGAGAATTTGGATTATTTTAGTTTTTCATACAAACACTAATTTATTCTCAGTCTAGTCTCTCAAAACATCCGTGATATCATAGTTTTGAAACTATTGAGTCATAGTCTCTTCATTACATCTAATATTTAGTTTGGATAGATCATAGTGGGACTAAAAGGCTAACCTAGCTATGAAGGTCATAATTTATCCTGAATTCAAATATTTAATCATGTTATCAATGCATCTAGATTGAATAAATGTATGGTAGACTATGTCTACATAAGGGAATTTATCTAGCTTAGATGTTTCTTGGTGTAATCCTATAGATTTAAGAAATAAAATGTCTAATATGCCATATTCATCATTAGAACCTTTTTCATCATCACTATCTCAGTCTAATATCTTCTCTGTACGATCGAATAAGTCATTATAATATTTATCTTTGGTAGCCAATGGAACAAAGTTGAAATTTGTATCATGAAAGATGATATTTATCCCATAAGAGTAGATGAATGGACTTGTTCCTACTTATTAACTTACGATGCTTCAGCTTTAGCCATGGTTTCAAATTTTGTGTTGAATAAGCTTGAGACTTGATTTAATTGTAGATGAATGCATAGAATTATTTATAAAAATCACAAAATTATTTAAACACTATAAGAGATAAACTGAAGGTGAACCTATTGCTTTGCGTTGAAGGGCATTAAAACCTAAATTAAAATTTTAAACTAAACAATATGGTTCATAAATGGAAAGTGTCTTAATTTTCCTTGATTTAAAGCTAGTGTGACTCTTTGATTTTAATCTAATAGCTTCAAAACTATATTTCAATAAATCAACCAATCCCTACCTTCACTTTGTTCACATGTCCAATATTTATAGGTTTGACCTTTTAGTGAAGTGACTTGGATTTATATCTACTAGAATGATCCCCATCAATATTTAATTCACACTTTAAAAAAGTGATTTATGAATAGATATATGCCACCTGGGTACTGTACTTGACACATGTTCAACACTTGGCACCTTTTCGAGTACTTTGGATTTCTATTTCAAATATTGAACCATATAGGTGGATTGTATGATACTTTTCCAAGTATCACCTTCTGATTGAGTTGTTCTTATATCATAAATGCATGAATTGACCCCTTTAATCCTTTAAATGGTATGGACTTAGAAATTGTACTAGTTTTCCAAGTGGTAGGTTCTTATTGTCTCTCATTGTCATGTGACTTTGTTGTATGAAGCTTTTAATAGACCCAAATGACATGATATTTTTGAGTGTTGTGTTTTAATTTGATTATACATTAATTAGGTCTCATGGATTATTTTTATTGTGTTACTACCATAAGACATGGATCCAAATGTATTCAAACTATTATTCCCAACTATCAAGTGGCTTCCATATCACACCTAACCACCCAAGATTAAGTAACTAACTAGCAAGTGTCATCTTGTCATGTAATTGCAATATTGTGAAATTGAAGCATTGCATATTAGTTATTGGGGGGGCTATGACTAAATTACAAGTGGAAATATGTAATAGGATCTCATTGTCATGAGACTTTAGAAAGTAATCAAAGTCTTAGAAGGTTATGATTGGGTGCCATGTGGCATGTTCTGATTGAGTCATAGGGTCATGAAGTTTATAACTTCGTCATGAGATAGAACACTATGATTGAGTAACAAGTGGAAAACTCCCATTGGGTTTTAGGGCTGACTAACTTTGTAACTTCTTCATAATCTGAAACATCATGAGTGATAAGTGAACTCCCATTGTATTATAGGCTTGCTTTGTTTTTAAAAGGCTAATATATATGTAATAAACTTTGGAACTTTATGTGACTAAGTGACCAATGTATGTGAAAATTTTGTGTGTCACTTGAGGCTAAGCTATAAAGGTTAAAAATTTATAAAATCATGAGATAAAAATAAAAGGGACAAGTCTAAAGTCATAAACCTTGATCACAAAGTCTGACTTGGACCTTAGTCTAAAACTTGAGATTAAGGTATGTTATAGTCTCGAACATGAATTTCATCATAGTTAAAGTTAAAACATGATTCAAAAACCTTAATTAAGTAACCTTGATCAATTTATAGGGATCACTCCTTGGATATTTGAATGTAACCTCTTGTAAGAGTACTTATAAATAAGCCAAATCATTAGAAACCTTGGTGAATTAGGCATCAACAAAATATTTTAAAATACCTCATTAACACTTGTTATTAATTAACATGACCTCTAAATATTTCAAGTTATACAAGGTGGATTTAGTCATGTGGTACCAAGGGTAAGGTATATCTTAGGGAGAATGATCCAAATTTTTAATAGGGTCCCCATTTTGGAAAATGGGGCATGTTTATCTCAACAAATGGTAAACTCTTTAGGAAACATAGTCATATGTTAGAATTCTTATATCCTAGTTTGGAATATAATCCTCAAGTAGTCATTCCTTGGTGGATGCATCATTTACTAGAATTGATTTTCTAGTATTAACAACTTTCCACTTGATGGATTAAAGCTTAAAAATATAAAAACCATTCATACAATATGTGTGCTTTGAATTGATTGACCAGTATGCCTTTGGGTTTCATAATTTAGTGACTTCCATCTTTATGGCCTTAAACATAGGTTATGAGTAAGCACTTTTTATATATGTATAGTTATGATTAGATTTTAAGGGCATGGCTTGGGCATTACTCTATTTACATCTAGACATCCATAGCCCCAATGGAGTTTACTTGAATCACCTTCAAAGGAATGTGATTTATAGTTTCAATTTTGTTTCAACATCACACACTCTCTCTCTCACTCTCTCTCACTCTCTCTCTCACACTCTCTCTCTCTCTCTCTCTCTCTCTCTCTCTCTCTCTCACACACACACACACACACACACACACACACACACACACACACACATTTGCAATCCCTTGAAGGTTTGGAACTATTTTTTGGGCTAAGTTTTAAGGAATTTTAGAACTTTCACTCAAGAACCATTCACTTTTAATGACTGAGTTATTCCTAGATAATATTATGATATGGGATTAAGTGTTAGTATGCATAGAATTTTATATTTTTAAGACCTTCATTCAATCAAATACATGCTTGTTATAACCATATTATAATCATAATAAAAGCACAAACTCCATGAAATGGAAACTTTAAAACCAGACCCTTTAAATTTTCCAAGCCAACACATAGTGTAGTCTCTCACTTTAGACAACCAAATCTTAGGATGTAAATGGTTTTTAACATTTCAACACTTAGATTTTATTCAAATTCTAGAACTTTGGAGCATATTTAAGAGAAACTCAAGATTGTGTCCAAAGGGATTATTGATAAACAATAGAAAACTATACAAAAAATAATCTAAAGAAAGGAAATAAATGAAAGTAAACACATAATGAGAAATCAAATAAAAAAGAAACTAATCTACCCCTATCTATGATATAATAAACCAACTCATAGTCCCTTAGTAGGGGTGCAATGGAAGATAAGAAATAGTGATTCAAGTACTTTCCATTCATTGATAGAGCTATGTCATTTCCTTATAAGTCTTTTAAAATGAATTCATTCTAATGTAATATTTATGTAATTAGATACAACCCAATCTAGAGGGGTGTGAATTTATCATGCTGGCCTTTTTTCTTATGGGATTTGTCTCACAGTAGGAACAAGTCTAAAATTTGTAAAGTTTTGATTTTGGCCCTCTTATCAAACCATATTTTGATTACTTCTTGATGTTTTCTAAAATTATTAAGGGATTCATCTCTAGCATCATCTATCTAGATGATGTTCAATATTCTTGAATGGAAGTCTTTCATAATTTTCCATATACTCATTAATGAAATTATAAGTAGGCAGTTATAATGTGATGGAAAATATTGGTTGCTACCCATACACTAGTAGGAATGGATATGACTTTAGATCTTGTTTGATCTACCTAGAGATCATATTTCAATATTAAATACCATTCCCTTGTATTTCTATCGATTTATTTATTTATTGGATTCATCATGTTCTTGTTGGTTGATTTTATGACACCATTTCCTTATGGATAACAGTTTGAGGAAAATTTGGTGACAATCTTATTGTCATGGGCCCACTCTATGAATTCCTTAGATTTAAAATCTAGGTCATTCTCACATACCAAAAATAAGGGGGCCTAAATTTGGTTGCAATATTTTCCTCCAGGAATTTGATGAAATCTATTATGCTATAGTTCTTAGTGTTAATTGTTTCAATCTACCTAGTGCAATAGTAATTGGCTATTAGGATAAATTTATGTCTTGAAAAAGAGTTGGGATTGATGATTCCAATGAGGTCTAATCCCCATTTATAAAATGGACTTATTTTAATTAATGGATACAAAGGCATGGTTTCCCTTACTTTTATATTGTCAAATACTTGATATTGATGACATGATCAAACATGAACATGTGCATCCTTGTGTAGTCATATAAAATGGAAAATTTGGTAGCTTAAGTATTACTAATGACACCCAATCCATAGGTCTATTTTTCCTACTCTCTTTACCCTTGTAGCGCATATTTTCATAGTTTCCTAGTCATCTATAGCCTTCCAAATTAAAGCCTTGCTGATTTAGGTTGATATTTCCATGACAAATCCATCCCCTAGGTCTCTTTTTCCCTAGACAACAACACCCAAATAGGACTACAATGTTGAAACCTAATGTGTCATGTTTCTAGTGTTGTTGTCCAAGTGTAATTTTGGTTCTAATAGTCATTTTTTCTTTGATCCTTATCCTAATTTATGTTGGACTAATGAAAATTCATTTAACCAATGAGCATTAAATCTCTTATAAAATGCCATTCAAAGTCCATTATAAGGGTTGGCACTCATTTATAAGAGAGAAGCAAGAATACACACAAGAATACTCAAGCACTCTTCCCTATTCTCTATATATAGCTATCCAATAGTGTTTCAAGATTATTCAAACCTTTATACTAGTCCCTAGTCATTCCAAATACTCCTAATTTCACATTTACTTGAATTTTCATCACACTATTACACCAAGCACTTCAATGGGAGAACTACATATAGATTGATCCCTCCTAAGAGTATTGGTATATAGGTAGTGTGCCCACACACATGGTGTGAAGTATATCCAACATATATTTTACACACTAACTCCTTTTCCCTATTTTATAAAGTTCTATTAAATTACATAAAAGACACAAGCACATGAAGAATCATATTTACATGGATTTTAGTTGATAGTGAGGATCTAAAATTTGACATATAGTCTTACATAGATGCTACTAACAAAACCCAAAAAAAATAGATCTCTATGAGTAGTTTGGATAATAGTGGCAAGACCAAGACTATAGCACCAAATAAAAGGCTATCCTATTTTTGATAGTCCTATCCAATCAAAAAAATTCTAGATCTTAGTTTATGATAGTGTTCTAGTCTTATTCATTTGGTATCAGACTCTATCTCATCCATAATATCCTAGAATAATCTAAGTCATTTTATGTAACTTATTTCTATTTATAGAAAAGGCAAAAATACCATTTGTTTACACAAATTAGTGGCTTAATTATTACATATTATTTACTAATTTTATCTACTCATACCCATTTGTTATTTGGGAATTAAACATCTAATTTCCCAAAAATAATAAATCATTTAGTGAACCTGACATACTTTAAATTTCACGTAAAAAACTTAGAAACCCTAGGGTAAATTCCTAGCTAATTTTTCCCTTTAATTTTTTATTTTTTTTTCATGAATATTAAAGTCAAAATTTTCTCTCAAATTTCAAAATTTATGTAGTAAATTTTAAAATAAATTTATTTCAAACCCTGTTTGCATCAACTAACTCCTAGTAAATTTATAGTAATATTCCAATTATTTTTTGAATTTTTAGTTACATATTAAAATAAAAAAATCACTTCAAATTTCAAAAAGTCATAGTAGTTTTCAAAAAAAAATAATTTTTCAAGGCCCTAGTTTCATCTACTAGGTCTCATTAAATCACTAATTTTCCATTAAATATCTAATTTTTCAATTGCATACATAGCTCAAAAATTCAATTTCAATTTAAAAAATTCATAGCATTTTGCAAAAATATTTTTAAAAAATCCCTAGTTACATATACTAGCTCCTATTTTGCTTCTTGAGGTTAAGCTTACATGTTTGCACATTTTGTATCCTTTTCATGCAATTTTTAGTTGACATTTTTTAATATTTTACATTTCCTATATTCATTTATCTCCTTTTCTAGCACTTGGCCTCTAACAAATTATTGAAAAAAATTCAAACACTTCTCAACTTGTTTTCCTAATTTAATAATGGCCCAATACACTGGTTTTGATGAAATTGATAAGAGAGAACTTCAAGAAATCTTAACCAAATACCTTGACATACAAGATGGCATGCTTAAAATATTACAAGAGTAACATCAAAGAACAAACAATGGTCAATGGTCAATCTTCTCAACCCATAGAGAAACCAATTGAAAAATAACACTATAGGGGCAACTATGTCTTAACAACCCCCTATAGTAACCCAATCTGCCTCTATGCCACCAGTTACAGCTAGTACATCCCTATCTCTAGATGTGGTATACCTAATGCAAGAGATAATATCTCTTCAGTCTAAGGTAATACATCTTGAGAAAGGTTCCACTAGACCTACGTAGGCTTTAGATTCTTTTGCTCTTTTACATACATAATTGGCACATCACATTACTTCTACACCCTTACCATAAGGTTTTGTTCAACCTAAGCTTACTCTTTGTGATGATAAGGGTGATCCAGAGACACATTTGAGATCTTATCATGCAACATGATTTGATTATGTATCAAATGACTAGATATTTAGCAAGGTATTTCCATAGATTCTAAAGGATTGTGCTTTATAATGGTTCTATAATCTACCAAATCAATTAGTCAATGCATTCAATCCTTTAGCTGACATGTTCCTAGCAAATTTAATATCAACATTGGTGATAGGGTATCTTATGTACAAATTTCATAACAAAAACAAAAATCAAATGAGCATCTCATAAATTATTTGCTTCAAGATAAGACCATCTTGGCTAAGATGACTAGCCCCATGGTAGATCAAGAGATACATAATATCTTCAAATAGAGCCTTCTACCAGCATTGCATGAAACATTATGTTAAAAAGATTCTCTTCCTTCATTGAATTATGTCATACATTAAAATAAAGAGAAGTGAAACTCATTTTAATGGGCAAACTCAAGTATAAAAGTATCCCAAACACACCAAATACGATTAATATCAAAGTCCCATACAAGGTCAAAGTCAATGATAATAAGAATTAGAATCAAATAATAGTCAATGTAACTTCAAATCCCTCTTAGCATGTGGTTTTATTAACACCTCCTTGGCATGTATTTACCAATCTACTAGTTTCTCTAGCCATAGTTTTATAGTAGTTAATATAATGTAACATCATCACTCTCCTTCCTATTTGAGAAGTTGACCTAGTAAAGCCTCTTCCATGGGGATATGATTAGCATGAATTTTGTTCTTTTCATAGGGCACCCAGCCTCACTACAAATAGATGCATGAGTTTGAGACATAAGATATAAGACTAGATAGATGACAACCTACTTGATCTTGGTACTTCAGTTGAGCCTCCACAGGCTAAGCCAATATAGGATAAAACTTTTAAAATCTTCCCAAATCCATTTCCACAACACTCTAAATAAGAGAAAGAGGATACATCAATTGTTCACCACACATACCATACACATCCTCTACCAGTTACATATCAGGCACCTTCATTTGAGTCACATCCTTTGAGTGGTATGATAGGTGTGTATGAGTCTAGGGTTCCAGCTAGACCTTTGATATCCTTCTCATATCAAGAGATTGTTAAGGATAATTTAGATTATAATTCACTCTTTATTAGATCACATATTCATAGTCAACCCATTCATAATATTCTCATAGACAATGGTTCTAGTGTCAACAAGTGCACCATTACATTATTGTAGCATTTGGGCTATTCAAAGTATGATATCACTCTGACAAATATAGTTAATTAGTGGATTAAGTGGGTACTAATAAATTTCATTGGGTGAGATTTCAATTCTTTTATAGATTGGTGTAACACATGTAAACACACATTTAACCATAGTTACTAGTGCAATAATTTTTGATATGTTACTTGGTTACCCATGGATTAAAAAAAATTGAGAAGTACCATCTATAGTTAATACATGTTTGAAATTCATTCATGATAATTAGGTTATTATAATTATTAGAGTTCCATATGAGTTACCATTACCCACTTTAGAACCATATCCTTTATAGTCACCATTTCTAGCTTCTCCACTAGTTTTAGTTTCCCCACCAATTATAGTTCTTCCTCTGGTATATATTTAGATACAGTTGATGCATCCATCACTAGTATAGATGGTTCATGCACCTCCACAGCTTTGGGATTATAGATAGCTTCCAACTATATTATTCACATCGATATCAGTTTTCATTGAGATATCATGCATCTACACATAGAGCACATGTTTAGAGAGCTTCTCCTACTTCTAGATGGGTCCTTAAGATCCCTACAGTTGCATCCACTTCTTAGAGTTTTATTGAGACCCCATTGTTAGTTTCTACTTCAAAGATTTCAAAACATTTATAATGCACATAGATTTAAGAATAACAGTCTCAACCTTTCCATCATGCTTCATAATCATGCATGATAGATTTGTTTGATACATGACACCATGATAGGGAGTCTCATCTGAGACTCACTAGTTAGTATCATTTTATTCTCAATATATCCTATACACATCTTATTTCAAAAATACTAAAAATATTCAAATATATCCAAAACACAATTTTTTTTATTGTATGCATCATCCATGATTTACATTGCTACTACTATGCTAGAATTACATTTGCTATTTTATGTTGTTTGTTGATTTATCTATATTACCATGCTTCACTTGATCTTCTTTGAGTGTTTTTAGTGACATCCAGATCCTTAATTACTTCACTCTACCCATTGATGGGGCATTATACTTTTACATTCAAAACACACATTTGATATTCATACCAAATTGGGGAATCTTCTACATGACTACACCATCTAGGTTATGTCATTCTTGGACTACACACTCTAAGTTATCATGATGATCTACATTACTTACTAGATTATATATATTACTATATAAACATATCAGTAGTATCTTACACTTGATTGTTTCCTACCATATACCTACTCTTATAGTAACATGTCTTGTATAATTTCACTCTTGCTTTGATTAGATGGATGTGGTTATATCTTTCTAGTATATACATGCTTTCCTTTCTTGCTGAGCATAGCTTGATGAATTTGCATTTTCTCAGTTCTTATTCTATGCTTTGTATGTGTTTTAAGACATTTGTGAACATCCTTTACCTCTATTCATGTGTGTGCCTTAGTATATTTTCCAATGTCCTTTATTTTTACTCTTCTATGTGCATATGGCCCTTGTGCCAACCTTGCTTGTTTTAATTATATGTGTATGTAGCATTTGAACATGCCTTGTATGCTTGTTTTCTAGTTTGAGTGACATGTGCCCATGTCTCTTGTTTTCTTAGCCCCTTGGCCACTATTGTATACTTCTTACTTCTTTATTTGTATGATTTTTGCTTGATTTCTTTTGATTGTTTGTAATGCCATGATCCATATCATGCATTTATATTGCCTTCTTAGATGCCATGATGGATATCATGCTCCATCCCTCCTTGACAACTAACACTTTCAATTATAGATTAGTATATTTCACATGCCTTTACATTTTTTTAATCTATCTAGGCATATCCCTACTGATCTAACAATCTCTCAATATAGATATTGCTATATCTTGAGATATCTTATCAATTATCATTGTTGTATTATATATCTATGTAGCATAACACAATCATAGGCTATCTCTTCTGAGAGTAGCCATTGTAGGGTCTTCACTCCTCCCCTAAAAAGAGGGGGTATTAAATAAGGGTTTTTTTTCATAGAGATAAGAGATCCTAGTGGTAAAAATAATAGTTTTTAGAACACTTAGAATAGAATCTAAACATCAAACTAGGTAGATATCATAGAATCTAGAATAGTCATCATATTTGGCCCTAGATAATAGTACCATAATTGGTCTATAGTGATAAATAGTAAGGTGTCTTATTTTTAGTGTTTCTATCTAGACAACAAGGAAATTAGTTTATTTAGAAACTGGTAGAAAGGTGGGTTTAGTCACAGGTTTGTCAGCATAACACAGTCTCGATTTAAAATATTTTAGTATAGTTTTTACTTAGAGAATCTAGATATAGGGGGAATCATGCATGACATGATGGCTCTCACTTCTAGTTTTATATTGGGTAGTTGATATAACTTCTAGATTAGAATCCATGTTCTAGACACTAGTTATCAAGGGTAATGTGCATGACACATTGGTCCTCCTCTCTTTTTGAGTTTACTTTTTTCCCAAAGAATTTTTAGTAGTTGCATGCCTTACTCCATTTTTAGGTGGTTAGCATAATTTTCAAGTTTGGATTTCATACAAAATCTTAACTTCCCATGTTCTTGAGTACCCAAGTTCCCAGTTTGGCTTCTACATAAGACTATTGCACTAGTTTTGGAGTTGATTTCATACAAGCCTAATCTCCATCTTTTGAAATGGCCAAGAGTGGCCTAGTTTTTAGCATACATTTATCTATCCATGCCAACATTTGTAGATCATAGTACATTCATGGGCTTTAAGAGGCATCTCATATGACATACTTTTTCATACCAATATTAGTTTATAGCTTCAATTCATAGGGTAATGATGGAGCCAAAAGATGAGCTAGCCATTGTATTCCTAAGCCACCTATTCAGAGGGAATGGACACAAAGTCCAAAAATTGATTGACACACACATGATTAATTTAATTCACTTAGTAGGTGATGGTGGAGTTAAAGGGCCTACCTTTGTATTCTTGAACCACTTTTAGTTATTAATCACTCAGCTCCATTTGTGATATTACTTTTTGTACAACACACACCCAATATAGTCTAACATTACTATAGGTTTTGTATTATTTTACATACCCAGTGAGGTGTATTCATTCCTTTCTCTTCCTCTCACTCTTACCTAGATTTTTTACATTATTATTTTAAATATAACATATCTAGTAAGGATTGATCTACTCTATGTTTTTTGTTGTAGATTCACACTTCACACCATGCTCTCTCTATGCACATCCAACATCACACAGCTTAATGAGCTTTGTCTTTATAGGTAAGTTTAGGTATACTTTCTATTTTTCATTTATCCTAGTATTTAACTTTGCTACATCACTAGAATAAAGGGGGGGAAATGTAGTCATATAAAATGTGAAATTTGGTAACTTTAGTATGGCTAATGACACCCAATCCATAGGTCTATTTTGTTTGCTCTCTTGACCCTCTTAGGCATGTTTTCATAGTTTCTTAGTCATTTATAGCCTTCCAAATTGAACCCTTGATGACAGAGGTTACTCTTTCCTTGACAAATCCATCCCCCCTAGTCTCTTTCTCCCTAGATAATAGTTCCTAAATAGGATTATCGTGCTGAAACCTAAGGCGTCTTATTTTTGACATTATTTTCCAAGTGAAACTTTGGTTCTAATGGTCATTTTATCTTAGATCCTTATGCTTATTCATGTTGGCTTAATGCTAGTTCATTTAACCCATGATCATTAAATCCACTAGAAAAAGCCATTCAAAGTCCATTTAGAAGGCTTGACACTCATTTACAAAATAAAAGCAAGAATACAAGAAAGACTACTCAAGCACTCTTCCGTATTATCTATATATAGTCATCGAATAGTGTTTCAAGCTTATTCATACCATTACACTAGTCCCTAGTCATTCCAAGTACACCTAGTTTTATATTTACTTGCATTTTCATCACACTATTGCACTAAGCACTTAAATGGGAGAACTACATTTAGCTTGATCCCTCCTCAGAGTATTGGTATTTAGATAGTGTGCCCACACATGGGGTGTGAAGTGTGTCCACTATATCCTTTACACACTAACCCCTTTTCCCTATTTTCCAAATTACCATTAAATTGCATAAAAGACAAAAGCATATGAAGAATAATATCTATAAGGAGTTACTTTGATAGAAAGGATCTTAAATTTGACACACAAGCTCACACGGACATTGCTAACAAAACCCAAAAAAATGAGATCTCTGTGAGTAGTTTAGATAATAGAAGCAAGACCAAGATTATAATGTTAGATAGTGAGGTGTCCTATTTTTGATGGTCTTGTCTAATCATAAAATGAATTCTAAATCTTAGTTTATGATAGTGTTCCACTCATGTTCCTTTGGTATCAAACTCTATTCAACCATAATATCTCATAATAAGGTAAGTTATATTTTCTCTCACTTATTACTATTTTTAGATAGGGAAAAAATACCATTTATTTAATAAATCAGTGGCTTAATTATTGCATATTATCTAATAATTTTATCTTCTCAGATCCATTTTTTATTTAGGAATTAAACACCTAATTTCCCAAAAATAATAATTCACCTTGAATATTGTAGGAGAGTAATATCTTACTCTAAGTATTTTGTGGGTAGTGGTTCTATCTGAAGGAGATCTACTTACCAATTTCTCATGGAAGTTGTTGAGTATGTTTGCAGATTACTTTTTGGTGATGAATCTCAAGTGGATCCTTTCATAGTTTTTTATATAGAACACTCCCATTTTGATCATGAAGTTTAAAATTTTGATCTTGAGTGCTCTCTTATGTTCTATTTTAAACTTTGGGGGGAAAGTGTCACTCAATGGGTAATAGACAATGTTCTTGTATTAATATTTACTTGAGCCCTAGTCTACTTTTACCTACAAAATATCAATTTTAGGATAAGTATTAGTAATCAACTAAATTAAACCCTAGCCCCATAACATTTTGGCTAACTTAATTTCTATATCTTATTATTAGAGCTTGGTCATCCACTTCCCTCATCTTTACCCTAACTCATTTTGGCTAAGCATAAGTTTAATAATAGAGTTAGGTATAATGACATAAGTCTTGTCTATGAGTATGTAGTGTATGAGATTTTTTATGGCCTTTATTAAAGAATATACCTATCTTTGTAGGATTGGATATCTTAATTTAACATCCTTCAAGTTTGTGCTCATGAAAGCAATTAGGTGTTCCTTTTCATCTACTTGTGATGTTAAAATAACAATAATCATGTGGTCAGAATAAAATAATAGAGGTAGAAGTCCTTATCAAAATTGTAGCTAGTCAATATGGGTGCCTTTACTATGGCTTCCTTGATATCTTGGAAATATTTCTTAGCCTTGAGAATCTAATTAATCTTTTCATCCCTTTCCAACATAGTGTTTAAGGGTTTGATAATTTTTATGAAACCTAAAATGAATTTTCATATGAAATTAATCTTTCCAAAAAATGGTTTTAACTCCTTTATCCTATTAGGAAAATCAAACTTAAATATAACATTAGTTCTATCTAGATTAATATCCATACCATTTTTTGTGATTATATGCCCCAATATATTATCTTCAATCATGTAAAGGATATTTTTCTTGGGGTTTAGAGAGATATCAAAGGTCCTACATTTCTCTAGAACTTGTTAGAGGTGCATCATGTCATACCTTATCTTCTTAGAGAAAATGGTTAACTAATCCATATAAATAATTATTCACTTACCAATTAGTCCTTAGAATGAATGATCCATGGCATGTTGAAAATTATCCCCAGTATTGATGAGTTTGAAATCCATCCTTATGTACATGAACATTCCCCACTTGGTTGTGAAGGCAATATTCATCTTATCTTCTTTGTTTACTAACACTTGGTTGTAGCTAGAAAATTTATCTAGAAAGGACATTAATTTAGAGTTTATAACCATTTTAATTACCTCAAACAAAGTGGATAATTTGCATTTATCCTTTTATAAATATCTATTTAGGTTTTAGAAGTCTAGTACAAAGTCTAAATTCACCATTCTTATTTATGATTGGGTTGATATTGACCACCCATTTGGAGTGTTTCATTAGGAATACAATTATTACATCTAGAAACTTATTTACTTACTTATAAATGAGAGGCTACAATAGTGGGTTCATAGGTATTTTCACTTACCTAAAAGTTTTGCATACTTCCTTCAAAGGGATCATGTGAGTGATGACCCAGGGGTTGAAGACTCTAAGATATTAATAAGATGATGCAAGGACATACTTGAATTGGTATAATATTCTAGTAGCTCTGGTCAAATCTTCCTTGGTACATACCAATTTGATGTTGATACTTTGGGGATTATTTAATGAACACAGATTAATTTTCTTATAGTCCTTTCTACTTACCTTGGGTACTTTGGTATCACTTGTTAAATTATCTTGATTGAATATCCTTTATAGGGAGACTATACCCTTAGGAATTCTATTCTTATTAAGTTATATTATGCCATCTTCATCTATTTTGACCTCCTTTGTAGAGTCTTCTTCTCATTTATCAATTATTTTTTATCAAAGACTTCAAAAATAGTCTTGAAATTGATGATTTGTTTATCATCATCAAACACTTGAAGGTGATTGACATTGTTTGACATGAAAGGGTACAATATAATTTTGATTGTAAACTTATATAACTCAATATCCTTAGATAGGGATAAATTTTCTATTGTAGAATCCAACACATCTACCAACTAATTTTTATCACTGTGTATAAAATTAATGTTAAATGATTTGAAACTCTCAATCAAATCTTAGGATCTAAATTTATATTTTTTCAAATAAGAAAGATTGCATTGATACTGACTACATACCTACTTAACCACTAATTATAAATCAGCATGGACTAAAATTTTCCCTTAATTATGCTTTATGGTTAATTGAGGTCCTAAGATCAAGTCCTCATATTTTTCAAGATTATTAGTGCATATAAATTAAAGTCTATAAGATGCCAAATATTATTTACCAAATTGATTTGTTAATACAATAGTACCCTTGAGCCTTATTTAAATATCACATCATCAAATTACATTATATAGAATCTTTCATCCTAGGTCACTGGGTTGGTTTTATCTAAATCAACAGTATCAAGAGCATACACACCTAAATCTATGGGTTGGAAATTTACCTTCTCATTCTTGATGTTATACTCTATAATCATAAATTTCATTTTTAGTTTTTTCTCTATCTATATTTGATTAGGCACACCCCTCAAGGTAGCCACATATATAAGTAATCCATGGACATGTATCCATTTAGGTATTTTTTCCAATATCTACTCAACACCAACCCATATTATTTGGGGATTTCTATGACTTGAATGTGTATGTAATCAAAAATTCATGTCTATAAATCAATCCTAGCTTAGAGAAGATAGAGCATACACACACTTCTAATTGGAATACATTTGTTAAGTGGTAATATGACCAATATGAGAATCCACTAGACATAATTAGGTTATCACTTATCACAATATACCATGATAGGAAGGGTTCTAAAACCTATAGTCTAACATAATCACACAATAAACCTAAAAGCATCTTAGGTTTAAATTTTCCCTTATGTCTAATAAACAAGAAAGTAAATCTAATCTAGTGCTCACCAAATCTTGTGGAACAATATGAGGGGTTAGTAAAGAAATAAAAACATGTATAAAATAATATAAATTAATCTAAGTATGATTAATACCTTGATACAAGGAATATGAAGATTAATATTATTAAATCCAATATTTATGCTACTTCTATCTAATAAATAGAGGAGAACAAAGTTTGAATGTGCTTACCTAAATGTAAACCCATTGAGACTCAATCTCTTTCTTATCCAAGTGGGATTTGAAAGAGGTTTTTTTGGTTTTTAAGTATCACTAAGAAAGGCCAAAACATCCAATACTTATCCACATGACTAGATTCTCCAAGTAGAAACCTTAAGCTAAGACTCCTCAAGTAGAATTGTTTGAAGAGCAGATTGTAAATAGGCATGAGTGAATAATAAATATTTATTTCATATTAAAATAATTATGAAATGATATTAAATATATATGTGGGTCTCACCTTAAATACTTATAAATATGTTGGCTATATGGGGTTGACCCAACTAACCCTCTATGTTTTTGGTCAATTATTCACTAGGTCCTAAGCTAGGTCAGCCAAAGGGCTACCACAACTCTCAAGTTAAAATATCCAAAAATAGTATAGGGTTGACCCAATCAACCCTATATATTAATAAAATGCTAAAAATTATATAAGGTCAACCCAATTGACATAGTACAACTAACTATTAAAAGGGGATTAAGGTGAGGACAAGAGAGATGAAAAGAAGAAAAATACTGGAGTATGCAAGGGAGGAGTAATACCTTAGGGAATGGTTCTTAGGATATAGTTTAATTGGTAATAATAATTGGTTTTCCAACCCCTTTCTTGGTTTACCCCTTAGGGTATGCACTTAGAGAGATTGAGTCTTGACAGGTTCTTACAAGATGTAAAGCATCAATATTTGGTAAATTTTGAGAATATTGTATATACATATGCCCCAATTGAATCTCATCATGTTTCACTAATTTTAAATAGGATATGGTGATTCAAGAAAGAACATAATAATACATAAATTTGATGTTAAAAAAATTATAATATTTTAAAACATAAAATAATTGAAAGTAAATAATTGAAAGAGAAGTAACTAAAAAAGCAGATGACTAAAAATGAAAATAACTAGAAATTAAATGTGATACATACCTTGAATTACCTTTATTGTTATATGGTTGTATATTTTATTATTAGTTTTGATTATGTAGGGTGTAGAGATTGCTTTAGACAAACCCAAAAATACAAAACTAAAGAGATAAAACAAACAAACATAATAAAGCAAAGATAATTGGTGCTATGAGTACATGACATACTTGGGAATTTGGCAAGGTGGAGTGATAGGTGTTATTTTATAACAAATGAACAATTCAATAACAAGATTGAAATGGGTAACCAAAAATATAAGGCTACTAAAGACCAAAAATAACTCAAACAAGTAAACCTTAAGTAAGAAAGGCAAACTCACCAAGTCAAACCAAAGATACATGTCAAAAATGAGATGGTAATAAAACATCAATAAAAAGAAGAAAAAAATGGTAAAATAAAATTGATGAGTGAGTAGTAATAATCCTTATCTCACTTAACAATAGAAAAAGGAAGCATACCAATGGAAAACAACATTATCGAGTAAGAAGTAACAAGCCAACCTCACTTAAAAATGGAAAAAGGGTATAGATTTAGGTGTTCATAAAAATAGGATAGTACAACAAATGATTATTGGTAAATGGAAAGTAAGACAAGTCTATAAATGTAAAATCATGGTGAAAAAGAAATAAGTAATCCATAGTTTCTCAAATATGTTGTTTCACTCTAGGGATAGATAAAATTGAAACAAAGTGGTGCTAGCATGTTTTTAAGAGATGAAGAAGAAGGAATTAAAGAAGAAGGGAAAATATATTTGGAATCAAAATTTGTTTTTAAAGAGGGAAATTAAATGGGTGGAGGGGAGAATGAAAGAAAAACTAAGGTAGAGGAACTCTTTATCAAAGTCAAACCACTCAAATTATGTTTGTTAAAATAAGATGACTTTCAACCATAAGGACTTTGAATCACTTATCTTAGCCACGTAAGTCTTAGGTAAACAAATGAAGTATATAGATCATCCCATGAAGGCTATATGCATGAAAAGTAAAATGAACCTACATTCCCACAACATGTTCCCCATTCTTCAAGACCCATTATAGAGACATTAGTATACTATGAAGATTGGTTACTTACGTGAGAAATTAGGTAGCACCATAGAGTTTTTTGAACTCCCATATTCCAATATATTTGCCTACCATACCCCAATGGACATTGGTTCTATGTGAGGCCAACTATGGAGTTTGAGCTTGAATTAGAGATAGGGGATGTGATTGTAATCATGTCTTTTGGTATGATTTGACTTTTGAGATTTGTATGTTAACTTTTAGATATCATTTCATTTTAATTCAAATTATTTGTATTTTAACTTTATTGATGGATTTTTCTATTCCTCCTCCATACAGATTTGGAAAACCAAACATGGGTGCTAAAGATGAATTTCATTTGAACACTTGGGACTTGGTTACTAAGAGAGAGAAACTTCAAAGAGCATGGGGTCTAAGAATCTCATAAATATAGGTAAAATAAAAGTGTTATCTTAACTTTGACCTTGTTTTATCCAATGTGGAGTGAAATAAAGGGGAAATCAAGAGGTGTGACACATGGAATAATTTGAATTACTTCAAATCACAAAAAATGTGATAAAGGGTAAAAAGGGATATAATTATAGTAAATTGTGATTCCTTATCATGAAAATGAGGGAAATGGAGGAAAACATGCTAACATAGATTATCATGCAAATTCAATCCATCAAAATCAGTAAAGCTAAAGTTGAGGAAAAAGATCAAGAACATGTAACCATTTTAAAATTTATTCTAGAAAAAGAATAAAAAGATGGTAATTTTATAAGGAGGGTCAGGTCCTATCCACAGTCTTACACTGTAACTTCATAAAAGATAAACCCATGAGGGTGCCAAAAATTATGTATGTAAAAATAAATGAAGTACATAAAATATGGTATTTTATGAGGAGTGTTGGGTCTTATACATGGTCTTACAAAGTAACTCACAAAATATAAACCCAATGGGTACCAAAAAAGAATGTAAAAAGAGAAAGATAAAAAACACTATGGTACATCAAGAAACTAAAAGAATAAAAAAAGAGGACTAAAGATCTGTAAAAGAAGATAACACTTCTATAAAGGGAGAGACCCATGTAAGTAACCTATAAAAAATGTTAGATATATATAGATATAAATTATTAAAAAAAGGAAATGTTTAGTAAAAATACTTTCTAAGTAATTGTGCATTGGTGGGCTCTTTGAAAATATGTCCATATTTGATTTGAAGGTAGTATATACATGGACCAAGAATATCTTTAACTAAATGAGGGCCCCACCACTTTTGGTCATATTTACCTTATTTATCATAGGTTTATTTTAATTTAAGGACAAGATCACCAACATTAAATGTGTGGACTTTAACATGTTTGTTATATTTCTTGGCAATACAATTTATGTATTGGTGGTTATGATGTAAGTCAAAAAGATGATGTTAATCAAGGATATCAAGGGAATGAAGGTGATATTAATGTAATTATTCATCATTAATGATAACATGAAGATATATATGAAGAGCGGGAATCTCAACTTCTAGAGGAAAAATTGACTTAGAACCATAGACTAGAGAGGATGGTATTGCCTAGTGGCAGTATGTATACTAGTCTAATATGCCCAAAGACCAGGGTAGAGATGAATATGTCAATCCTTGTGGGTATTATGCATTGTCTTTTGGATAATTTTTTTAGTGTCCTTAGCTTTACCATTGAATTTTATATTATAAGGCATATAAAATTTGTGATTAATCTTAAATTTAGTACAAAGTTGTTTAATATGTTTAGTTTTAAAGTTACCAACATTATTTAAAATGATGGTATAGGGAACATGAAAGTGGAATTTTTTTGATTAAGAATAATTTGGAAATGGTAGGACTGGTGATGTTAACAAGGGGCATGGCTTCTACCAATTTGGTAAAATATTCAGTAGTGGTGATGATAAAAACATGCCCATCTTGGGAGTGAGGTAGTTTGGAAATGCAATCGAATCCCCATGTGTAAAAGGGCCAAGGAGATTCCATAGTTTGAAGTGATATAAGTACAAACCACTAATAGTGGGGTAGGGTGAATTAGTGTTTAACAATAATGTAATCTAATTTCCAACTCTTTAAGCTACTTAACCAATCACATCAATATGCAAGAGAGATAAATCAAAGAACAAATATGAATGCAACCATTACACAAAGATTTATGTGGGAAACCCTCATGGGAGAGAAAAACCACTCTCAAGTCTACAAAAAAATGGACTAAATTCCTATAATATTATCATAAACATGAGGCTTTAGTGAAGCACCCACTTCACAAGGAGCACCAACCCCTAAAGATGATAAGCACCAACTTGCTTAAGATGTTGAACACCAACACAAAATCTATCAAATGAAAAATTATTGAAATTTTATTACTTATAAATTTGATAGAGAAACCCTACAAGAACACTCTTCTCCAAGTCTACAACTCCACACAAGTTACCAACACCAAGCTATCTCTTCAATACAAGCAATAATCCCTTCACAAAATCTTTCACTCATATACAAATATGCACTCATAAATATATTAAAAATAATAAATAGAATTATAAAATTATGATGATTCAAATGATATTTTTATTTTTTAATTAGCATACAAACATTGGTCACCAAGACCCCCAACAACCTTTGCACAAGGTCTTCAAAATATCAACACACTTGTTTGTCTTGGTTTGGTTCACTCCCATACAAAGGTCATAAACATCTTGTATATATACCATTGTAAATTATGGTCAACCATATCTCTTTAAAAAAATTTAGTAATAATTATTTATTTTTCCCAAGGTTGGCCATGATCCTCTACACAATCTTTCTCTACCATACCATGTGGTCATGCCAAAAACACCTTACAAATGAAGCATAACTCCACTTATAATACTATCTTTCACCAATAAGAGATTGGTAAAACAATAAAAATCACTATAGAGTATCTTCAATAATTCATCAACACTCTCTAACCATTATAAAAACTTTTTCTAACCATTTGCATTGCAAACAAACTTAATCATCCAAAATAGGTTCCTTTTAACAAGAAAAACCATCATGGTCAACTATGAGTCAACCATTCAATCATCTCCAAGTGACTAGGAGAAATAATAATATCATGGATATATGTAATAAATACCTTAAATAACATCCAATATTTAAAACCCATCCCTACTCATTGATTATGCCTTCTAATTTCACTTCTCACTCTAGTTAGCCTTTTTCACTCATTGCATCCTTTCCTTCATATCAACTAGACAAATTTTAGAACCTATAAATTTGAAATAGATAAATGAATATTCATTGAAATTTTCATAAACATTTTAGGAAAATCATAAGATTCATCACACACCCATTTTTTTACTTGGTTACTTTTATAAATCTCTCACAATATTAAAAACATTGTTAAGAAGCACTTTTTATGGGACCCCAAAATAGTAAATATTAATTAAACACATGATTAGAAGCCTAGAGGAGTAATATACAACATAAAATCATCATCATATCCATACACCATCATTTTGAGCACCTAAAATTAAAATCTTTCTAATCGGGTTTAAGACTAGGGTTTTTGCACTTAAAAACCTGCCTACCTTATTATCAATCATTCATAGAGAATAAGAATTTAATAAATGAAATAATGCTTGGAAAAAATTCCTAGGAACATTCCTAAACTTATCCAAAAGGATCATCTCCCCATGAAAATTATACATGTGCTAATGAACGTGAGAACTTTCCTCTCGAGCTCAAAATGCACAATTCAAACACCTTCTAAAGAACATGAAGTCATTTATGACTTTATCTCTCATTTTTTGACCTATAACTTTTTAAATAAACTTTAAAACACATATATGATAATCTCCCATGTAAAAAAAATCTTCAACAACTTGAAAACACCCTTTGACCCTTTAAAAGGCCTCATAAACCCACTTAAGCCAACTAGGCTAATGGCCAAACTATCTTACAAACCACTAACCACCTCTTGAAAACCATATTTCTAAATTATCATAATACCATACATGTCAAACATGCATATTCTAAGCATACTAAGCTCCATATCATGGAATACAAGCCATATGACTCAAACACCTATAGGCAACCATGCACGATCAAGTCTATAAGGCAAAAACTGACCTGCATACCTCATAAAGGCCACATGAAGTCAACCCTTGAGCATAAAAAAAATCAAAAAAAATTTAAACATCATCATACCAAGCTCCATTCAGCCATACAAAATCCACCTAGGACACCCATGCATACCCTTATAAGTATCACATTACTATAAGTACATTAGACCACCATGTTCCATCACTTTGACTTGTTAGACCACTTTGTCATCACTAATGCCACTTGAAATCAATGAAAACACATATTCCATCAATATTCCAATAATATCCCCCTTTTTCATTGATGTCAGCACTCTTTTTCTCTCCTCCTTTTCCAAAATGAAAAAGTGGACTCTTTTCAACACTAGGCACCATAGAAAACAATCAAAAGAGTTATATGAAACTCATGAAAACATGCTCACATATAGGAAATATTCTGAAAATGGATCATTCATACCTCAAATAGGCACATCTCCCCCTTGGAAGATGATCTCACTCAAAAACTACTCTTGAACCATCAAATCCTTAGACCTATCACCAATTTTCAAGGCCACATAGCTCCCCCTAAAACCCTAATATACTTTTAAATCTCCCCCTAAATATATGAAGCCCATGCACACCTACAAGACCTCCAAGAATAACTACCATTAACTCAAACAATAACATGAGCACCACATCACTATGCAAGCTCACATACCTTTTCACTCAAGGCACCATGTAACCACTAAGGGCACTTCAATCTCACCACCATACCTAAAAAATAATCATAATAGGATAGCATTATCAAATACGACCAAAAATACCAACCTTATTTTGAAAACTTTCTAAAAAATCTTCATTTTTTTCACTAGGCCTACTTAGACTCCTTATAGTCATATCTAGCCAATGTAGACCTCATAAATATCTAACCTAATCATTTGAAACAATTAAATTCCATATATTAAGTCCATTACCATTTCCCCTTAGACATGCCAAGAATGAGCTTCCAACTCATTGTTCTTAGCATACTTTCTTCTTTAGCCTACTAGCCAATTAGGCCTCCTAGTGAGCTAAAACTTGAATAAAATGAATTATACTCACTTCTAGACCACTGTAAAAGCTGAGACAAAAACCCATTTGACCCATTCAACTATTTTTAAGCTTCTATCCTCTAAATCCAAAGTTTGACTACTTTTCCAAACATGCCCAAATCACTAGGCCTTCAAAGTAATATTTAGTCAAAAGACAACCTCTGGTCAATGTAGACACCTTATCTAGATACAAAAATTTAAGAACACCAAAAACTCACTACCATGACAAATTTTAAGCATCTACTCCTTTAGGAACCCTAACTTCCTTTAAGCCACTAAATGCATACTCTTGAGAAGAGAAGCTAGTGACCACTCTAAACGCTTCACCTGGCACAAAATCATTCATCCACCTATGAAACCACCTAGAACATGTATTAAAAAAATGTGTATACATTCCTAAGTAAAAAATACTTCATGATACATCTTCATTCCTCAAAATTATCTTTGAAACCAAGCATTATATGCATATAGACTAAAACCTATAACAAACACCTTGACCAAATAGTCAAAATCACATCTGAGCACCTCATCAACATCTTCAAATAATATTTCATCCTTTGAAATATCAAAACCAAATTTAATCATCTATTATCAAACTCATTTTCACCTTAGAACACCATATGAGTAACTTGGAAACCTTTTAGGTAGTCATTACTACCAAAACTAGTCAACTCAGACTTCTGACCATAAAACACACATCTAAGCATATCAAGACCTCAAACCACCTGAGAATAACTCAGGAAAATATTCCTCAAGACCTCATATAAACCAATTATTCTTTCTCCTTCAAATCACCACTCAACCAAGGCATAAAAAAATGATCAAATTGACACTTTAGGACCAAAAGACCTGAACATACCTTTTGAATAAACAACTAATCTCAGCAACTGAAGCAACTCTTTTAAATGATTACTTTACCTCTACCAATGACTCAATATTGATTAAAGTAAGAAGGAATGACCCCTAAATATTATCTTATATATTTTAACATAACTTTAAGCAATGGTTTATTCATTATGTCAACCAGTTGTTCCTTAAAAGGTACACATTCCAATTTGACAACTTGATCACTAACTTGCTCCTTTAGAAAATAATACTTGATAGGGATATGCTTAGTCTTAAAATTCATCACTAAATTATTTTAAATGTTTATGGCACATTGATTGTCTCAAAAAATAATACAAACACCATCTTGGCTTACCTTATAATCTTCTAAGGTCTTTTTTATCGAGATGACTTGAGTACAACAAGAAGTTACAATAATGTATTCAGCCTCTATATTACATAGAGATACTAAAGATTACTTCTTGATTACCCAAGATACTGAGAATTCACCCATGAAGAACAATCCTCTAGTAGTTATCTTTCTATCATCAACACATCTTCCCAATCAACATCTATATAATATTTTAGATCAAATTCCTTACCCCTAGCATACCACAAACAATCGTTCATGCTGCCTTTAAGATACCTTAGGATTCTCTTAACAAAATTCAAGTGATATTCTCTAAGATCTTTTTGATATCTTCCAACTACACTTACTTCTTGTATAATATCAGGTCTAGAATTAATATAATACAATATACTCCCTACCATATATCTATACAAGGAGTGATCAACTTTAGGAGACTCATCATACTTACTCAACTTGTATCCTATTTCCATAGGAGCACTCATGGGTTTGCTATCCAACATATTGAATTTCTCAAGCATATCCTTTATGTATTTGGCTTGAGAGATAAATATCCCTTTGTCTAGTTGATTTATCTACATTCTTAGGAAGAATAAGAGTTTTCCAGCCATAAACATCTCAAATTTAGTTTTCACTGTCTCTACAAAGTCCTTAATCAACTTATCATTTAATGAACTAAAGATTATGTCATCCACATAAACCACAAAAATAAATTTATGTTCTCCTTCTAACTTGATGCAAATATTGTTGTTTACCACTCTTCTTCTAAAAACCTTGGCTTCAAATATACTTATATAATATGTCATACCAAGGTATAGGATCTTGTTTAAGGCCATAGAGAGCCATATTCAATCTGTAAACAATTTTTTGATTATCTTTTATAGCATAACCCTCAGGAAACTCCATAAAAACTTCTTCTAATTTTCCATTTAAAAATGTAGATTTAACATCCATTTGGTATACCTTGAAATTTTTAAAACTAGCATAGGCTAAAAATAGTCTAATAGCTTCCATTCTAGCTATAAGAGCAAAAGTTTCATCAAAGTCAATCCCTTCTACCTGATCATAGCCTTTACATACCAACCTAGCCTTGTTTCAACATAAAATTTCTCATATAACTTATTCTTATATACCCACTTTATTCCAATTACATTATTTCCCTTAGGCCTAGGAACTATATCCTAAGTGTCATTTCTTTTAATCTGATCAAGTTGTTTATCCATAACATACCACCACTCCTTTTCCTTACTAGCTTTAATGAAGTTTTTTGGTTCAAAAATAGATAGAAAGGTTGAATCATGTTGATCTTGATTGGACAACAATCTTCCCCTAGTCTATATACTAGCATTCATATCACCAATGACTTGAGAAATTGGATGATATACCCAAGTTCTTCTTTAAGGATATTTAGTATCAAGTTTGATATCTTCATCATCATCTTCATCTGATGTATAGATAGATTAATCTTTATTTGTAGTAAAACTAATATTTGGAACACATGGCTTCAAACTAGACATCTTGGCAAGGCCACTTTCATCAACTCTTAGATTAGATCTTTAAACAATTTTATGAAGTCCTTTTTGAAATATCTATAAGCAAAACTAATAGAAGAATACCCAAGAAAGATACCTTCATTAGATCTAGAATCAAACATGCCTAGATTTTCTTCATCCCTTTTAATGTAACCCTTACATCCAAACACTCTAAAGTACTTGTCATTTATAGCTATATTTTTCCATAGTACATAAGGGGTCTTGTCTTTATTCACTCTAATTTGACATCTATTAAGAATGTAGACTGAAGTACTTCTAGCCTCTTCCCATAAAACATTAGATAACTTAGCATCTTACAGTAGAGTTGTAGACATCTCCTGAATAGTTATATTCTTTCTTTCAACTATTCCATTTTGTTGTGGAGTTCTAGTAGCTAAGCATTGTATTTTTATTCCATGAGTATCATATAACTCATCAAAATCATTAAACTAGAATTCTCCACCTCTATCTAATCTGATACACTATATCTTTGATGCCTTCTCATTATCAACAAGGATTTTGAAAGATTTGAACTTGGTAAAAGCTTCTATTTTTTATTTTAATAAATAGATCCAATTCATTCTTGTGAATTAATCAATAAATAACATGAAATAGTAATTACCTTGTAGAATTTGAGTCCTCATAGGACTACATAAGTTAATGTGAATTAACTCCAATGATTTAGTAATTCCTTTGTCTTGTATCTTCTCTTACTTGCTTACCATGGAGACAAGACTTACACAAATATTGAGGAACCTTAGAAATATTGGTCATATGTTTTACAATCCCATATGAACTAATCCTTATCATATTCTTCAATTTTATGTGACAAGTCTTATATGTCATATCCAGCTTTCTTCTACTTGACTCATCAAAGACTTTTCTCTTTTGGATTCATGATATACATACATATTATTTTATGACTTGTGAATCTTGGAAAGGAGTATGCCATCTTTTACTTTTCTAATTTCATAAAAATCATCATATAATGTCATAAAATTACCTTGTTCAAACATATAACTAACACTAAGAAGATTATTATTTAACCCTTCAACATATAAAACATTTACAGTCTTTGAAATTCTATTGTCTAAATTTAAATTTCCCTTACCTATTATAGTAGCAGAGTTGTTGTCACCAAACCTAAAAAAAATATGGTTTGATTTCTTGAGAGTGATGAATTTACTATTATCTCTAATCATGTTATTATAATAACCATTGTCTATGTACCATTTCCTATCCCCATTTTCTTCTAAATGTAATATAGCTTGGACAAACATGGACTCTTCATTACAAATCATGATGTACCTTAGAATCACCTTTCAAGATGTTAAGCCTTAAAAGGACCTACTCTAACAAAAATTGATAGAAGCACAAACCAATGAGAGGGGGGGTGAATTAGCGTTTAACAATAATGTAATCAAATTACCAACTCTTCAAGCTCCTTAACTAATCACATCAATATGCAAGATAGATGAATCAAAAAAACAAACATGAATGCAACCATTACACAAATATTTATGTGGGTAACCCTCATGGGGGAGAAAACCCACTCTCAAGTCCAAAACATAATGTACTATAGTCATATAATATGATCACAAATATGAGGCTTTAGTGAATCACCCACTTCACAAGGACCACCAACCCCTGAAGATGACAAGCACCAACTTGCCTAAGATGTTGAGCACCAACATAAAAAATATCAAATGAATAATTATTGAACTATAATTTATTTGAAATATAATAGATAAATCCTACAATAACACTCTTATCCAAGTCTGTAACTCCACAAAAGTTACCAAAACCAATCTATCTCTTCAACACAAGCAATAATCCCTTCACAAAATATTTCAGTCATATACAAATATGCACTCATAAATCTAGTAAAAATAATAAATAGAATCATAAAAATATAGTAAGTATAATTATATTTTTATTTTATCAATCTCATTCAAACATTGGTCACTAAGACCACCAATAACCTTTGCATAAGGTCTTCAAAATATCAACACACTTGCTTGTCTTGGCTTGGTCTACTCCCACACAAAGGTCATAAAACACCTCATATGTATGTCATTATCAATTATGGTAATCCATATCTATTTAAAACATTTTATTAAGAATTATTTATGTCTCCTAAGCTTAGCCATGATCTTCTACACAAGTTTTCTATACCATACCATGATCTCATACCAAAAATACTTTACAAACAAAGCATAGCTCCACTTGTAAGACTATGTTTGACTAATAAGAGATTGGTAAAACCATAAAAATCACTATATAAGATATAAAAAAATTACTCAACACTCTATAACCATAAAAAACACTTGATGTAACCATCTTCTCTATAAACAAACTCAATCATAAAAAATAGGTTCCTTTTAACTAGGAAAACCATCATGGTCAACTATGAGTCAACCATTCAATCATCTCTAAGTGACTAGGAATAATAATAATCTCATGTATAGAGGGTATATATCCTCTAAATAAAATTTAAGATATTATACCCATCCCTACTCACTGATTAGGCCTTTTAATTTCACTTCTCACTCTAATTGGCTTTTTTCACTCATGGCATCCTTTCCTTCATATCGACTAGACAAGACCTATAAATTTGACACAAAGAAATTAATATTCCTAAAATTTTTCACTAATGTTTGATTAAATTCATAATATTTATTAAATGCCCATTTTTTCACCTAGTTACTTTTATAAATCTCTCACAATAACATTGTTAAGAAGCACTTTTTTGTGGGACCCACAAATAGTCAATATTTAATAGACACATCCTCAAAAACCTAGATGAGTCTTATAAAACCTCAAATAATAATCCTATCCATCCACCATATTTTTTATCAACTAAAATAAATATCTTTCCAATCAGGTCTATGACTAGGGTTTTGGCACATTTACCTACTTACCTTCTTAGCAATCATTCATAAATAATAGGAAATTAATCCATGAAATAATGCTATGAAAACATTCTTAGGAAAATTACTCAAATTATCCAAAATTGTCATCTCCCTATTCAAATTATACATGAGATAATGAACGTGATAACTTTCCTCTCAAACTAAAAATACACCATTCAAGCACCCTCTAAAGAACGTGAAGTCATTTCTAACTTTCTCTCCCATTTGATGACATCTAAATTTGTCAATAAATTTTAACACACTTATATAATCATATCCCATGAAAATACAAGTTTCACCAACTTTTAAACACCCTTTGACCCTTCATAAGGCCTCACAAGCCCACCTAGGCCAACTAGGCCAATGGCCAAACTATCTTGTAGACCACTAGCCACCTCTTAAAAAAATATATCTAACCTCTCATCATCATATACATGTAAAAAATTTATATGCCAAAAATATTGAGCTCTATACCATTGCTTACAAGCCATAGGACTCAAAAACCTATAGGCAAACATGCATGATCAAGCCTACAAGGTAAAAACTGACCTGCATACCTCATGAAGGCCACATGAAGTCAAACCTTGAGAATAGAACACATCAAGAATAAGTCAAACATCATCATGCCAATATTCATTCATCCATACATTATCTATTTAGGACACCCATGCTCACCCTTGAAAGTATCACATTGCTCTAAGTACATTAGACTACCACGTTCCATCGCTCTGACCTGTTAGACCACTTTGTCATCACTGATGCCACTTGAAATCAATGACAACACATCTATCATAAATATTTAAACATGAAGCTCAGTTGGAGTTAAATGAATTATATCATTGTGAAGATGACAAGGAGTGCACTTTCTAGCATATTTGATTGCATATTTTTCAAGAGTAGGCAAAAAGTAACCCATACGTAGGAATTTATGGGTTGTATCATGTTTAATACAATGGACAATAAAAATTCCCCCATGTGATTGGTCAAGAATAGGAGGAATCTCATCTTGTATAACATAACTGAGCAAAGTACCTTCAACACTATGATAGTAAAGTATGTTATGTCAAAATACATAATTGAAAGCTTATTTATGAATGCATGTCTTTTCACGAGAGTATATATTAGGAGGTTAATTTTGGTGTTATAAAAAGTAGATAGTGTCTTGATACTATGGGCTTTAATAAATAGTAGTAGCCTTAATGTGGAAAATAAGTGAAACTAGTGGTTGAGTTGAATATGGAGATTTTCTTATTTATATTAAAAAAATAAGGTTGAGAAGAACTAGGTGTGGATGAAAGAGAGAGACAAAAGAGGAAAGAGAACCAACAATAGAATTATAATCTCTAAGGATAGGCTCAATAGTGAAAGAGATAAAATCCTTAGCAAGAGTGGTTGCAATTTGATGACAGGTACTAAGGTTTTCACTTTTACATTGATAATCATTATTAACGTGGCCACAAATAAGTTGATAATCACCTAAATCATGTAGGTATTGAGTGTATAAATTAAGAGTATCTTGCATGCCTAAGATGAGGGCTTCCTATTCAGCCATATTATTAGTAACATCAAAGGTGAAACAAACAGACAAAGGTATGATTGTGCCAAGAGGACTTGTGAGAATTCAATCTGCCCAACTCATTGAAGTCATCTAACACCATTAAAGTTAAGGGTCTAATTATTCTCATATAAGTCAGCATTGATTTTGAGAATCTCCTTGATAACTATTTTTGGTTTAGTGGTATCAAAAGGAATAGAGGATTCTTCAAGATTATTTGCTTTAAGATCAATGGTAAAATTATGAAAATAATCTATGAGATAAATAGCTTGATTAATACCTTCAATGTAAAGGATATTGTCATTAAGAATATCATATTAAAGGGAAGAAATAACTGGTATAGGAGCTATGACAAGTTGATTAGCTATGACTTTCCCTTTGACAACTTTTTGGGTGATGATGCAGAGATCAAATTCTATAAGGAGGACCATCCATTTGCCCATTATATCTGTAGAGAGAAAATATTTGAATAATAAGTGAAAAAGGTCATTGTAATGAATGATGACATAATTAATTTGGTAAATCATGTAATGGAAAAGCTTTTTAGCTGTGAAATATATGGTGAGACAATCACATTCAATTTTTGTATAATATGTCTCATAATTGATGAGGTCTCAGCTAATGCAATAGATAACATACTCTCTTTTAGTATCATCATCTTGAGAAAGCATTGCCCCAACTGATATGGGTGTGGAAGAAGTATAGATAATCAAGGGTCAATCATTAGAAAGAGGATGAAGTGTAGGTAGGTGAAGCAGTGACTCTTTAATGTTATCAAATGTTTTTTGGCATGGGTCTATCCATTCTAAAGTAGTGGCTTCTTTGAGAATAGAATTGATAGAGTGGATGTGATAAGTCATTTCAGGGATAAATCATCTAATTGCCCCAAGTTTGCCTAAGTATAGATGTTGATAATAGAACAAGTAATGGGCATGTTGATGATAACACTAATCTTAAAAGGGTCACCATCGATGACATAAAGAGAGACTAAGAATCCTAAATTTTTTCTAGATGTGACACCAAAGACACATTTGTAAGGATTGAGTCTAACCCAATATTTAGGAAGACAATAAAATATGATAGTGAGATTGGATAGATGAGTCGTATGAATTTTGGATTTAGTGATAACATCATCCACATAAGTTTCAATAATTTTGTGGATGAGGTCATGAAATATGTGAGTCATTACACATTGGTAGGTAGTTCAGGAAATTTTGAGGTTGAAGAGCATTTTGACATAGTAATAGGTGCCTTATTCTATGGTGAAATTAGTCTTATGTTGGTCTTTGAGGGAAATATGAATTCAATTATATCTGAAGAATCCATATATAAGAGATAACATTTCATAACCAGTTGTGTAATTGGTAATGGCATCTATTGAAGGTAAATCAAAGTTATCCTTAGGTTAAACAAGGTTAAGATTATGGAAATCAATGCAAATATGAATGACCATAGTGACCTTTTTCCAAATGGTTATAATGTTAGAAACCTATTCAGAATAATCAATTGATTTAATAAATTTATCAAGTAGTTTGATGATTTCCTTGTGACATAGAGTGGAAACCTCGAGTGGAAATTTACTTTATTTTTCATGCACATGTTTGGCATTAAGATAAGTAATGATATTATGCACTATAACACTAAGGTCAATACCAGACATGTGCTCATAGGACCAAGTGAAAACCTCATGATACTTATCAAAGAATAAGCTTAAATTATCATGCTCAATAGATGAGAGTTCATGACAGATTGTAATTGGTTGAGGACAGGATGGAGTACCATATTCGATGTGAGTGGTTTCTTAAATAAACATGGAATTACCATCTTGAAATTTGTATCGTGCATTATATAAGGCTGAAATTTGATTATTTGTAGGATCTATTTTGGTGATGAAGTTGTTAAAACAAGGGGCTTTAGTTTTAAAATTCCCAAGTTTATGATGTTATCAAGGAAGTTGAGGTTCATGGTAATGAAGTATTTCAAGGATAGCTTCATCATTAAGAAAAGTGGGAAGAGGACCATAATACTCAATATATACTTTAATATCTAGAACTTGGTTACCATGGCTATCATATTTGAAATGGACTTGACGAACACTAGTTACCCTAGCATCAAGTGTAATCTTAGGAGTGAAAGAAGTAGAAAGAGAAGATATGATCAGAGTATCAATGGGTTTGTCAATGGGAGAAGTATTAGAGGTAATGATTGGATCAATTAGTGGTAAAGGAGATTTAGGAATTTTTGGAGGTTCAAAAGGTATGATTTGCTCTACTACCCAAGGAGTATCAATAAGTAAAAAATTAGTAGAAGGTACATAATTTTTAGGATCTAAGTTATGACTCATAGAAATGGTGTGCACATCTTGATTCAAAACATGAATTTGGGATTAGGTTTTTTGATAATTTTTTACATCCAAGTCTCAAGATTGAGCTTGAGCCATTATATAGTTATCATCATATGTTGGATAAATTTTACATGCTTGAGAATTAAGGGGAGTTTTAGAAGGTGAAATCCCAATGTTATTGAATGTATGAGGAGACATGATGAGAGGATCTTGAAATAATTTTTCCACACTAAATTATTTAAAAGTGAAGGCATATTTAAGTAAAGAAGGCTCCTGAGCATTGCATGGAAGGGTAAAATTAGTAATCTCGTTAATAAGAGGAATAGTACAATCTCTTGGTAATAGAGAAGGTAGAAGCCACTTGAAAATGTATAAAGGTAGCTTAGTGGTATTTTAAGTATGTTGTAACTCATTAGGATCATCATCATCAAAATCCACAAGAGTCACTTGTAAATCAAGATTCATGTTGATAGACTCAGGTAAAGGAGCAGTATTAATCTTAGGAGTATTAGGAACATGATATTGGGATTTGGTAATAGGAAGATGAATAATTAATTAGATGGGATCAGTTTCATGCTTACACCATTTTCCATTACATAATAATATAATGCATTGTCTACTAGAAGAAATAATGTCCCTCATCTAATGAGTCCATGGATGACCTAAGAGTATGTTATAAGATAAAGGCATATCAAAGACTATAAGTTTGGTTTGAATGGTCTCAGGGCCAATGGTTAATGGAAGCCAAATATAACCAAGTGGATTTTTATTTGTTTTTATCAAAATGATGGTAGGTAAGATATGTTTATTTAAGATGATCCTTGTTATAACAAAGTTGTTGGATAAGCTACAAATATGTCACATTAATACTAAAGCCTTCATCAACTAGAACTTTATGGATAAGGGTAATATTAATGTCTATTTTGATAAAAAGTGGTGGATAATCAGCATGGAAAATAATTTCATCGTTGAACATGTCCTCTTTAAGGCATTTAATGGAGGGCTTGGAAGAAGGACATAGGTTTCAATGGCATTGATATTGGTAGGTTGAGAATTGGTAGAAGGTGGTTCTTCATCTATGGATGATGGATCTTCAATTTCTTTGAGTTGTTTCATAATGATAGGGTGAAGTGTAAAATAAATCCATAAGTGGAATTCTATAAGGCATAGAGGTAAGTTCTTCAAGAAAGTTCCAATGTGATTTAGAAGAATCAGGATGAGGTTTGGGAGGTAAAGTAGATTTGAAAGGTATAGATGTAGTTAGAGGATCAGAAGGAGGAGATGGTTTCTCTTGGGATTATAAATTAAGATTAATTGTGGCAATATGTTTTATAAGTTGTTCTTCTAAATATGGCTTCTTAAGCTTGGTAGCAAGATCTTTTTTAGATAGTTTGCAATCATAGTTAACCTTAGCAGTGTTGACATATTGACAATTTTTATTATTGAACAAATTTGACCCCAAGTCAAATTTGGGTCAATCTCTACTATTTTAAACTTTTAATAAGGTCCCCATTTGTCTTATAGGGTGTCATGTTAGTCTATTGTCCTACACATCCTCTCCCTAATCCTTCTTGAGGTCTACCCCTTATGTACTAGGCTAGTCAACTTGAGTCAAAGGTTGGTCAACCATAGTCAAAAGGTCAAATTGTGTTTAAAATTTCTTAATATGCTCCTTAATATGTTTTAATTTATTTACAAGTTATAAATTATCTATAGGTTATGTCTCATGTGGAAAAAGGGACCTTTTGGTCATTTTTTAGCCCATTTAATAACTTAAATAGATTTTTATGCAAATAAAATTAACACCTTAGGGGATTTTCAATGTGGATCATGTTAAGAAAATCTATTTATTAGAAAATAAGTAGTTATGTTTAGTGAATGGTAGTTTTCCATAAAAATAGGATTTTTTGGGCACTTGTATGGACTTATCAAGTCCACCATCAACTAAAAATGTGGGAAAAGTAACTATTCACCTCCCATAATCCATTTAAATGTCTAGTTTTCAATAATAATGCAAAAAAAATCATCTTCAACTTATTTTCTTCCATTTTCACTTGTCAAGCAAAGAAAGAACAAGTTCATGTACTTGGCATGGGCCATACAGGTGGAATTGGGAGGATTGCTTTTGGGGATGGATATTACTCTGAGTGTACTTAATTTTTGTAACAATAACTTAATATTTGGTTGATTTTCCTTTATGAACCATTAGTTTGATCCTAGATATATTTTTATGCATGTTCAACCAGGGGTCACTATTTGAGCTTGAATCAAAATCTCATGTTTTGGATTAGTGTATTTGGGTGTTTAAAATGTTTCCAAATGATTTTAAATATGTTTAAATGCTTCTTATTATTTTTGAGAGTTCAATTTTGTGATAAATCCTCTTATAGGCTTCCAAAATGGCTAATTTGCATTCACAGTTATCTCATTGCTTTGAAAATGTTTCCTTTATGTTGGATATGATGTTTTGATGTTTTTTGGAAATAATATTGGTGCATAATGATATTTTAAGTGTTGAAAATTTCCCTTGAGGTGTTTGGAAATAATTCCTTACATGTCCCTTGCCATTTTAGGATTTCTTTATATGTTTGTCATAAAACTCCACCTATAGAAGCATGTTGATGTTAAAAGTGTGAGTTTGAAGCTTTTACATGGTTATTAATCTCTTAGGACCATTAATGTGCATTTAAAATTTGATGGAAGCATGTAGGTGCTATAAACTTGTATGTTTAGAGAATGTTCTCAACTCTACCTATATGGAAGGAGATGAGCATTTACAGTTGAGGGCATAGAAAAAACTTATGGAGTTATTCCAATAGATTAGTAAATCCAATTTGGGAGTCCTTGATATAGGAAGGCCTAGATAGGCCTATTAATCATCCTATTTTGGAAAGGGAAGTATTAAAGCATCAATTGGAACCTTGGACTGTAGTCAAGCCCTTTTGCCTTAAAATTAAAAATAGAGGCCTTCAAGGTTTTTGATGACCTCAAAAAATTCACTTGCTAGGTGATTAAAGCCTTAAAATTATAAAACGTGATATCCCTATCCACACATAAAAATTGTGCCAATTTTGAGAAGAAAAAGATGAGTGGAGTTTGGATTTTTCAAGGTCTAAAGATGGCTAAAAACCACTAAAACAAGGTAGTGATGTCTACAAGATAGTGATCAAAATGTTAATATGAATCCCATTTTTATTATCTTAGAATATGTTATCAATTTGAATGATACTATTGGTTAAAATGATGTTTCAAGGTAAGAGAGCATGAGAGAAGGTGAATCTAATGTATTGAACCCTAATACATACTTCTCTATCCATACATATGATTGTGAGGAGCCAGCTATAGACATATAGGTTAAGAATTGTGAAACAATAATGATCATGAATGAGGTGAAGGAAAGTTTCATGGTTTATATGCAAAAATACACTTCCATTTCATTAATTTCACCATGATCAAGTCTATCATGACCTAGAAGACACCTACAGACCTAAAATGAATGAGAAAATAACTACCTATAGTTAGGACAAGTGTGGAGTAAGGTGATGGACGTTGTAGGATTATTGAGGAAATTTTAGGGATAAAGGAGATATAAATGATAAACCTAATGACTTAGGGAACCTAAATAATTTGTTAAAGCATCAATAATAGAACAAATTCATGTCATTCTCACCCCAAACCACTTACAAGTAGGGTACTAAGACTATCTCAGTCCAAGAGGACAATGAGAAATTAAAACACCTAAAAGTGTCAAGAAGTTTAGGTTTTGAGAATGTTTCAAATTGTAATAATGATTTGAGTCTCAAGAAAGGTGTCTAAAACAAAGATCCCATATTCACTGTCACAATCAGGTAGGGTTTTAAGGAAGAGAAAAGAATGTGAGAGTTTGAGGCCCAAGGAGGGAAGGAGAAGTTATAAATATTATGAGGTGGATTTTTCATGATAAAATTAAGTAAATTATATGTATAAAACATCATTAATCCACCCAAGACACTTTTATTATAAGTAAAATAGGCTCAGTCCATACATGCAAGGTTGTGAAAGACTTGTTTGAAGAGATGAATTTGGGGATTCCACTTAGGATAGAGGTTTTGAGTGGATTCTTAGGTTATAAAATAATTAAATTAGGGTAATTAATATTAAATGACACTTTGGATTCATCAAATAAGTTTAGAATGAGTTCCATGAGGAGGTTTGGACAAAAACATGCAAAAATAAGATTTTTAACCCCTTTTTGAAGAAATTAGGATGGTTAGACCCCACAAACATGGAATTTTAAAAAACACTTCGGTAAAATTTATCATTAGGAAATTTTGGATATTATAAAATAATTAATTTTCCAAAACAAATAGGCATAGTACTCTCTATTTTGTCTCAAACCAGGGGCAGTCCCTTCTTACACAAGAATGATTATTTTGGGCGAAAATGATGAATTCATGATCTCAAGGAAAAAAATACCAAATAAAGGTTATAAAACTTTTTTAACACATGGAGGAACCTAATAAATATTTCTATAAGTGTTTAGAGAAAACATGGCACCCTGCACAATAAGGGTTATAGTTAAATGTGAAGGAAAGCCTTAGGGCTAGAATCCATATTAGAGGTCATGTACATTTTCAACCTAATATATGTTTTAAAAGTGATAAATTAATTTTTATATAGGTATTTTGAGTATTTTAAATCCATCACATTATAAATATAACCATTGGAGGGTCAAAAGGAGTTCAATGATGTAGGCAAACCTATTAGCAAGGCTTAGGCCAAAAACCAAATAGGGGTCAATTTCCATTTTAAGCTTTTGGAAATACATTATAATGGTTGGAAGAATTTTTTAGGGTGTATATAGATATTTTATAACCTCTAATTTTCAAATAAAGTATCTAACAAGAAATTTTTGGCTTAGAAAGCATTCAGATACCACTAGGAAGCAAAAAATGAACTCGAATGTCAAATTCAAATGCTTAGAAATTCCACCAAGATTTGCATGGGAGATTAATAAATTAAAATAAGTTTAAGGAGGTCCTTGAGGATATGTAAATGTAATTTTATCATAACCCTAATGTGTCATGGCTATGAATGAATGCTAAGAATGAAAACCACTCCAAAACCCTTGCAAACCCTTCTCTAGGACTTGATTGGGGAGAAATTGAAAATTAAGAATGAATATGGAATGAAAATTACATTAAGATTTTATGAAATGTATAATACTCTCCTAGGAAATCCCCAATGCAATTTTGTTGTATAGACCTATCTGAAATAAGGCAAAATAAGGCTTATTCTAACTATTTTTTATGTTTTGTAGGCATGGTGAACTTTCAAGAGGCCAAATAAATTTTTGAAGGATTTTTTATGAATTTTTATAAGTCCTAATGATCATTGGATCAATTTTATAATATCATAAGTGATCCTACTAATTATATCAATTCATCTAGTCTAGTGAGCTAGCTAGGGGTGACTTAGAGAAAGTGGTTAACCTTCATTTTGGGAGACTTTTAAGTCCAATTTATTGTAACTGATGGTATGATAGCTCCTTAAACATGATATTCCTCTACTTTTATGGATCATTTTGTATGTTTAAATAGATTAAAGGTGACAAGTGTGAGAGGTGAAGGGAAAAGAGCTATTGTGAGACTGCCAAGTATATTCATTAATGGCTAGAATGATAGGAAGGGTCAAGATCCTATATAATTAATGTGAGGGATTATTAGTAAACCCAAATATTAATATGAATAATCAAAAATTATTAGTTACATTCATAAGGTAAATTTATAATACTAATCATGAAAGTTAGTTTTTTGTGCAAAAGGAGTTTCTTTACATTTTATAGGATATAAATGATTGGAAAACATACTTAGTATTTATGTTATATGGATCACCCCATATCCTCATCCATATTAATTATAACTAAGTTTCTCTTTTTTACACTTTTCATTTTGCCTCTTGGACTCCCTTTCTCTCTCTCTTCCTCAAAGTTCTATAAATTGAGCCATTTCTAGCTATTATAAGAGACCAAAATTTTGGTATGGTGAAGCCCTACTAAAATGACATTAAAATTTACTTTTTAAAATTTAATAAAAGTCTAATTATAAGTTTTGAACATTTTTTCTAAGTGTGTGAGTGATGTATACTGGAGTTAAGTGATAGTATCATCCTTACTCCCTTTATCTTTCATGTTTAAGCAAGGGTTATGATGTTAATAGGTCATTTAAAGTATGTTGAATGTATTAAACTCTCTTTCAAGTATGAAATTGTATCTATGGTTTGAAATATACACCTTAGTTCAAATATATTTTTGATTATCCCAAGCATGTTACCTTCACATTGAAACACTATGTTAGGATCTTTCAATGCATGGAATTGGTCTTAGAAAATATTGTTGCTTAGTAGAAGTATGATAGTCTATGGGATATATTTTTGGTGGATCACATATATAAAATAGTTTACCTTTTATGTAAATTCTTTAATATTTTCATGAAAAATCATTATATTAGGTGATAGGCACTTAGAGAAGAATTCAAGGAGCCAGCCCTTTAAATCCTAGAAATTCATCTCTCCTACAAGTTCCCATAAAATTGAGAGATGATTCAATGTTCCATCAAATTAAGGGATCTTAATAGAGTGTCCTAGAGTGCACAATGTTAAGACAATATTTATAATATTTGTCATAATCAACATCGATGGCACAAACATCCTTGGTATTTGGTTGATTATTTGAAAAATATTTTTAGTTATTTGAGGTAGAAGCTTGTCATTTTTGAGAGGCAACAATGTACTCTTGAAAATGAAGGTTGATCATGGATTCATGATTAAATTAATTACCAATAATATAGGAAACAACAAATTTAGTGATCCCTCTGCAAGATTCATGAGAATGCCCAATGTTGGCATGGAACTAACAAAATAGATGTGGGTCATACCACCTAGGAGGACCATTAGGATAGATGAAATGTTTAGAGGGTGGAATTCTTTTTTCATTTACTGAACTAAAAGAGGTGTGTGAGAAAGTTAAGGAATATCAATTTTGGAAACTCCTTATTTGGCTTAGGAAGTATTTCTAGTGATAACATTCGAAGATGTTTGAAAAGATAATTTTAATAGTTTAGGATTAGGTTTGAATTGTTTCATGAGAAATTCTTTATGTTTAGCTTAATCAAGAGCTTCATTAAGTGTTTAGGGAGCAAAGGTTCAAACCTTATATTGAATAATGGTAGTTAAAACCATAATAAATATTTTGAATAAGTTATCATCACTCATTTTATGGTTAGCTTTATGGGCTACTGATTTCCATCTTTTGATAAAGTCATGAGTTGATTCAGTGGGAGATTTTTTAACATTGATGAAATATCTAAGACAATTTTTAGGAAGATCATTGTATTGAAACTCTTTAACTAAGGGATTAATCAAATATTCATGTTTCTAAATAAAATTTTGGGGTAATTGGTTATATCATTTTAATACATCTCTAGTGAAGTTTTTGACTAAGATTTTAGTTGTGGCAAAGGTATTAGTTTGGATCCAGTCTTTGTAAAGGTTGCCAAAGGCTCTAAGAAATGAGGCAACATGTTTAGTCCCATCATATTTGATAGTTGGAATATGTTACCAATATTAATGGAGATAATAAATGGAGTTAAAGGCTCATTTTTAATGGTTTAAAGCATCTTGTTATTCATTATGGGTTGATTAATAATATTGTTAGAGGCATCTCCAAGATGTGGAGGAATATAATTGGGATTAGCTTAAGGATGCATAGTTGGAGGTTGATTGGCCATATTAATCAAATGATATTGAATTTGATTCATTTTATTGGTATTAGAATTTTGCATTATATTCATCGTTTGGATTACTTGAGATGAAATTTGAGTTATATCAGGAAGTTGGTTGGTATTGGTAAGAGCACTTTCCAAATTAGTGTTAAGGGGAGGGTTATTAGAAGATGGATTGTGAGTGGGATTTCTAATTAAACTTGTGTTAATTACTCCCACATTAATTTTAATATTTTTAAGATGAGAATTATCTTGGTAAGTAAGGAAAGGATTAGACCCATAAACTTCATCTTGAGGTGTTAGTTGTACCATACTATAGTTCATGGATGGAGGGGAAGAGGTGCCCCAAGAGTGATAGTTCTCTTAAGATGAAAAGAGAGGAAGAAATGAACATCCCATATAGTATCTAAATGGATTTAAACTATCCAAAAATATTCTAATGGGATATTTCATTATGACTGAAAATGAATGAATAGAATTCAAAATAAGGAAAGATAGAGAACTAGATTAACAAATAGGGAAAGCAAAAAATAGTACAAGGTTAGTTGGGTTGACCTAATATAGAAAACAAGGTATGTAAATAGTATATGGTTGATTGGGACAACCTATCACATCAAATATGGGATGAAAAGATAGTACATGGTCTACAAATAGTACAAGGTTGACTAGGTCAATCCAATATAGTAGACAAAATCTAGAAAAATGTAGAAGGTTGATTGGGTTGACCTAGTATAACAGATAGGGAAGATAAGGAATCCTATAATAGAATATGAAATAAAATAAGATAAATTTGAAAAAATTTTGAAAATAAATAATATAATGGAAAAAAAATCAATTAGACTTACACTAGTTAATCCAATTGAGGCACACAACACAAAACCTTGCATCAATGCGAGCTAATGCATGTTTTTACAATACAAAATACAATTGATAAAGGAGTAAGAAATCAACTTGGAAATTAAAGAGATAAATAAATGGTAAAACTAAATATTTATAATATTATTATAATATTTTTCTAATGTGATGTGAAATTGGATATAAGTAAGGAACTAAAAATCAATCTAAGGATAGTTTTAGGTAGTTTGGGTTAAAAGGGATTTGTAGTGGTAATGATACAAGATTGGTATTAGGGCCTACCCCCTCACTTAATAAACCATAATGGAAATTTTTATAGGTGATTATCCATAATATACTATTAACGACACTTTATACTTGACCAGGACATCAAGTTAACTTCTCCCTTGGTGATGAAATCTAAGTAGGTTGGCCTTGGGTAGTCAAATGTTAAAATGTTTGTTTAGATTTTATAATTTGGTTATATGTGTATAAAATATAAAATAGTTAAACTAAATGTTAATTTAAAACCACATAATTAATTTATGTGATATATTCTAATCATTAAAACAACAAGAAATAAAATTGTGAGCTAATTACTAGCATCTAAAGGTTAATTCCAAATCTGAAACAAGGTATAAAATTGATACATTGGATAGTGTATGCATAGAATATATAATAGGGTTGATATTGTACTATATAAGTAATGTATAAAAATTAATAGGGTTAGAAAATTTGACCTAATTATCTAGATAACACATAGAATATAGAATTGGGTTGACAGGGTCGATCTAATTGATTGTATAAGGGTACTAAAGACTAAAAAATATGAAAGGAAATACTATAAAGAAATATATAGAGGGATAAAAAGGAAACTTGGTGGATAATATATGTAGAGAAGGAAGACTAATATCTAGATAATCTTGTGGAATGCTTGCAAGGCCTGCTAACTAGGTTGACTGGGTTGATCAAGCTATGCAATAACCTATTACTAAGTGCATGTATTGTATAGTGTTGACTAGGTTGACCTAGTATGTTAAGCAAGATTTTTATAATTCTAGAAACTATACTAGGTTTCCTGGGTTGATCCAATAGTCTATAATAGAAGTCTAGAAAATTGAAAACTTGTATGGGGTTGACTGGGTCAATCTAGTAGCCTATACCTAAAAACTTGTGAACATAAAAAATAGTTTGATCAGTGTAGTCAACATAATATGGAAAATTTATGATAAAAATAATGATGAAAAAATTTAAATAAGTGAAAAAATATTTCAAGGGTTAGTTCACATCAGGTTCACAAAAATGTATGAATCAGAAAAGCATCATGTCTATAAATCAATCTTGTCTTAGAGAAGATAGAGCATACCTACACTTTCAATTGGGAATACATCTATTAAGAATGAGTATGACCAATATGGGGATCTACTAGACCTGATTATGGGATCACTCATCAAAATACACAATTTTAGGAAGGGTTATAAAGTCTACAGTCTAACATAATCAAGTAATAACCCTAAAAGTGTCCTAGATTTAATATTTCACTTATGTCTAGTAAACAAGAAAGTAAATATAATATAGTGCTCACTAAAACTTATGGCATAATATGAGGGGTTAGTAAAGAAATCAAAACATATATAGGAGAACCTCAATTAAGCTAAGTATGAGTAAGACCCTAGTACATGGAATATAAAGAGTAATATTATTTGAGCCAATACATATGCTACTTCTATCTACCAAAGAGAGGAGAACAAAGTTAGAATATACTTACCTAAATATGATCTTATTGAGATTCAATCTCTCACTTAATCAAAGGGGATTCATAAGAGGTTGTTATAGTTTGTAATGATCACTAAGAAAGGCCAAAGAATCTAAGACTTGTCCATAAGACTAGATTATCTAAGTAAAGACCTTAAGCTAAGACTCGTCAAATAGAATGGTGGAAGGGTAGATTGTAAAGAAACATGAGTGAATAATAACCTTTAATTGCTTTTCAAATAATGATGAAATGATCTTGTATTTATGCGTATATCTCACCCTAAATCCTTCTGAAGATGTTAGCTGTATGGGATCAAACTAGTTGATCCTATATGTTTTTGGTCACTTATTCACTAGGTCCTGACCTAGATCAACCAAAGGGATAATACAAATTTTAAGTGAAAATCTCCAAAAATAGTACAAGGTCAACCTATTCAACCCTGTATAATAATAAAAGGTTTAAAATTATACAAGGTCAACCTAGTCAACTTAGTACATCTGACTATCAAAAGTGGATTAAGGTAAAGAAAAGAGGGATGAAAAGAGGAAAAAGACTGGAAGAGTGTGTAAGGGAAGAGTAATAGCTTAGGGAATGGCTTTTAGGAGCTATTTGAATTGGTAATAATTGGTAATAAAGGACAAACAATATTGAAAATCACCAATGGTCTACTCATCCCTAAGGTATGCACTCAGAGATATTGAGTCTTGGAAGGTACCTATATGATGTAAAGTACCAACATTTGATGAAAGTTGAAAATATTAAGTGTATAAAAAACATCAATGGATTGTTAAATTTGGGGTTCATGTTCCAATTGCATATGAATATTCATCAGTTATCCTACCACCTTGACCTTTGAATTATCCAATTATATAATAAATCAATCAAACTTGATTAGACTTAATCTCATCTTTTCATAAATACATGTGGGCACTATGTTATTAGATGCCCCAAAATCAAGTAAATAATTATGCACATTCTTCCCAAAATTTCTAATAGTTAACAAAAATAGAAGAACCTCAAACTTACTCTTGTACATCACCATTTTTTCATTTATAGATTTGGCTTTATCCTTGTATGTATTCTTAGTTAATGATTTTAGCAACAAATCAAGCTACTCAGTGATTTGAGAAAGCTCATGAAAGGTAATATTGGCTTTAATATTATTCATATCATCCATAATGTTGTATGCACCATTAAATCCAGTTGTAGCAAACTCTACATTTGGTTGAGTATCCATTCCCTTAGGAGGAGGAGGATTGTTATTAGTTCTATGATTTGGGGGAGTGTCAACTTTGTTGAGTGGTGTGGAGGTTGTCATAGGTTCCTTCTGAGCTCTATTCCTTAAGGAATAATTTTTATTTTGGTAAGTTGGAAAGTATGGATCTCATCCATGTTATTTTTAGGCTCATTCTCTTCTTGGTTTGGAAAATCAATAGGTTTCAACCATAAGGTCTATTTCATCAACATTGGATACATTATCTAGTGTCCTTGTATTTCTAAAATTTCTATTATTAATTTGAATGTTTAAGACAATGTCATAACTTTCTATCTCACCTTGGAATATTTCAAAGGCATTATAAATATGTAGTCCATGTCTTCATATCAGCCCATGTTATGGACCCTACATGAACTGGTCAAGGCTAATTCACATATATTTATTTTAGGTAGCTTATTGGTTGGGGGATCATTGTTATTTTCATTATTATTAGACTCTGGTTGAAAGTTTTGTTGTACTTTTGAAATGTGTAATTTCTACTAGAACTTTCCCCCATGTTTCCCATTTGCCTTTGAAAATTTAGAAAGTCACTAACTAGTTTTTAGACCATTTTATGAATTGATTCTATATTTACCTTTGAGGACTCAAGTTTAGAATTATGGATTAGGTTTTGGACAAAATTTTAGGTACTAGAGTTGTTAACAAGGACCAAAGATTGACTATTGTTTTGGGGGTGATCCCCAATATTAGACTAATTAAAGAATCCTAGTTTTTGACCAAGAGCTACATGGAGTAATGATGATTGGTTGAGGCTATGCATTTGATTTCATGTATGTAAATTATGATTTATGATTATAATTATGTTTAGAGTATGAAATGCTAGGTTGATGTTTGGGATAATAAAGGTAGGGTGCCCTTATGGATGCATCTGCTCATCAATGTGTATGGCCTCTACATATGCGAGTGGTAGCATATTAACATTCATATCCTTGAATATAAAAATAACAGTCATTAAATCTATGGAATTTATATAAATTTAAAGTGTTAGGCCTATATGGAGTCATGGTGAGGCTATACATCTTCTATAATTTAGAATTAAAAGTTATTATAGGCTCACTCAGGTCTCACTTTAGGATAATGAATTGTTGGTATATAATCTTAGGGCTAATGACACTTCCAAATTGTGTAATGAAGTTATCATTAAACTAGTTCTACCCCATGATGGAATCCTCTAGTAAATTGAGGAACCATTGGTAGGTTACTTCCCTAAAGGTAAATGGGAAGACATTGTAAGATACATATTTATATATAACATTCAAAATCTTAAGAACTGACTTAAATGACTTTATATGATATTTATTAGTTATACCTATAGATGGGTTTAAAATGGGGACATAATTTTTAGGTTTATTAATTAAATCATTCATGAGACCAGCCATATTCATGAAGGATCCTCCTAACCATGCCATGATTGGCCAGATGTAAAATAGAGGAGATGGAGGTTGGTTTAATAGAGAGGTAGGGTGGGATTTGTATTTCCTACATCTCCTTTTATTGTTTTTGGATTTTTGATGGGTCTCTAAAGGTCTAAGGGGATCTCTAATTTTAGAGTGGGATCTAGTCTAAATCCTAGGTAACTTTAAGATGTTATGTAGATTTATGCTAGAAATCTAAATTATCAAAAAGGTTCATCAAATATTGCTAAACGAGGTAAATATTGGTCAAATTAAAGTAAAGGAAATATATTGAAATATATAAAATCAAGTATATTTGTATTATTTTACCTTTATCAATACGAATCCTTCAAAGCTTTAGAACTTGTATAAACTTATTTTCATAAATTTGCTCTAACTTACAAAGATCAATGTTAGACAAATAATCTAAGCAAACCTTGGTGTATTATGCTTATCATATCATTATCAAAGTGAGATCACATAAATAATTCCTTAATTCTATTTGAAAAAACCCATTTTAGATGTCTAAATCCTTGTCTTAGTGATCTTTCACAAATAATCAACTAGACGTTGATCTTTACACCCATTTGCTACAAATCTAAAGTTTTTAGTTCAAATAATTTATAACTTTACAAATATAGATTAAACAAAGGCTGATATATTTAAATAATTCAATGACATGCCTATCCTTAACACCTTTAGATGAAATTTAAACAAATTATAGGGATAATGCTAGAGTATCTTTAAACTTGAGCCAATATTTCAAAGATTTTTGAAATAAAAACATATTCACAAAGATATTTTAAAGGTTTAAAATATCTCATAGGAGATGAAACAAATATTTATTTTTTACATCAATATTTATGTATTAAAATAAATTATTCTATATTTGAACTAAAATACACTATAGTTTTACTCAAAACAAACAAATAAGAAATTGGCCCTCCTAGCACCATATTTTTACTCTTGTTGATGTACATATGTGTCAAGAATGTAATGAGAACAATAAAATAATATATATCAGTTTATTATGTGGGTCTTGGAAGACCTTAGGGCTTAAAACAATTTTGATAGAATGATTATATGACTACCACCTTTAACCTATAAGCAGGCCCTATGGTAGGGACATTGGTTGCTTTGTAGTGACACAACATATTTTAGATTTACTCTTATTTTTTATGGTGAAAATTGCCTAATATTTTTCCAATTTATTGCCCAAATTTAAATAATAAGATGAATATTTATAGTGAGTAGTAAATTAAGGTGATTCATATAAAAAAAATCAAAAGATAAAGAAGGGTTGAGTAGAAAAGAAGATTTGCCTTAAAATAACAAAGACCAATAGATTTCCTTTAGTTATTTTTGATAATAGTGTAAATAAAACTAGAATTCATAAAATTATAGTGATAGACTCAAAATGCCATAAATGTAGTGGTGATTCTAGGGCAAATAAAATGCACATATTTGAGAAGTATGCTTTAGGAATGGCTACCCACAAAAAAATGCTTCAAGCACATTTATTTGTAGAGTAGAATGGAAACATAGATTACATAAACAAATTTTATTAGAATATAAGAAATAATAAAACTATAAAGGTTCATTAAAAACACTATTATCAGTTTTACCATTAAAAAAAGTGAATCCATTTTTTGTTTACAAATCTTGAGAAACAAAAAAATATGAAAGCAATGAAATAGTGAACAAATTCTTAGAATTCATCTTTATATTTACATCAATTTTACAAATTTATATTTTAAAGGATAAATAAAGGTGTAAAAACCCATATATAGGCCTCCTCTAATGCTTGATATGGTTACATTGGTTACAAAAGAAATGAATATGTGACAGTTGTCACTAAATAGAAGTTCCTCATGTTATAAAAAAAGAATATTCCCTATCTAAAGATGGAATATTTTTAAAATACATTGATCATAACTAGGACATGAAATTCATCAAATAAAAATCCTAATAAATGTCTATCTTGATCATAATGGGCTAGGTAGGGATCTTGTTGATGTTAATGATGATGAAACTCCCAATGTAGCAGAAGAAGAAAGTGAAACCATAGTAGTTGAAGAGGGACTAATCCCTATTGTATTTGAAGAATAAGAAATACATATAGGGAATAAAGAGGAAGAAGCTCTTGTGGTGATCATTTTTGGTTTGTTATTCACATACTTTTTAGCTTCTATTTGTCCCCTCCATGTCTTAGAGAATTTCTTATAATCAATGTAAATTAATTTAAAATATATAATGGGTTCCTTTAGAAATTTGAATATGAAATATGAAATTGCATTGTGTTTGGTTAATAACTATCTTATAGCCTCATTTATTTCCACAACTTTATATATTCATTGATTGGATGATGCTTCCAAGTTTACCATTTATTTCCCAAAGATCACTCTTTGAACCAGAGCCTATTTTCTAAAATTGATGATGAAATTTTGGAGATGGGATATGAAAGCATCCTTTTCAATGATGGTACCATATTTATTATCAAGGTGTGTGATTTAAGCCTCCTTAAGTAAAGTTATAACTCTGTCACCTAGCTAGGTGAGATATTGGCCCAAAGATCTCATGTCATCAATCCATTGACTCGAGTCTTTCCTTTTTTTAATGATATAGGACTAAGAAATTCTAAAATCTTCCAAGGGTACTAACTTTAATTCCTCAAATTTCTTAATCCTAATCAACTTGACCAATTTTATTACTTTGTTGTCATAAATGACATAGGTACTCTCTGCATTAAGAATTCTGTTAAAAACTTCATCTCCTTTTACTTTATATTGAGTTAGAGTATTTAGAGTATCAAACATAACCTTTATTACCCATTCCACCTTAGTGATAGTCTCTTTTGGAAATGTGGCTTTGTTTTTTTATTCTAGTTCAATTATTATTTATTGCATCCCTTTCACTAATTATACGTATACATCACCATATGATTTTAGAGATGAGATGGGGTCCTTTCCATAGTATTAATATTATCTAGTATTAGTTTTCTACTTATTGGTTAGTGCAAATAGGGTTTATTCAAATTAATATACAACTAATTAGTCTAGATGAGTCATTTTACTTTTAATTATCCTCTTCATTGATTCATATTCCTTATCAAATTTTAGTGAGACCTATAGAGGGTCTACTATGACCAAATATTTACTTCATATTATGGCTCATTTAATTTCTTTTATCCAAAATTTATCTGAAATATCACCCTAAGGCTGAGTGGATGATGGAAATTGAAGAGATAGTATCAATCCTTAAAAGGCAAATGTTTGAGAAATAACTATGGAGGTGACCAAGATGAATGAAAAACTATGGGATGAGGTGGGAAGCATTAATTTTGAGGATGAAAAAGAAGTAGTGATAACTATAAGACTTATAGGGTATAAAATAACTTGGGGTGTGAAAATAGTAGGCCTCCTCTTGAGTAATTAAGGATCAGGACCAGGCATGGGCTTAGGTAGAATTAGAGGTAAATTGGCCATTATAGAGGCCTTTAAGGTGGATGATACAATAAAAGGATTGGAAATGAGTATGGGAATAGTTATGGGCCCAAGTGCATGACTAATGAAGGCCCTATAGGAAATTAGGTTCATGTTAGTTGGGGTTGATGGAACATAAAATCTACCCCAAGGGTGGTTAATTAAAAATAAGGGAGGAAAATAAACATATTCTTAACTTGTCATACTTGGTTCCTCCTTGATAAGAACTAGGGGAGGTATCTATAGTGCATAAGTTGTTGGTGTTGTATTAGGTGGTGTTACTATCTTAACTAAAGATAAATGAGCCACCATCAATGGTTCTACCTACACTAAGGTAACATTATGAATTGGGGATGGGGTTTTGGATTTTTCATCTAAGATAGAGACCTACTCAATATTTTCTCCATGCTCAACTCTTCTCTTCCCCGAAGTGGGAGATAATGCTTGCAAGATCTTATAGCTAAGTTGAGGGTTAGTTGATCTCTCTTCTTTAGTATTAAAAAGTTAAACTATGGATGTGGATGTACCTACTTGAGAACTATTAGGATTTAAAACTTCATAAAAACTAACATATTTCAATTTTTACTTAACAAGTGGGACATTAGTATCCCTTAATCTTTGCTTTACCTCTTGATCATTTATGACATTAATGTAGAACCTATCCTCATCCTCAGGCTCATGATGATCAATAATGCTTAAGGCTAACCTATGTTTGATGTAATGTTTGAAAGCTATATAATCCATGTCCCATTACCTATTTTAATCTCTTTATAATTCAAAATTAGACCTCTAATTTGTTGAAGTAATGATAGAGTCCCAGTTTTATATTCAAAACTAGCCAATGTTAGACAGTTGAGGATGAATCAATTCTCTCCTTTTATTTTTACATAACCCATCCATCCCTATGAGTAACTCATAAGGAATCTATTGATTATACAAATTATAAAAAAATGTAATGGGAAACCTAAGGAGTATTGTCTTGATTCAAACTATCCTCACAATTGTGCAATCTAGGTAAGACCAATATACTCTTAGGGTACTCAAGGTTACTCTAATTTATTCTAACAATCTAGGCATAGGCCTTTCCTAGAGTAACATGTATACTATAGGATATAAATGTTTAGATATGGCCCACATCTCTTTATTTTAATTATACACCATGACTTTCAAGAAAGTATGAGGAACATTCCATTTCAGCTTGGGGTCCCAATTGGTGAATTGAGGAAATTTTTGGGTGGTGTAGATGGCATCCTTCATGTAGAGAATAATGTAAAAATGATCCCCTTTATTGGAAATAACTTTTTTTATTTGTGATTTTTATTTACAAGATATAATTTATCCCAAAGGGGGAGTATTTCCATCATTTATTATCATATACAATAGTGGGATCCATTTCTCATCCACATGACCCATTTTTTTGGCCCTATGTAACTGATTCATCATAGCCATTCCCATTATTACTAATTTTATAAATTATGTGATGGGAATTTATCTAATTTTATTTTTTCATAAAAACCTTCCTTTTTTCTCAGCCCAGTCTCTCAAAATATCCCTAATATCATGGGTTTGAATCCATTGAGTCACAGTCTCTTGGTGGTATCTAATCTCTAGTTTGGGTAGATCATAGTAGGTCTAAAATTATAACCTAGATGTTAAGGCAATATTTTGGTCCAAATTGAAATATTTAATCATGTTATCAATGCATCTAGACTAATGAAACATATTGTAGATTAAGTATACATAAGGGAGTACCTCTAGGTTAGATGTTACTTTGTGTACTCCTATAGATTTAAGTAGTAGAATGTCTAATATGTCCTCTTCCTCATTAAAACCTTCTTCTTCATCATTATCTAGATCCAAATTCTTCTCTACATGGTATAACAAGTCACTATAATGTTTATCTTCATTATTTAATGCAGGAGAGTTGAAATTGGTACCCAAGAAGATGATATTTTTCCCATGAGAGTAGATGAATGGAACTTGTTCCTGATTGTTGACCTGAATACTTTAGATTTGACCATTGTTTCAAATTATATGTTTGATGATCTTGTAACTTTATTTAATGGAAGATGAATGCATAGAAGTATTTAGAAAAATCACAAAATTATTCAAACACTAGTAGAAAGCAATTAAAGGTGAACCTATTACTTTGAGGGGAAGAGCATTAAAGTCTAAATTTGGAATTTAAAATGAATAATTTAGGTCATAAAATGGTAAGTGTCTTAATTTTCCTTGATTTAAATATGGGGTGACTTTGATTTTATTCTAATTTCCTTGAAATAATATTTCAATAAATCAATCAATCACTACCTTCACTTTATGCATGTGTCCTATCATTATAGGCTTAATCTTCTATGAAATTCACTTGGCTTTATATTTGATAGAATGAGCCCCATCAACATTTAATTCACACTTAAAAACAACACTTTGTGAAAAAATCTATGCCACCTAGGTATTGTACTTGACACATATTCAACACTTGGTACCCTCTCAAGCACTTTGGCCTTCTATTTTAAATAATGAACCATTTGGGTGGATTGCATTATACTTTACCAATTATCACCTTCTAATTGGGTCAATTTTATTTAATAATTTCATGGATTGACCCCTTTCATATTTTGGCTAGTGTGTCCTTAGAACTTCTACTAGTTTGTCAAGTGGAAAGTTTTTATTGCATCATGCTATCATGTATCTTTGTTGTATGAAACTTTTAATGGATGCAAATGCTACAACATTTTGCCAAGTGTAACATTTTAATTTGATAATGTAATAAATAGGTTTCATGGCTTATTTTAATAACATTACTACCATGAGAAATGAGTTTAGATGTCTTAATCCTATTATTCCCAACTACTAGGTGGCTTACACATTACATATAACTACCCAAGATCAAGTGACTAACTATCAAGTGTCATATTGTCATGTAATCAAAATATTTTCAAACTAAAGCATTGAATCTTAACTATGGGAGAGGAATACAACTGAGTGTCAATTGGCATGATGTGATAGGATTCTATTATCATGAGACTTTATAAATTAATCTATGTCCTAGAAGGCTATGATTGGGTCCCACATGACATGTTCTTATTGAGTTATAGGATCATGAACTTTATAAATTCTTCATGAGCTATAAATTCATGATTAAGTGACAAGTGGTGAAATCCCATTGGGTTATAGGGTCACAAACTATTAAATTCTTCATAATTTAAAATTCCATGACTAAGTGACAAGTGGAAACTGCCCATTGGGTTGTGGGGTCACTAAGTTTTCCAAAGGCTAAAAGATATGATATAAAAATTGGAATTTTATGTAGTCAAGTGACCAATGCATGTGACATTACCACATGTCAATTAAGGTTGAGATGGAATTAGACTCATGCCAAATAAATGGTGTGAAAGTTATAAAATCTCAAGATAAAAAGAGAAGGGACAAGTTTAAAGTCATACACCTTGAGAACAAATTTTGACTTGGACCTTAGTCTATAACTTGAGATTAAGGTATGTTATAGTCTCGAACTCAAATTTCATCATAGTTAATGTCAAACCATGATTCAAAAACCTTAATTAACCTTGGTTGAGTTATAGGGATCATAACTTGGATATTTAAATGTAATCTATCAAAAGAGTACTTCTAAACAAGCCAAATCATTATAAATCTTAATGAATTAAACATCAATGTAATATTTAAAAATACCTTGTTAACATTATTATGAATTAACATGACTTCTAAATATTTCAATTCATATAAGGGGGTTATATTAATTTGGTACCAAGGGTAAGGTATATCATATGGTGAATGATCCAAAATTTTCATGGGGTCCCCATTTGGGAAAATAAGACATGTTGATCTCAATAGATATCTACCACTTAATCTTCTATTTATCATTACTGACGATTAATATCACAACTAAGGACCATTTATTTGATGAATTATGCATTAAATTATATTTTTTTTGTTCATTAATGGTGGAATGGATGTATATCAAGATTTATACAATTATATTTGTCACATAATAGTTTGATACTCTTAATAGTCCCCATTTAAGTCTCATCAAACATTCATCTAAGTCATATTGCTTCATTTATAGCTTTCATTGCATTTATGTACTCATCCTCTATAGCCAAGAGATAAAATTTGAGCTAGTTATTATTAATTCAAGTGATAGTCCTTGTATCATATTTAATTACATATCCATAGGCACATTTTCTATCTATAAAACCACCAAAATAGTCAATATCATAATAACTAAAAAAATTGACTTTTTTAGTTATATAATAATAACTACCATAAATGAATGTGCCTTTAATACACTTTAATATTATTTTAGACATTTTAAAATGATTTTTATATTTATAATTAGAATTATATCTACTTTTGAAGGATAGTAAGGCTTGATCCTTAAAATTTCCTCCATCATCTACATAAATGCAAGTGAAGGAGGTCGGATCATGTTTATTCATTTTCACTTTGGGGATTAAAATTGAATAAAGACTACCAAATATTCTTGATTGGGGAACATTTTTTCTCCACATTTATAATCATATTTTAATTTTAAATCTTTCAAATTCACCCTTTTGATAATATGTATGGTATATTTCATGTCTTCAACACATGCATATTTGGATACATTTGTGGAATGTATCATGGAACTTACCATTTCCATGATTGTTTGATGTTTACTTTCTATAATTCTACTATAGTGATATCAATAGGGAGTTTCTAGTTCCCTTTAAATTATTCTATAGGCATATTTTTTTAAATTATTTATTTAAATATTCAATACCATTATCCATCCTAAAATTCACAAGTTTCAAGTTAGAATGGTTTTATATTGGTGATTTACATTAATTTAATTTTAAGAGAACCTTGCATTTGTTATTTACATAATAAGCCCTAGTTTTATCATTAATTTTTCTAATGCATATATGTAACCACTGAGGTAATTTACTTGGATTGGTCCCATTAGATTGATGTGAAAAAGTTCTAAGGGATAAAAGGTATTAATAGCATGGTTTTTGTTGAAAGTTAATATGTGTTTATTACCAAGTATGCAAACTTTACATGTTTTAAATTTATCTTTCATTTTTGGTAAGCCAATCACAACGTCATGTTGAACCATGTCATTGATACTCTTAATTAAGATAATGAGTCTCTCATGAAACATTTATGTGTCATATGTTAAGCATGAGATATATATTTTACTTAATCAAATTAATTTTGATTTAACCACTTAATCATACATTCAAAATATGCAATAAAATTGAAATCAAAATCATGCACCACATAAAAGAGAGAGAGACTATATTTTTATGTGGAAACCCAAATTGGGAAAAACCAAGGAGAAAAATCTCAAGTATATGAATGAACACCAACTCAAATTAAAAAGTTCACAAGCACCAAATTTCAAGATCACCAAACCCTTTGTTGAGCACCAATACAATAATGATTCGTGAGCACCCACCCATAAGATTACCAACCCCTCTTGTGTATAACACACCATTATCTCTCAATGTTGCTTTCTCAACAAATTATAACACACTACTATAGCTCTTCTCTTTTCTTTACTCTTCTTAGCTAGATAAAATCATTCACCTCCATAATACAAATGGATTCCCAATCCTCCTTTCATAGCTTTCCAAATGACCTTTGGCATTCACCCTTTATGACCTTTTAACTCACATGGAAAATGGTGCCAAACTTACATGAACCTTTGAATCCTTTCTTTGTCATTACCTCTTGAATCTTAGAATTCTTTAAGGTGACCCTTCATGGGAAAATGTGTCATTTCCATCTTTTGTCTTTAGTGACGACTCTTCAAATTCTTAAAGGTGACCCTTCATGGATAAATTCATCCTTTTCCTCTTTTTTCTTTAGTGATGACTCTTCGACTTCCTCATGGGCCCTATTTTATCTTTATGCAACCAAAAATATATTCATTAATATTTAATTAATATTAACACAATTTATCCAATATATAAACATTATAACCACATTTAGATATTAAATTCTAATTTGACATCAATGATAATATTTCCAGTAATCTCCCCCTTTGTCTTTGATGGTAACTTGAAATTTTCACCAATTTTCAAAACTTGTACTACACATGCCAACTTGAAACTGAGACCTATAAACTAAACCAAATAAAAATATACAATAAATCCCTCTCTTTATATCATCCTATTTCATGAACCTATTCATATACATCTCCCCTTTGACATCAATGGCAAAGATTCTATCCTAGAGCTTACACTTAGCTCCCCCTAAACTGATATATAATTTAATATATCAACTCACCTTCTTGTCATGCAACATATCCAATACCCAACAACATCCAACATGCTTCAAGTTTTCTTAAAAGTGTCTCCTTGAAACCTATAACAGACACCCCACATAAAGGGTCCTAGAACATAATCTCAAGAGATTCTCACATCTCCTCTATTACTTCCTTGATCTTCTTGTGTCTTTTTATTATAATCCATTTAAGCATGTCTAAATTGTTTGAATTACTAACCTCAACATTCTTGATGTTTTTCATCTTTTCAACTCTTGAAACTTTATTATGTTGACAAGGCTCATGCTCAAATATAACAAGAGATTATTCATAGTCCTTCATATTTGATTCTTTATCTTATGTAGTAAGTAATTTATTCTCTCTTAAACTCAACCCAATCAACATTTACTGTCTTAGGTCTAGAAATTTGAATTTGGATATTATCATATATTTTAAGGGCTCTATATTCTTTGACATACCTTGAAGATCTCTTTACTTTATTTGGAAATAATTTAGCAAGATGGCCAACCTTACGATAATAAAAATAAACATAATTTATCATACCTTTTGATTGAATGTGATTGAGATATCTATTTTATTTATTTCTTCTCCTCATACAATATCTTTCCCTATGACCAACATTATGAAAAATAAAATAGTGGCCATGAAAAGAATTTGAAAACCTGAAAGCATTAGGTTGCCTAATTAGCTTCTTTAATTTTCCTTTAAAACTTGTATCCTTCTTACCTTTGACTGATATTTCATGATCTTCTCAACCTTTATTATGATATTATCATGATTATACTTTAAATAACTTAACTCAACCTTCAACTTATTACACTCTTCTTCTCTTGATTTCAAACTTAAATATGCAACCTCTAGCTGATTCTTAAGATCTTGAATAAACATCTTATTTTTTTTACTTTTATAGAAACTTAAAATCCAATATACACAGCTATTCCTTAAGATCCTAAAACATAACTTTCAACTTTTGATTCTCCTTCCTTATCTACTTGTTCATCTTTTGCTTTCCTTGATCTACCTTTAAGTTGTTAACCTCTTTTTGAAGGAACCTACTCTGATACCAATTGTTAAGCATGAGATATATATTTTACTTAATAAAATTACTTTTTATTTAACCACCTAATCAAAAATTAAATATATTCAATAAAAATAAAATCAAATTCATGTGCCACATAAAAGAGAGAGACACTAGATTTTTACATGGAAACCCAAATTGGGATAAACCATGGAGAACAATCTTTAGTATATGAATGAGCACCAACTTGTAGGAACACCAACCCCTTTGCTGAGCACCAAGACAACAATTATTCATGATCACCCACCCACAATATTACCAAACCCTCTTATATATAACACACCACTATCTCTCAATGGTGCTTTCTCAACAAATGATATCACACTACTATATCTCTTCTCTTTTTTTTGCTTTCCTTTACTCTTATTAGCTCAATAAAATCATTTGCTTCCATACTAAAAATGGATTCGCAATCCTCCTTTTATATATTTCCAAATTAACTTTGTCATTCACCCTTTGTGACCTTTTAACTCACATGGAAAATGGTGCCAAAATCATATGACCCTTTAAATCCTTTCTTTGTTTTTACTTGGAGACTCTTCAAATTCCTCAAGGTGAATCTTCATGGGAAAATTCATCCTTTCACTCTTTTGTCTTTAGTGATGACTCTTCATATTTCTCAAGGTGACCCGTCATGGAGAAATGCATCCTTTTCCTCTTTTCTCTTTAGTGATGACTCTTCAACTTCTTCATGGTCCCTCTTTTGTCTTTACGCAACCAAAAATATATTCAATAATATTTAATTAATATTAACACATTTTAGCCAAGATATAAAAATTAAAAACACCTTTAGACATTAAATTCTAGTTTGACATCAATGACAATATTTCCAACATCATATTTGAATTGGGAAGAGAGATAAAAATCATTAATGAAACCATTTAAGATGTAAAAACCATTATTTTAAATGCATTATGTGATAATAATGTTGTATATTTGTTATATGCTTTGCATGTGTTAACCCCTTAGGTTAATTATAGTTAGGATGATAATTAAGGTCTAAGTCATTGCCTTAGCGAAGTGATTTAAGTGATCAATGGCCCTCAAATCAAGGGTTAATGGGAAATATCCTTTGAATTTTTCTAGGGGAATAAATTGATTTTTTTGGTGATCCCATAGGTATTTTTAAATATATTAATAATGTGGGTGGTGTTATGACCCATAGTTTTATGGGAATAATTATGGTTATATTCTTGACCCATGGTTTTTTTACCCATGGTATTGTAATAATCCTTAGGCAATTACCTATTGATATGCCTATTATTTTGTCAACTATGGGGAATTAAGATAATGTTATACCCTAATTAGATAAAATGTTGTGAAAAATAATAATACTCTAAAAATGTAATAAATGGAACATATTAAAATATACTAAATATGGAAAGTACAAATGAAAATATAAATTAGATGGAAAACTAATTGCACACTATTTCTAGATCTAAAACTAACAAAGAGTATATTTTGACAAATTTTGGACCCAAAACATGAATTGGTATGGATTATAGAAAGGAGCATTGTAACTACATCATAGAGTGGGGTGTAGTTATCTCTAAGGAACTCTAGTGTTTGACAAGTAGTAAAGATCTAAAAATTATCAGTTAGGTTCAACTTAGCCTATGTGTTCTATGGACCTTATGGGATATTTTTATCAAATAAAAAAACCATTGTATAACTTATTTTCACTTGAAAATTTAGCTTAATGACATAATGGTATGGATGCAATCATGGAATAAAAATGGGTTAGTGGTTGAATTTATGCTTTACCTCAACATCCCCTATGTTTATCTTTACCTGTATATTAATACTCCAAAGAGGACCAAACTTGATGAATTTATCTAATTTTATGGTGGTGTGTGTGAAATAATGGTGCAAAATTATAAATTTTGGTGTGATTAAGAGTTACAATTATGAATTATCTCCTTGGAGCTATATTTAGACTTTAGCTTAGGGTTGTTAGGGATGTATGTAATCTAAATTATGATAGATAGGGAATTTTTTTCAATGTACAATTAGAATTTTGGTTTTTTTTTAGTATGGAATGCTATTTTATAAAAAATGGTTTAAAATGTGGCTTTATAGTGGTATTTTTAGAATTAATTTATATGGGGCTTGGTACAATTTCATAGTGACCCTTCCATGAATATTAATTTTGTAAATTAATCATTGTTTTGTGGGAGGACAATAGTGGTGTATTTGAATGAGAGAACAATTTTTTATTATCTAATTAGGGTGTTATTGTTTGAGGATCAAAAATAATTGATCTATGTACCATGAAGATTATGAGTGTGAGACTAAACTAGTTTTCATAAGGAATAGGGACATCTAAGCTCATTTTTTATTCTAAAAGTGATTACTCTAGGTAATTTAAATTAAAATAGTCAAACAACACTATAATAGTTCATGATCTAAGTGTGTAATATTGGTGTGATTAAGAGCTTCAACTATGAATTGTGACCTTGGAATTGTATTCATACTTTAGCTTAAGGTTGCTAGGGCTATATGTAATCTAAATTGGGATAGATAGGGAATTTTTTCTCAATGTATAATTATAATTTTGGTTATTTTTAGTGTGGAAACATATTTGGTACAAAATGGTTTGAAAAGTGGCTTTATTGAGGTATTTTTAGAATTCATTTATATGGGGCTTACTAAAATTTATGAGTAACCCTTCTATGAATTTTAATTTTGGAAATTAATCATTATTTTGTGGGAGGATAATAGTGGTGTATTTAGATGGGAGAATGGTTTGTTATTATCCAATTAGGATGTTATTGTTTGAAGAGAATATCCAATTGATCTATGTACCATGAACACTATGACTATGAGCATAAACTAATTTGCATAACGAATAGGGACATTATGGGGTCAGTGTTTTCTTATAAGAATGATTCCTCCATGTGAAAGTTAATAAAAGTGGTCAACCAACCATATAATAGGTCATGATCTAAGTGTTTAAAAATTGTGATCATAAATGCATATTTTTATCTTAAATATTATTTTATGTGTATACATTTTCCCCATTTTATAATAATGCATAAAATTTAAAGTACTAGAGTAAAAGGAAAAATGCACATATAACATATTTATGAAATGTAGTCTTGAATTTAGACCACAGTGTTGAACTATGCTTCATACAAACCTATAATCAAACATTATAAAATCAATCCTTACTTAAGATAAATATCAACAAGTAAAGAAAATAAAACTACACACACACACACACACACACACACACACAATGATAAATAATGAACACACCTAATTAGGTACATGAACCATTATGTTTTATTGGTGAAAAATATGTGACTATAGAGGGTAGGACCCTTAGATGTTTCATTTGCATTGAATAGTTTGGATTGGAATATTCATGCCCAAAATCCTTATTGATAGGACAATGTGCTTAAGAACTCAAGGTGTGATTGATTCCATAATTATATGCCCAATGTAGTGAAGTATTTTGGAATCCATATATGAATTCTAATAGATCAATATTATTCAAGAAATGGTGAAAAAGGGTGAACTAACTATTGAAAAGATAAGTAGGCTCAATTTTGGTGCAAAATAGTGCTAAACTTGTGCAAAAATAACACAAAAAGCTAGTATAATCTATTTATGGTTCATATAACATGGATAATGACAATAATTTCCATTCTATCTATGAAACTAGTGCAATAATGAGAAAGGAGAAAGTCATATGACATACACATGCCCAAAATATGATATTTGGTGTATATGTATTTTGAGACCAAGTAATAAAAATAAAAATTATGAACAATTTGTGTGCAAACCTAGAACACATGTTAGGAATGATGCCCCAAAAATGATCAAAACTAAGACAAACCAAAGTTTTTTAATTGAAAACTATGACTATAAATCTATTTATAATTGTTATGTATTGCCTAAGATTCTAAAAAAATTTAAAAGTAACTATTTTTAGGGTACTAAGACAATAACACCATATTTGGATAATAGTTGTGAGTATTCTTATTTGAATGGATCCCTCTTATAAAAATTTATTCTCTAATTAATTTTTGTGTGTGATTTATGAATCAATGCATTTTATTTTAGGGGATTAGTCTCTAAGACAATCTATTATGTATGCCCCATATTTTAAGGTAAGTTGTTGATCCTGTGTAATAGCATACCTCAAAAGAAAATACTATGTGATAGATGCTATTTAAAATATGTAAATATGAGTAATATTGATAAAATTTATGATAATGAAATTATCACATATATAAAATGAGCATAATATTAATGTGATATCCATGTAGAAACAAACATACATGGTGATATTTTGAAGATAAATAATAGAAATTAGGCACATATATAAGTGATCAAAACTAAGTATTATAATATGAATAGAACTAACTGGTAAGAGATGTATGATATCCATTATGTCATTAAATGTTGGGAAGATTAATTATGTCCGTTATGGCATAAAAAAATGATAAAACTAATCAAACAAGTGTCATGGACATGACACACATAAATAAATAGTACATTCAAAGCATAAAAAATGAACAATAGAAGGCCAAGGATCCACATACAAGGGACATATTCAAATTCCACTCACACACATCGAAACATACAATGAACACCTATATCCACACACAAAGACATGTTAAAATTTATACAAGACCAATAGAGAATACACACAATACATTAATCATGAATGTAAACATGAAAACATGCATAAATACATGTAGTTAATCAACATAATAAATTCGTAACACTAGTATATTTAATGTTTAGGTAACCATCAAGATAATAGTGTGTTTTTAAGTGGAAAATTTTTATAGATGTTATTTATATAAAGAACTAAGGTAACAATAATAAAATATATCTAAATAAGGATAAAACCTATGAATAAGATGACCCTGGTGATCTTGTCTAAGTAAAAATAAGTTGTAAGATGCATGTGTCTAGTTTGGAAATGAGAAATGATAGATTTTGCTCATTGGGATAAAAGTAGGGAAATATGTTAATAATGTTGTGCACTCTTGTTTGAATAGGGCACTCTTGTCTTAAATACAATTTTTGATTATGAGATAGTGATATAACTTACAAATGTGTATGGTAATGGAATCTTATATTCTCTACAATCTCTCATTTTCACTCATGAAGCATACATGATATGAAAATTGGCTTCAAATAAGTATTAAATACTATGCATAAATTAAATAATGTGAATTAACTAAACATAAACATGCATAGATCTTGATTTTGATTTTTTTGGAATACACACACACAGAATAAATATGATAATCTAAAAATAAAACAACACATCCAAGGGATGTGGATAATCAAAAGGTGAAATTGGTAGAATATCATTAAGTGTTGGATATTGAATCATGTCAAACTCAAATAGATAATAATTATTGTGTTAATCATACCATTCTTGGTTTATAAAATTAGCCTTATCTTTTTAATTTTTTTGAATCATGGAAATCTGTATGGCATCTTTCTCTACTATTTAATAAGCCTCATGTGCAATTTTTAGATAAACCAATTTTAGCCCTATCTCTCACCTTTAAATTTAGGATTTCCATTTGTTCCATCATGAAGAATGTGATTTTTACTATCCTTATATTTAAATTTAGGATTTATTTAACTTATCAATTGTATCTTACATTTAATGAAATCATTATTGAGCTAAATTATCATTTATTTGATTTAATATGTCCATAGCAAAGAGTAGAGTAGCCACCATCTTGGGACCAAATGCACTTGGTATTATAATGTGGCCTATTTAATTTTATAAATACATAATGTTTTTGAATTCATCTCTATCATTCACTCTTTTCTAAAGGAATAAAAGTGTATATAATTTTTTATTTGTGTCCTCATATATCTCCACATGTTGTTTATATTCATTCTCAAGAAAAACCTATATAATCAAAAGGATTATTCCTAAAATGGTTACAGTGTATTCATGTACGACCTTGTTATTGAGCTATAAGATTTTTTAGTAAGGGATGTATAATTTAAATAGTTATCCTAGCCTTATATTTAATAATTTTATGTTGTAATGAAGATCATGAATCTGTGGCATGCCCTATTATTCTATAAAATTGAAAACAGGGTTAGTCCTTTTCATTTGACAATTGGCTAGTGGATATATGTCATACTCTTGGAAAGTCAATTAATTCCATATTAATTAACATGTGTAACATCACATGTAGTTTATATTTTTCAATATTAAATTGTATCTTGATAATTATATCAATATCCATAAATACACATTATTTAATAAATCTATAAATGATGATTTTTTTGTACTCATATTACATTGACCAATTTATTATGATTTATGTTCTCTAGAAAAGATAGATTTGAAAAAAATATTAGTCCATGGTACCCTTAATACAATTATATGTTATGTAATTTTTATGTTTAAATAAATTTTCTTTCCTTTATACATATCTAAATTAATTACTTTTCTTGTATTTGTATGCATTAGTATAATCACATTGGAATCATGTGTGTAATCCCCTAGACCAAGTGGTGTGAAATTTAACCCATATAAATAAACATAAATTTTCATTGGTATTTAATTAGTATTATCATTAGAAGTTAAGTCATAATCATAATCAACATCCTTTATGGATATGAAATTTAGATCATCTAAATTGACCAATAAATCTAATTTTTATATAGATTCCTCATTGTCTTCCTTTTGATGTGATATTTGTGAATTTATGTTATCTATAGATTATGGCTTGTGAGTAGTAGTAATAGACTCACCAACCTAATAGGTATGCATTTTATATATATTCATAATCATTGGTGGTGTCATTGTAGTATATTCAGGTTCCCCCAACTGTGATGGACTCTCATTAGGAGGATTTGTAATTCTATATAATACTTGAATAGTTCATTATTTCTTAGGAATGTATATAAGTACCCATCATGTATAAATTTAACACATATGTGAAAATTAGAAGGTATGAAATCCATGTCATATATTTATGGCATACCTAGAATAAAAATATAGTGTAAATGATTAATCATTACTTTGAACTAAGTAGATAGATTTTTGGGCCCCACTATAATACCTAATGTTATAAAACCTAAAGTTTGGTGTGACACATCATCAAATAATTTGATATTATTATATGTATTTTAATGATATTCATGTTAATTCCCATTGTATATAATAAATTAATATTGTAAATATTTAACCATGAAACATTATCAGTTAGAACCTTTTTAACTTCAATAATTTTGACTTGAAGTTCTATAAACAAGAGTAGATTTTGATCAATTGTTGGTTGTGTAGACAAATCCCCATTTATAAAAGAGATAACATCCTCAACTTATTTAAATTATTTACAACAAATGTGAAATAATAAGGCTATATGTCATGAGTCATAGGTGTCTGATTCAATGCTTGGTATATGCTATCCATGAAAATAACATCATTTTGAAGCAATTCTAGCATGGAGATATTATCTTGTGTGTCCCTTAACTAATCAACAATATCATATCTTCTAGACTAATTAATTGGACCTATTGGATTAGGTTGGGTATGGGGAATAATTTAGATGAGGAGGCACTTGACCTCATGTAGTAATAAAAAATTAGAGCACATGATTTACTATAAGCCTACATTGGATAGTAAAGATCAAATATGAGCTAAGATAGCTGTCATGTATAGTTGTAGGGAGAAAATGAATTATCTATGCCATTTTATGTCTAATAGTAAAAAGTGTTTATCTAAAACTAAGCCATGCAATAATAATCACTATAAAAATACTCACAATTAAGCACTTGACTAATGTAGGATGTGATATTTTACTTAGTATTATGTATCCAAGGGTTTACATATATGTGAAATATTCGACAAGTTATAGGTAAGGAACATGTAAGTATCACAAATAAAATTTGAATTAAAAATTAATAGATATATTTTAATCATGATGATCATTATGAATATAAAAATTAGAAAATTAAGAATCTTAAATGATAATCATAGTGTTAAAAATAGAAGGAAAACCTTAATGGAAAATTAAGGTTGTGAAAATGTTAGATAATTATTGGATTCACCTATATATTTTATCAAATTTTGGGAAATATTATAATTATAGACCCTAATTAGACAAACTAATGTGAAAAATTAGAATGCTAAAAATATAAAACAAATGACATAAACTGATTTGGAACTTACTAAATTTGGAAATATAATAAATATTAAAAGTACAAAGGAAAATATAAACTTAACTAGAAAAATGAGATGTGAACTATTTTTTGAAAAGAAACTAATAGAGATAATGTGTTAACTAGGTTTGAACATGTAATAAAATTTATAATAGATTCTAATTAGGAGCATTATAACTACACAATAGAGTGGTGTGATTTTATATCTAGGGAGTGTGGGTGTTTGACAAGTATCATAAATCTAAAATTTCTAGTTTAGGTTCACCTTCACATGTGTGTTATGTGGACTATGTAATATCTTCTGATTTGATGCAAAAAACATTGTATAACTTATTTTCACTTCAAACATGAGTTCATTTACATAATAATGTGAATGGTGTCATGGATTAAAAATGGGTTAGAAGTTAAATTTGTGTTTGACCTCAACACCCCATGTGTTTATTGATACCTACATACCATTAATCTGAAGAGGGATAAAACTCCATGTGCTTCTCCCATGCTATGGTGGTGTTTTTAAAATATTGGTACAAAATGCTAAATTATGGTGTAATCCTAGTGTTATCAAGTGCTTCAAATATAACTTGTGAAATTATAAGTGTATTCATACTTTAATTAAGTGATACTAAGGTTGTATGAAATTAGACTTAGGATTAATAGTGAATCTCTCAATGTGAAATTAGAATTCTTGTGTTTTTAGTGTGAAATCCTCTTTCGTGTAAAATAGTTTGAAATTTAGCTTTATAGTGGTATTTTTGTAATTACATCATATGGGGATTATTAATATTATGGAATTACCCTTTAATAAATTTTAATTTTGTAAATTATCCATTATTTATTTGGATGACAATAGAAATAGATCTAGATAAGAGAGTGGCACATTATTATCTAATGGTTAGAGGAGCATAAACAATTGATTTGGGTGCTAAGAATAGTCTAAGTTAAGCCTAAACTAATTTTCATAAGGATTTGGGTCATTTTTGATAAATTATTTTTCTTATAATAATGATTCCTCCATGTGAAAATTTAAGGAAAGTTGTCAAAATACCTTAGAGTAGGTCATGAGATAAGTGTGTAAAAAAGGTGGTCACAAGTGCATTATTTTAGCTTAAATCTTAATTTATGTGTTTACACCTATATGTACTCACACATGCAGTAGGGGAAAAGGATAAATGACAAGTAAAATATTTTATTATAATATTATTAAGTTAATATGATAGTAAAGGTAATCATTGTAGTATTTTTTTTTTTCTTTTCTATAAAGGGTTTCCCAATTGAAATATTGTGTACTGTGTAATATTTTATGTGTGCAATTTATCATGTTCAATTTATGCATAAATATTGTGTTAGTAATGTTTATCTTGTATTTTTATATACTTAATATTATATTAAAATAAATTCACCTTGATATTTTATGAACCAACTTACCTTAACAATAATACCCTTGAAGTTATCTTTTACAATTTGTGAATAACAGAGAAAGTTCTTTTAAAGCTCAAGGATATATAAGACATCTCCAATGAACCCATTAGATATTTTTGGATTTTCCTTGATTTTTAAATTCAATTATAGTTTTTTATCCAACATATAATTTTTAATTTTAATGTTTGATATCTATTAGGATATCACACATATACTGTGAGGCACCGCTATCTAACATCCATTCACTATCATTTGATGCATAAAGTGTAGTGTAAAATGTAAAAGTCATTATTTTTTTTTTATTTTGACTTTTATTTTGATTATGTTTGGAAATTTTTTTCCTTTATTTTATTTTTTATTTTTTTGACCCTTTCTTGTCCTTCTTGTTGCAATAACAACATGCTTCCTTGTGGCCAAATTTTCCACATTTATTTAAATTACCTTTAATTTAACTCTAATTTTTTTTGTTAGTATTCTTGTTATTACCATCATTATCTCTTTTTTAGGTGGATTTGAATTTTTTTTGTAGTTTTAAACTCTTCTATTCTTAGGAATAGATTTTTGATTTATATTAATAATAAGAGCTTCATTGATGTCTACTTAGAATCAAAGTTTGACATTAATTTTTATTCTTAAATAACAAGAGAATAGAGTGTTGATAAGTCAAGAATATCTTGTTCAATATTATATTTTAAATTGATAATAGAAATTAAATTATTATTTTTTCATATATATTAATTTGTATAATAAATTAAAGGCATTGGTATTGGACAAGGTTTCAATTCCAACCATCAAATTTAGAATTTATGTTTTAAACCTTTGTAAGTTAATTTAATATTTTTTCATCTCAATACATAAGAGGGTCATAATTTCAAGAATAGTATTAATAAAAGTTTAAATTATATTACACTTTTGAATGGACTCTAAGTATTTTTCAAGCTTTACTTGGTGAGTCATGATTGTTGATGTGAAGGAGAAACTTGTGTGCAACACACCTAAGCATGATAGACATGGCTTATTAATTTTTCTTATCACATGTAATTAAATTATCAAATGTTAATTACATTTCATTAGGATGAAATCTGGTCCCATTTAAAATATTCAATTTTTTTTGCCATAAATTTGGCTTTAAGACAAATTTTACATATACTATAATTTGACCCATTAAACTTGTGTGATTTATTAATACTGACTTTTTTGAGAGTAGTCCTAATTGATTTTAATTTATTATTAAAAAAAATTATAAAATAAAATTTAATGGCAAAGTAATAGAAAATAAAAAGAGTTATATCACTTTTTTTAAAAAGATAGTAATTTAAAAGTTAAAATAATTATAATTAACTAATAATTGTATTAGGTATTATTTTAAAAAAGTATGTATTCTATAATTTTACTATCTCTATAAATATTTTTTTCATAATTTTATAAAATATAAATATAGGATTTATATTTTTAGCATATCCATTTTTATTATAAAAATTTATATAATTTAAAATAATAAAAATAAAGATATTTTATATTATCTATAATATGCTAGAATAAAGGAGAAGTGGAGGGAATTTGAAATCGGGTCATGGGAGGGATTCATATGAATAGAAATAGATGGAGGATGAGGATGAAAAACATGATATGAACTTGGAAGATAAATCATGGGGTGGATTTTACATATCTTCTTGTATCAATGTAATCTTCTTAGGGCTTAAGAGGAATGTCCTAGTTCTGACTTGGTCATTTACTTAGGCCAAGCCATACATCTTTACAAAGGTTTATTATAATTTTAATTCTTTACTAATTTTATCTAATCATTCTTAGATTATTATGGTTTTAATTCCATGTGAAGAGTTTACCATACCTCATGGTCTACCTATAAAATGGACCCATAATATTATCTTATTGAAGCGAGCCTAGTCTCCATCAGGGGAGATACGACATATGTATGGTTTGATTGGGAATAATTTTTTGAATGTAAAAAATGTATGACTTATTGGTCTGTATTAGCATGGATCAAGTACCATTTTGTGGATGGAATATAGGAGTATGGGAATAAATTCAAGATTGATAAATGGTATGGCCCCGATTTAACCCTGCTCTAAATTGGTTAACATGGAGGTAAGTTGGATCTATGAAATGAATATGGTTGGTGCTGCACTTTCCTACCTAGGGAAAGACATTTTACAAGACCACCTCATCTTGCTAATATTTTAACATATTGGTCCACTATAAGGATATTGAGGAATCCCAAAAATCTATGGGGGATATGAGTGATACATGAAATCATTGTGGGATGAGAGGGATGAATCTAGAGGATTCTGTAGCAAATATTTTAGGTATGGAGTGGATAATATATGATTCTAATCCTTACACTCAATGGATGTTAGAGAAGTCAACACTATTATCTTTCCAGGATGGGTGGTTGTTAGAGGTTTTCATTGTAGCCCATTTTGATTCTTGGGTTTTGTGATGAGTCTGTAAATTGACTCATTATTACTATAGTTTATAGCCTTAAATATGTCAAATGGTTAAGCATTGTGTGTAATATTAATGTTAATAACTTGCATAAAGTAGTAAATAGATTTTTTTGCCTAGATAAACTCATGTAAAGTCTAAGTATATTTTCTTTGCACTTTGTTCTAACATTTGCATGTTTTAGGCTCCACATTTTGACTTGTATAGGTAAATAGTAGTATTAATATGAGCTTTGATAAGATTATGAAGATAAAGAGGATCTGAGGTGAAGATCTAACCATCTAAGAATGAGTTATATATTTTGATAGGTGAGCTATATATTTTGATAGGTGAGCCATGGATTTCAATACATGAGCTATGGATTTTGACAATCGAGCTATAGATTTTGATAGCAAGCTACATATTATTCTAGTTTTGCTATAGATTGACCCATAATGCTTCATAATTAATCCTAGTACATTCCAAAGGGTTGAGATAGCTTCTCTAACCTCTTCATGATAATCTAAAGAACTCTTTTCAACATTTAAATTTGTATACATGTATATAAATAGATGTCTATTTTTGTTTAGTCTTCCATTTTTGGTGTTGTTACTCTAGGTTATAATGATGAAGAGAAGTTAAGAATATTAATATATTTAAATATTTAATTGATATAGTTATGTATGGTAAATTTTATCTATGGATTATTTGACTCTTAAAATATCTCATTGCAATGACTCTTTATTCTAACTATATCACTCAATCTATCCAAAATATCTTCTATTTTCAAAGTTAGCTAAGTTGTTTCTTGAATATTAGGATAAATAGTTTATTGGTATAGAATAAATAGATATATCCATTATTGGATATATAAATTTTGTGACTACATATAGAGATATTTTAATTTTGGTGATTTTCTAAAATAACGATACTGTAACAATTTCCTTTCTCAATTCATGTGTTGAAGAAATATCTTGAGCTAAGTTAATTTGGACCTAGATCTAACAGAGAAAGGACCCAATCCTAAGGAAACAAAAAATCTCTTTGGTATTTATAATTTGATTTTATAGTTCTCTTAGTTAAATATTTCTATAGATATATGTTCATATAATTTAGATTGAAAACCTATAAGGAAGATTGAATAGTTAATCTAACATTTCCATCATAAGCATTTATTTCATTCCTTTTAATTATAAAAAATATATATTAATGATTGTTTTTAATCAAATATTGAATATTTTTTATTCTTTTAATTCTATAAGAGTGATTAGGAAGGTTTGTCTTATAGTTGTGTGAAGCATTTTTAGATTCTACAATTTAGATCAGATTGAGTGGTTTATATTTTCCATAAAGTGTGTTTTATTTTCAAATTGTAGCTAAGATTAAAAGTATATATATATTATATTAACTATAAAAAACCCATAAAAACAAGTACTATTAACTTGAAATCAATAAATACCTCACTACAAACAACTTTAAGCACCACCTTGGTAAGAACAGACACGAACATATGTTGGTTAAATGAAGAGGTAATAATGACACCCATCATTTTTGGAACTATTTCTAGGGTATTTTAGGTTTTAGTAAGATAGATATAGATTAATAGTCTATAAAACATATAAATATATAAAAAAGAATAAAATCAGTCTCTTGTCAAAATCAAGTACATGAGTAGGCCATAGGATTCACAGGGTAGATTTCCTCTAAAAGTTCTTGATCCTTTCTAGGAAAGAATAAATGTAGTCATAGATAAAATAGATATCTTGAAAAAAGAGATAATATAATCCTTTAGAAGTATTTCTAAAGGACAAGAAGATTCCTCCTCTACAATAGATAAAATTATAGACACTAAACAACCAAGATCCCCTCCTCTCAATATAACTTTATTTGACATGGGAGAAAATGTAGGACAAGTGGAGAATCCTCATAGGAATGCTCTTGAAAGGACCTTATCTTATCCTATTATATTGGAATATGATGAATAAACAATGAAAAATATTTATCTAGATAATTTTCCTACATTTAGAGAATTGTCTACTGAAGACCTAGATCAATTTATTTTTGAGTTTAAGGTTCTATATCAAACTTATGATTACACCTATGATAGCCAAAATATGATAGTTTTTCCTTCTACTTTGAAGGAAGGAGCTATCAGGTGGTTCATGGGCCTATAATGGAACTCTATTCATACTTGGAGAGAAATGAAAACAACATTTTTGGATAAATATCTAGATTATTATAGGTTCAAGGATAAGAAAGAAGTTTTTTGTCAAAATTATATAAAATGAAGATGAGAACTTTGAGGATTAGCTAGACAAGTTTGCCTTTACTCTCAAAAGATGTGGATATGAGTTACCTAAAGAAGTGGTCAAAACTATTTTCCTTAAGGGCTTGGATTAATCTTATAGGGATTATTGAGTCTTGTGGGAAAAGGAGACATTACTAAGTTGGATTTCTAAGAAATCACATAGTTATGCACAAACTACTCTAGAACAAAACCTAGTGATAGAAGAGTGAAAATAGGAAAATCTATTGATGTAAGCCAGCTCACAAAAGAGTTAGCAATTTTAAAATAAATGTATTGGTCTAATTAAAATATGGAATTTAGGCCAAGACCAAATCCAATAATGAGCTATTGGAAATATATTACCCAAAATCTATATTAAAACACACACTAACAAACTATCCTTTAGATAAAACTAAAATCTATGGAATATGTAATGTTAAGTATCATGACATAAAGAATTGTAGTAACCTTACTAATCATAAGAATTAGTTAAAATAAAATGCGCAAACCATAGAATAAATAAATTGTGTTTAGAGATAAGAAAATACCTTCCAAAAAAATTAATAGTTTGGCTCAAGACTTCCATTCTAACATGGCATTTACCTCCATAAATGTAGACTATACCACCATGAGGCACCTAAGAAAGGATGCCATAGTATTGGATGATGTCCCAACCTTTTCAACAAACATGGATGTCACAAGGTCATCAATAGCCATGGATAAACCAATGCTAAAATTCTAGTCCAAATTATAATTAACAACATTAAATAAGGTATCCAAAACAACAACAATAAGTATTAATGACCATCTAGGGAAATCAAGCCACCCCTATAGAATAATTAAATCATCCTCAATTACCTATGTAACTAGTAGAAAATCCAAAAAATAAATAAGTTTTTGTAAATGAACAAGGTGAAACAATGGGGGTAGGATCTATTGAATGTGTAGATATTAATCTTAGATTAAGAATAATAGTGCAAAAACCCCAAATCATCATCACAAAAGTACCATAAGAAAAAACAAATCCATAAAGTCAACTAGTAGAATAAAAAGTGTCTAAAGATGAAACTATAAAAATAGAGGAATTTATAATAACACCTCCATCTATGACTTTTCTAGAAAGATTAAAGGAAGTAGAAAATAATAAGTAATTTAAATTGATCTAAGAACTTTGAAAACTAACCATAGAGATTCCATTATTACAAGACATTAGAGATATCCCAGAGGTAAACATGGTGATCGAACATTTATGTATCAAGATACCTAGTAGAAAAATATATTATCCTAAGCCCATAAAATTTGATGGTAACCTTGTTGATTTACTATCAAGAAAGTTACGCTACCTAAATATGGATACCCAGGAAGTCCTATCATCTCTATAAATATTGGATAGTAGGAGATACCAAGTGTATTAGTAGATATATGGGTTTTTATTAATGTGATGACTATGGACACCATGAAAAATATTTCCTTGATTGATATGCAACCAACCACCATAATCCTATAAATGGTAGATCATTCAAATACCAAACTAGAAGGTGTCATTGAAGACATAATGTTGACTATAAAATCATGGGAGTATCCTACTAATTTTATTATCCTACAATCTAAAAAAAAAAGATTGGATACACAATGATTCTTAGAAGACCTTGGTTAGCAACTATAATAGAATTTATTTATTATATATTATGGGATATGACCATCTCAAATAGTCTTAAATAAAAATGGATTTATTTATATCCATCTGCTCAACCATCAATCAATATTGCTAAATAGTTTTGGGTTGATCAACCTAATGGAAAATGTGATTGTATCTCTTCTCTATCTATGGTTAAAATAATTGAACATGTTAATAAAATATATTATGAGTTATTAATAAGTGATCCAATAGATATGGATCTTGATAGTCTAGCTACAAATCTTGATAGTCTAGTTATGGATTGTAATAGACTAGCTATTGATTACAATAGACTAGCTATGGATTTGAGTAAAAGACCTTTTCAAAATAAAAATTCCTATTATACTAATCATTCATATTCTTATAACTCTTAGAATACATTATATTATCATAAATACATTCAAAATAGTGTGATGCAATGGGCATATGAAGGACAAGACTCATTTCTTATATCCTCCCATTGTCCATTAGTTGGAGTTATTCCCATAGGAGAAAAAAATTGTTAAAGATGATATTATATTTCATTCATTAATTTCAAACCCTTTTCCTCTCAATTAATTAATTATTTAATTCAATAAAATAGAGTCTTTTCATCCAAGAACTAAATAGATCACTGTAGCACCAAGGAAGACACTCAACATAAACAGTTGGTTGATAAGTGATCAAGAAATGAAAGTTTTTGATGTACTTAGAGATCACACTAAATATTTTGCATGGGAATACCAAGATATGATAATAATTAATACAATTTTATGTAAACACCTCATTTACACAAAGAACATTAATATTTTAAGACAACCATAAAGAAAAATCAATCTTGCCTTGAAAGACATTATAAAAACTAAAATTGAGAAGCTACTAGAAGCAAAATTTATTTATCCTATTTTTGATAGCTAATAATTCTCTCCCTTGGTCATTTTTCATAATAAAAATATTAAATTGATTTATTGTGTGGAATATAGAGAACTAAATAAGGGGAAAATGAGAGACTACTTCCATCTACCCTTCATTAATCAAGTACTTGATAATCTAGTTGAGAAAAGATATTTTTCATTTTTCAATAGTTTTAGTGGATATAACCAAATATAAGTGGCACTTTAGGATCAAGAAAAGAAATATATTTTACCTACCCATGGGTAAAATTTTCTTATAGAGTCTTTCCCTTTGGTTTATGTAATGCACCTGCCACCTTCTAACGAGTTATTCTAGCCATATTTTCAGATTTGACCAATGATTGTGTAGAAGTTTATATGGATGATTTCATTATTTATGGAGAATATTTATATGAAAGTTTAAGTGACTTTAAAAATTACTAAAAATATTTTAGGACCACCATTTGTATCTAAGTGATGGGAAATGTTTGATTATGGTATAAGAAGACATAGTTTTAGGACATCATATTTCTACAAAAGGGATCCAAGTAGATCCAAAGAAAATTGAAGTTAATTCAAACTTGCCTATTCCTTAAAATTAGAATGACATTAATATTTTTCTATGACATGAAATATATTAAAAAATATTCATATAAGATTTTATCAAAATTACTTCTCCAATGTTTTTTCTACTTACAAAAAAAAGTGAATTCATTTGGAATCTAGTTTGTCAACAAACATTTGAAACCATTAAAGAAAATCTCAACACTGCACTAGTCTTAAGAGGACCTAATTGGTCACATCTCTTTCATATTTATATTGATGCATCCAATCATGTTATAATAATTGTTTTGGGACAAAAATATGAAAATGGACATATGTATGCCATATATTACATAAGAAAGAACTTAACTTCAACTAAAAGAAATTATACAACCACTGAGAAGGAATTCCTTACTGTAATTTATTTCATAAAAAATTTTAGACATTATATTATTTGCTATAAAATCTTTGTATATATTGATCATGCAGATATTTGGTATTTGATGAAAAAGTTAGTAGTAGGAGGAAGAGTTATCAGATGGTTGTTGTTATTACATAAATTTTATATAAAAATTATTGATAAACTATGAAAGTTCAATGTGATGTCTAATTTTATTTCTAGATTGCATAATGAAGATGAAGAGGAACCTGTAGAAGATAATTTTTTGGATGAAAAATTATTTTATATTTTATCACAAACACCTTAGTTTATAGATATAACATATATTCTAGCTACATGGAAGTTTTCTTTTTAATGTACTAAAAAGGAAAAGAAGCATTTACTTATAAATTTTCTTATAAATGGATTAATGGTATACTATTTAAACATAGAACTAATCATGTTTTATATAAGTGTGTGAAGGAGAATGAGATGCATCATATCATGCATGCGTGTCATGATGAACCTAGAAGTGGACACTATTTAGTGAAAAAATGATACAGAAAATCCTTGGATTTGGATATTTCTAGCCAAATCTCTATAAATAGGTAAAGACCTATGTTTGGCAATGTGATGCATGCAAAAAAATGGGAAACCTACATTATTCTTTGAGATGCCTCTACATCCATAGGTAATTCTAAAAACTTTTGAGAAATGGGGCATGGACTTTGTTGGGCCCATCTATCCACCTTCATAAGGTAAATAATACTTGTTAGTATGTATAGAATATGTAACTAAATGGGATAAAGTTTAAGTAATTTCTTCTATAAGAGAAGAAGTAGTAGCAAATTTTCTCTATTCTAAGATCATATAGTGTTCTAGAGCACCAAAAGAGATAGTATTAGATCAAGGACCATAATTCTTATCTAATATGATGCAAGCATTCATAGATATCTATCAAGTCAACCACCATAAATATTCACCATACCATCCTCAATAAAATGGACAAGTAGAAGTCACTAATAGAGAATTGGAAAACATTCTTACCAAGATAGTCAGCAACAATTAAAATAATTGTGTAGCCAAACTCATAGAAGCTATTTGGGCATACAACACTACGTGAAAGACCACTAATAGTTTCTCACCTCATGAGTTGGTCTATGGTAATAAAAATATTCCTTAAATTGAATTTTAAATGCAAACTTGAGGACTATATTAGAAGGAGTTGATTTGGATGAAGCACAAAAAAAATGTTGCAATTAAATGAATTAGATGAGATAAGGATAGAATCCTTAAAACAAACAAAAATGACATAGTACCAAAGAAAAAAATGGAATTACTTGTATATCAAAGAATGATAAATTATAAAATGAGATTGGGCACTCTTATATGATTCCAAATATCAAAATTTTAAAGGTAAACTCTAAACTAGATGGTTAGGACCATTTGAAATAGTATAAATTTTTGATAATGGTTCTATACAGTTGTTGGCTATTAATGGAAATAAAAAGACACTTATTTTAAATGTACATCATCTAAAATAATACCAAAAACCTACCAGTAAGGAAGAATTTATTTATTCAGTATAGAATGAGTTTGGTGCCATGGATGAACTCAAGTCTTCCATGGTAATTGATCTTTGAAAGATAAAATTAGCCTAAATAAAGGAAGAGAATATTTCTCTTCCCTAAAAAAATTTAAACAAAAAAAAATTCAATAGTGAAAATCTTTGGGGACATTGTTGACATTCATGTGCAAAAAACTAGTTTACTGGCTGTTCATGCACTAAATAAAGAGCCTTCACTAGAAAACTAGAAATCACTAGTCAAGGGCAAAATACCCAAAAAAATCAATTCATAAAAATTATTTGGTTCCAAATCAATAAATATAATACTATTATTCTTTTTACTATCACTAACTTATGAAATTTTTTTTATGAAAGAGCAAATTAGGAAAGACTGATAAGGACAATACTAAGATTTGTACAACAAAATATTTCTTTTTCTATTAATTGTTATTTAGATTCTTAGGATTACTTGCATGTGCTCAAAACCATTGATATAAAATCCTCTTATAGTGTTATAAGGGGGTCAAACTTTATTAATTAAATAAAGGTCATTTCAAAATATCGTATGGTGAAATATCAACCCAAAGAGCTATGGATAATACCCTTCCAGTTTACAAGAAAAGGTTTTATAATGACACATCATTGTCATTATGGGTCATCTATAAAAAGGCATTAAATGGATAAATAAAAGTAAATTAATGTAAGAATGATTTAAAAATAAATAAAACAAAAAGGTATGACATCATTACTTTTAATAGATATTATTATCATTACTTGGTGTGCTTCAAGTAATATCCACTGGCTAACCCTAAAAGAATATTATTTCCATTCAAATCATTTTGAAAACATAGTTTAATTTCCTTTTATAAATAGGGGAAGAATCAATTATGTAGATCTAACTTGAGGGTGAAGAATTCAAAAATGGGTTTGAAGAAAAAGTTATAACCTAAAGATGTGAGTTAACTATTGAGAATGAAACATTAAAGGAGATATTAGATATAGATAGATGGCTTGACTTGTTTCTCAAGTTATAGGGTTTTGATGAAGCATTTTTGGTAGAATTTATTCTTCACTTAAATATTGATTTCTCCATAATGAGAGGCATTCAAATAGCCTTCTCCATGCAAATCCTCAACTAGTTGTCAGGGATTCTAGATGAAGGAGCTTGGATAGAACAGAGATCTTCATTTCATGATCTTATCAAAAAAATTATTAGTGAAGATGAGGCCACACTAGTTTTTATGGAAGATGTCAAAGGCAAAATAAAACGGGCAACTAGAGAGTCTCTACCTGAATCTTAGAGGTCAATTTATTTTTGGCTTATTAAATATTTAACAAGTGAAGGACAATGTAGTGTGTTGAGTTGTTTGGTATTAAGAATGTTAATTTATTTAAGATATGGTATTCAACAACCTCAACACAAGATAAATTTTCCCTCATTTCCCCTAAGATCCATTCAGGTTATGGCTATGAGGTATGCCAAAAACCTTGCTACCATACATTATCATGGGTTGATTTAACTCATTATTCAACACCACTTCTTATAAAAATAAAATGGAATAGAATCTTTGGCTGCCTTCCTTGAAGGAAAGAAGAATAAAACCCCTAAACTTGCTAAAAAAAAATTCTACACACATGCATGCCTCTAGTTCAAAAACTCCACCAAAAATCTCTTCTAAAGAAATTGCCTCTAAGTTCATTCATAGTACAAGATCCACTACCAAGATTATTTCATTAAAAACCCTAGATCTTACTTCCACAATCTCTCCTCTTGAGCCTACAAGTAAGAATTTGAGGCTCATATCCTCTACTAAAGTCCAATAGCATATTTCCCAAGTTGCTCAAGTCTAAGAGCCCATTTAAATTATTGAAGAAGAGTCTTCTACAGACCCTAATTTCTACTCCAAAACTCTAGAAATTATACCTAAATAAGCTCAACCCCCTCTTAAAAGAAGAAGATTGATTCTAATAATTGATAGTGAGGAGACTATTGTTGTTGAGACATTAGATAGTTTAAGGAAAAACACCTCAATCAATACTAGTGAAGATCACAATAGAGAAGAAGAGGAAACCTTTATTCCACATAAAGATTTGGCTAATTATTTTGTCGAGACTATTCTTGATGAAAGTCTCATTAGTCCTACACAGTAGATAAAGGATAAAGGAAAAGTCCCCATGAGTTAACAAGAGGGACAACCTTCAAATGAAATAGATGATATATAATTCTAATATGCTTTAGCCTTGTCCTAGTTAGAAGCCATTGTTAAAAAAAATATAGAGGATATAGATGTATTTATTTGTATAACACAAAACATAGATTTTGTGATTGATCATTTAATAATACAATTTGAAACTCTAGAAAGTTAGTCCCTGAAGAAAAAAGATAAGGTAGAGGATGAAATTATTGATGTATGAAATCATACTAGATCACTTGAAGAAGAAAACAATTCCTTAAGGAGGAATCTTCTAAAAATTGAAATTGAAGATGCTAGGATGAGAACCTAAAAATACTCTAGATCTTCTTATATTCCTCTTAAATTCATGATGGAATAAAGCTATTAGACTACTTTGTCTATTTCAAAAGTAAAAAATCAATGGGATCAAGTCTACTCACAACTTTAAGAAATGAAGATAAAAAATTATCTACATAAAAAGGAAAATCATCTTATTAAAGAAGAGAAATAGACAATGCAAGAAATAACTTAGGCCCAATATAAAGATGAACAATTTAAACAAACTCTTTACTTTACTTGTCAGTTAAGTGAAAAGTTGTTATCATGCAGAGTCCCTTCTTCTGCATATAGATTATCTTTACATGAACATTTTTTTTAGATGGAAATTGTTACAGATATATTATGATTTACTACATGAGATAAACACCAGTGATTATTTCATGATAGCATTTAAAAATATTACTCTTAATAGATAAGATCTACTTTGTGAGTTTCATTTGTGACATTATTTTAGGAAATATAAATAATTTCTTGGTAATCTATTTATGGGAGAGTTTCATATGAGATATTTATTGTCTACATATAGAAATCAAATTGTCTAATAGGATATATATAATTATCAAACTAACATTGCACATGATGTTGGTCTATATATTAGGCCTCAATTTGGTAGTGCACAATATATATTATGCCAATTTCATAGCTATTACCTATACCCAAGAATTTGTGGTCATTATCTTTCCACAATATAGAATGGCCTTATCAATTTTGAGTTATTTCTGTAACATAATTTTAATGATGTAGTGGTGAATTGTAGACAACACTAGCATATGCTACTAGTGACATTAAGATGAAGATAAGTGTTATCACCTACTACCCTTTAGTGATCGTTGAGAAGATATAATGTTTTATGCATAGAATTTCAAAAGTTTTATAGAGGGATGGAATAAATCCATGGATTGGAATGAGGTTCAAACCTCCCTTTCTACTTTCTCTAATGTCACCTTGGAAAAATATATGACCACAGTCTCAAGCATAGTTTGATGTTTGGGTTCATTTTGTGCAGAGGGATATGGGTTTCACTCCTCATAATCAAAGGATACTTCAAAAAGATCTATGTTCCATTTATTATTTGAGTCTAAATCTAAAGTATATAGTTCATAACTATGGAGATTAAGGATATATTTTACAAATGGATTTGGAAAAGGTAAAGAGTGGAGGATATGATGAGTCTATAAATTGACTCATTATTACTATAGTTTATGGCATTAAATATGTCAAATGGTTTAGAATTATGTGTAATATTGATGTTTATAACTTACATAAAGTAGGAAATAGATGATTTTGTCTAAATAAACACATGAAAATTCTAATTTTATCTTCTTTTCATTTTGTTCTAACATTTGCATGTTTTAGGCTTCACATTTTGACTTGTACAAGTAAATATTAGTATTAATATGAGTTTTAACAAGATTTTGAAAACAAGGAGGATCCACAGTGACAATTTTAACCATTTAAGAACAAGATACAAATTTTGTTAAGAGAGATATAGATTCTGACAAGTGAGCTATAGATTTTGATAGTCGAGTTACAGATTTTGATAGTAAGTTATAGATTGTTCCAGTTTTGCTACAGATTAACCTAGATTACTCCATAATTAATCCTAGTACATTCTAAAGGGTTTATATAGCTTCTCCAACCTCTTCATGATAATCTAAATAACTATTTTCAACATTTCCATTTCTATACATTTATATAAATAGATGTCTATTTATGTTTAGTCTTCCATTTTGGGAGTTGTTACTATAAGTTGTAGTGATGAAGATAAAATATAGGAATGTCAATATATTTAAATATTTGATTGATATATTTGTGTTGAAAATGTTATCTATGGATTATTTGACTCCTAAAAGATCTCATGTCAATGGCTCTTTATTCCAACTATATAACTCAATTTATCTAGAATATCTTCTATTTACAAAGATGGTTAAGTTGTTCCCTAAATATTAGGATAAGAAATTTATTGGTATAGAATAAATAGATATATCCATTCTTGGATCTATAAATTTTATGACTACATACAAATATATTAAATTTTTGGTTATTTTTTAAAATACTAGTACTACAACAATTTCCTTTCTCAATTCATGTGTTGAAGAAATATCTTGAGCTGAATTAATTTGGACCTAGATCTAAGGGAGCAAGGTCCCACTACTGAGGAAGTAAAAAATATATTTGGTATTTATAATTTTATTTTATATTTCTCTCAGTTAAAGATTTATATAGATATATATTTGTATAATCTAGATTGAAAATGATTGAAAACCTACAAGGAAGATTGAATAGTTAATCTATCATTTCCATCATAAGCATTTATTTCATTCCTTTATATTTTGAAAATATAGATTAATGATTATTTTTAATCAATGAGTGAAGATTTGATATTATTTTAGTTCTACTAGAGTGATTAGGAAGGTTTATCTTATAGTTGTGTGAAAAAAATTTAGATTCTATAATTTAGATCAAATTGAATGGTTTATGTTTTCCACAAAGAGTGTTTTTTTTTCAAATTTTACCTTAGAGATTAAAAGTAAATATAGATTGACCTAACAATCAACCCCTCCCCCATAAAAAAAATTACTATTAACCTAAAATAAATAAATATCTCACTACAAATAGCTTTAGGAACCACCTTGGTAAGAATAGACATCAACATACATTGGTTAAATGAAGGGTTAATTATGACACCCATTAGTTTATCTTAAATACCCTAGTGTAACAACCCCACTAGGTTTACCAAAAGAGAGAATTTAAAAATAATAATTACACATATTCATCATAGATATTTCACCATGATAAATATAATTAGTGATCTTTAGCTAACTACATTCATTTATTTAATCAATAGATTTATATCTAATCCACTTAGCTAAGGATCACCATGAATAAATATGAAAATCATGAACAAAGCTGATTAACAACAAATTTTTCAACTAATCATAAATGAAATAGTAAAAATTTAGCCACAACTGATACAACATTATATCCACTACTATAGAAGTATAACGTATAAATATTATAGTATTTAACAGTACATGATAATTCCCCAAATAATAAAACATGTTAGAAATATTCATGGATCATGAGTCTCCATAACTCAAGAGTTTCCATGACTTAAATATCAATCTATAATCTCAAGTGTAGTCTCAAGTGTAGTACTCTAGTTGGGAGGGAGATCATCATTTGAGTACTTTTTCACACCAACCATAGACCATAGAACCAATAGCACTATCTCTTAATCAGAGGATGGCCCTCCCTTCATGGATGGGTAGATAATGATGGTGAAGGAATCTAGAGTGAAAAACAAGAACCCGTGTGTTGAAAATATCTAATACATAATGTGTATCATAAAAAAATCCATTTTAACATGATTTTACACAAATGTGAAAACATATTAACATATGAAATGAATTTTTTTAATTAAAACATAAATTCTTTTAATAATTAATGATCCATTTTAACATGATTTTGCATAAATGTGAAAACTATATTAACATATGAAATGAAATTTTTTAATTAAATATGTAATGTAATGAATCATTAATTTGGCCAAATCTTTTAATAATTAATGATCTTGAAACCACCTAAATCAGTAACCCCACTTTCATACAGAACACTCAATTAGATTACACCTCATCTTGCAAGATGGTGATAATTAAGCCATTAGATTAAATCCACTATTTATTTAGTGTCATGAATGTGAGAATTGGTTTTGATTATATAATAATATAAAATACATTATATTCATTCAAAATATTTACCTTTAGCTGATAAAAATAACTTGATAATTACTTGTACAAAAATATCAAATATCATATCATTTAGTCATGTCATATGTAATGTAGCTTGATTGCCTACTTTCTATTCCTCCCTCTTCTTCCACGCTCTCCTCCTTAGATGCTTTCCCATCTATAACATTTAGTTTATTATAGAATAATAAATAGAATAAAAAATAGTCCTATGCAATATAACATACCATTTGGGTAATGATTTATCTAGACTGACCAGTTACATTCAATTACAAAGCAATTTATAATGTTATTTTATTTCATGCCCAAAATAATCACTATAACATAGCCGTATATATTTGTTTATTTTCCACAAATAATATAAAAGCCATTCCAAAACATCATAGTATGCCATACATTTAAAACTCATAAATACATTAATTTAATTATTTTATAAAAACATTAAAATATATACAAGCATCCATTTACACACTATTATGATGATAATACTTTTATACATAACACAACTATGTATACACATACATACATATATGGTATAATCATAATCAGATTGATAACATAATCAACAATCATGTATTTTATATCATGTATATGTATATTTTTATAACTCTCATTTCTTTTTCAATTCAATACACATACTTTGTTGTATATGGTATATTTTAAGAATACATCCACTATCTAATGACTTAGAATATTTTATATACATAACATATATATCCAGTTAACAAAATAGGCACATAGCCCCTTTTATAACTAGATAAATACCAACATACTAAAAAAACATATAATTTCATGTGATTCAAACTTCACACACAACCATCCAATACACTAATTTTGTTTTATCAAATTACTTAAATCAATCAAATCAAATTAACATTTAAATTATATGCATATGTTCGAACACATACACATAGCCGACTATAACAACTAAAATATGACCACTTGAATTTCCTCATGCAAATTATATATATAAATTCATACCTATTTATTTCATTAAATATGCAAATCTCTTAATCAAATCATAAACTAGTCCAAATATACAATAGTAATACATAGTCACATTCAAACATTTGTGTAATTAACATATAATGAATACAAAAAAATCTTAACCATATCAACACTAACCTATTTGTGTATATATTTATGCATACAACTAAATGCACCAATAATAGTACACTCATCTACCTACCTATACCCAAGTTATATATTATGGATTTAATTGATTTGTTTACAAACCTATATATAAGTATGCATATTACCAAATCTATAACATAGTAAAAAATATACAAACTATGGTCTTACATTAAAATTTATGAATTCATTTGAAATATAAAACAACATAATTCCATTTGAACCCAAGACTTTGAGTTCATTTATATAGGCATCCTATAGATGGTCATATTTAAGACATATAGTTTTCCAATGAAAAGCCCAATACATTACCAAGATATATATGTATATATGTATATATATATATATGTATATGTATATGTATATATATATATATATGTATATGTATATGTATATGTATATGTATATGTATATGTATACATATACATATACATATACATATATATATACACACACACACACACACACACACACACACACATATATATATATATATATTCTAATTAGGTTTACATAGATTTAGTACATAATTATACATATATTTGTGTATATACTCTATGTAATGTACCTATATAGAGGTATAATAGTAGAATAATGAATAGTAGTGAATAGTAATGAAAATTAATAATAATCCCACATGCGTAGAATGGTAGAGTAAGATAGATAAAAATAGTATAAATAAGAGAGCATAGCCCATTGTAAGATCATAAAATAAGAAGAACTGTAATTAATCTTGCTCAAAGGAGGTAGCCCCCTAAAAGTTGCAAATGATTCAGAAGTATTCCTTCCATAAAAAGAATACAATTTTAATAAATTCAATATTTTTATGATTTTCTATATTTTAGCATATAGGTTCCTCTCATTTGGTATCAGATCACTTTGCAAGGCTATTTTCATGATCTTGATTTCTATTACAATCATATTTGGGAGCTTCATGGAGAAAATCTAAGAAGTACAAAATTATGTTTTTTGTCCTAAATAATGTGACTATTCATCTTCAAACTTATCTCAAAAGATAGAAAATTGAATCAAAATATTCTTGGGTTTTATGCATCCTATTTCTGGATTTCTAGAATAGTTTGAATTTTTAATTTTTGTTGAGTATTTTGATATTTATCATAGTTTTAGTGACTGGTTATTTTTTAAAACAAAAAAATGATCGTTATTCTACATACTGCTCTCCCAAAGTATAAAATCATGTTAATTTTTTTTGGGTTTTGTGCATCTCTATCATAAATTTCCAAAACATTTTAAAGTTTTAAATTTGAATAAGTATTGTAGAATTTATATTAGTTTTAGTAACTACCTCTAGTTTTTTTTAAAAAAGGAAAGAAAAAAGGTCATTGAAAGTCTTTGTGTAAGGATGAATTTTAGGTTGAATCCAACATCCAATTAATTATAATAATGGGATTTCATAATTTATCTAGAGAATTAATACACCTTCATGAAACTAACATAGTTAGAGAATATCAGATAGAGATTAACAAACTCGTCAATCCACTTGATGACCTGTCTAATGATTTCTATCATAGATGCTTCATCAATGGGATTCAAGGTGAGATTAAAGTAGATGTTATAATGTTCAAACTTAATCTATGATAGAATCAAAGGGCTTAGCTTTGCTCATAGAAGACTGTATCTACTATTATCTTGGTGAGACACCTTAATTTTTACGTCCCTACACAACACCACCTTTTTAGTCCATCAACAAACCAGATAATGATCCCCTTTTAGATGAACCTCAGTAGGTTCTATATGAGTCCATTTATAAAATCATCATACTTGAACAGGCCCCTAATGATCCCAATCTAATACTCATAGATCCCAAGTAGGGAACTGAGTCTTCAAATCCCTCAGAGAAAAATGCTAAGGGGGATGACATGCTGGCTCACCAAGTAACATAATTTGTACACCCTTTTTTAAACTTTGAAGTGATGATTATAAAGATTCAAATTTTAGTTATCAACTTTAACACCATATTTCAATCTCAGGTTACTCCATCCATCAATCTCTATAGACTTCACTCTCATGTTGTAGTGTTTGAGCCCACATTGTTGTTGTACATGCTCACATCCCAGTCCTAGATGAAGAAGTGGAAGCCTAAATGAATGCATGGTTGGGCCTTCATTTGGTCATAATCTTATTTTATTAAGTAATTCTGATCATGTTTTGATGGAGAAACATTTTTAAGGGGCATGGAATGTAATGTACCTAGATAGAGGTATAATAGTAGAATAATGAATAATAATAATAATAATAATAATAATAATAATAATAATAATAATAATAATAATAATAATAATAATAATAATAATAATAATAATAATTCCATATGCATAGAATGGTAGAGTGAGATAGATTAGAATAGTATAAATAAGAGGGCATAGCCCATTATAATATCATCAAAGCATAAGAATTATAATTGAGCTTATATAAAGGAGTTATCCCCCTCAAAGTGGTAAGTGATTTGAAATGATTCCTTCCATAAAAAGAATATAGTTTTAATATATTTAGTATTTTTAGTATTTTCTATATTTTATCATATAGGTTCCTCTCATTCCAATTAGGTTTACACATATTCAAGCCTCAATAACCTAACATTTCAATCTAATTTATTAAATACCATAATGAATATATATCAAACTAGTTTGACAACAAAATAAGTTCATGCCAAATTAAATATACCCATCAACAAATAATATTTTCATGATGTAACAAAGGTTTTCAAATTGAAAAGGAATTTAAGATAGAGATTCATTATAGCCTAAATAGCCATGGTAATTCCTATAACTTTACCTAGCTCCCCTAGGTTATCCTTGGTTGGATATAGGGTTTTGTGGATGTTGAGCCTTCCATAAGACCCTAATACAACCCTTTTAAAAACTTGTCTTAACATTTCAAACAAATACAAACAAATAAACATTTCAATTCAATATCCATCAAACATTACACACAGGAATTTAAGTATAAAACCAACTTATGATTTTAACTATGCTAAGGAAGATGACTTAGTCTTTTTCCTTAACTCATTCACACCTTCTTCTCCTTCTATCTGCTACTCTTTGCATATTGTATCCCATGCCTCATAGCCTTCTTATCCTTTATTTTATTCTTCTCCATGAATTTACTCACCACCACCTTATCCTCCATTAATAGTATACCCAATTAACTAAAAATATGAATGTAAAAAATAACTCAATAGAATCCCCACTAAGTTAAAGTCTACCACCATTTTCTTACAGTCCATAACAAAAATTCCATCATGATTTATGAAATAATGATGGTTAAATTAGATTCAACAAGTGATTAGAAACCCTAATCATCTCGAAACTTCCTTTAATTGATTAAAATAATCATTTTATATCCTTTATAAAACATTCATCCCATTGACTTAAACATAGATTTCAAAAACTAACTAAACAACAAGCCATGATAACAAATGTTTATTCGATGCAATGTCAAATATTGACTAGTCAATAATCACTATATTTCCATTAAATGTCAACTATCGATTACTCATTTAAGACATTGACTATATATCATGGGTAATATAAACATGTATTAAAAAGACTATTGTTTAATGTTACCAAGTCATTCACAAACAAACACTTTGTAAACACAATTATTTCCCTTAATCATTTAAAAATATATTCATTGTCTAATATATTATGAATATCAAACCTTTGGTAAACACTAAATCAATTATGATGACATTTTCAAACAATGTTATGGATATGCATATATTATAATAATAATCTTTTAATTATTATTATCTTAATCCTATATATCAAATAGCAGTAATGGAATCAATCTATACTTATTATAACAATATATACATAACAACATATCATTATACTACACATCCATACCTAATAAGGTAGTGAGGTAATTAAAAATATATACAAATTAACTAATTTAACCAAAAAATTACATCATACAAGATAAGCTATTTATAAACTCAAAATTATCAAAATCACTAAAAAAATTCAACATAATCATCAAAAGCATCCAAATTAGTGAAATCATGCAATCACATAAAATGACATAATTAAAAAAAAGATAACATAGACATTAAAATAGAAAAAAAAAGCATACTATAACTATCTATTCAAACAATTAATCATGAAATATGATATACTATGTGGTGTGTGCATGGATTTTTGGTTTTAATCTCTCTCATCCCACAACATCTCCATCTAAACCACCCTCTTATATGATGTTATCCCTCTATCACACCCTAATATATGATGTTATCCCTCTATCACACCCTAAGGGATGCATTTATCCTACATCCATCTCACAAAAATGAATGTAGTTAGCCTGAAACATCATTATATCCATAAAATAATGATGTATAATTAATAAAAATGATCATAATATACAAAATATAAAAGTACTGCTAACTCATAGAAAACAAACAATGTAAATTAAATAACACATAACTATCCCATAATCAACATAGGACATAAATTTTAATCAAATAATAGTTATTAAACTAATCAACCATAATAATCCATGGATCAAATAGGTTTTTAGCTTATAGATAAATTTAGATGTGACATTCTTCCCTACTAATTATGGTCATCATCCTAATGACATTAATTCAAACACAAATTATGAGTTTAAAACATTATTAAAAAAATAATAATATTATACACACAAAAAAATCAAGCAAAAAAATATGTAAATAACCTATAAAACTTATCATATTTCTCCCAAATGATACTATCTTCAGAATATTGGTCCCATTAGACCTTATAATGTGACACTTTTCTATTACATAGACTGAGTTTTTTAGTGTCAATTATTATAATTGGTTGTACCATGGACACCCTAGGGTCTAAAACCTACAAAGCATTCTAATCCAACACACGCAAAGGATCAACAACATACTTTATAAGATAAGACACATGGAAGATATTATACAAAAGTGCTAGAGTTGGTGGCAAAGCCTATACACTATAGGATTGACCACTTGAAAAATCTCAAAGGGTCCCACATATCTCAATGAATATTTCACTGACTTTCCAAATTTAATCAAGATTTTCTAAGGCTTAACCTATAGAAACACTTTATCACCTAAAAAAAATTCCTAGTTGTTCTCTTTAGATCAAAATAATTTTTATATCTATCATTGGCCATGGCCAATATTTTCTTGATTATCCTACCTTACTTTTATATCTATGAAACTATCTAAGGTCTAGAAACTACCCTATCTTCTAACCTTTCCTAATTGATTGGTGTTCTACACCTCCTTCCATAGAATGCCTCAAATGGAGCCATCTTCAATGTTGACCGGTATGAGTTATTGTAATCAAACTCAACCAATGTAAGTTAATCCTCCCAATTATATCATTGATCTATGTAATATATACAAAGGAGATCTTATAAAACCTATTTAACTCACTGTATCTATCCATCTATTTGTAGGTGATAATATTGCTAAAATTCAACTATGTACCTAAAGTTGAATTCAAATTCAACCAAACCTAGAGGTCATCCTTATATCTTGATTCAAAATTACCTTCTCTAGAAAATGATGCAATCAATACACTTCCTTCACTAATCTCTTTACAAGCATATGTGCATCATCTATCAAGTTACTCAATATGAAGTGAGCTACCTTGGTTAGTTTGTAAATTACAACAAGATCATATCATGTCAGTTCCATGATAATGGTAACCCTTAGATGAAGTCCATACTAATCACCTTTCACTTATATTTTAGTATATCATGTGGATATAGTAATGTAGTTGAATACACATGTTAAACTTTTAGATGATGACACTACAAATAAAGAGACATAAAATCTATTGCATCTCTCTTGATTCCCTTCTATAAATAGAGTGGTCTAAGCTCATCCATGAGCTTGGTTACTCCTAGTTATCCTAAATATGGGACATTATGAAATTATTTTAGCACTGTGATCTTCAAATTCTCTCTATTAGGCACATACATCCTACCACTGTGCTATAAAAGACCATCACTCTTTATCTTGAATATTTTATACCTAGGATTCTGAACATTCTCAAATAATGCATTCTTGACCTGATTATAGAATTCATCTCCTAGTGATAATTTGATTACCTAGTATCAAAAGTACTAATAGTATCCATGACTACTATGTAATGACTATGGCTTAGATCATCAACTACTCTATTCACCTTGCCTTTGATATAATTAATATCATAATCATAATCAAATAATAATTATAGCCATCATCTTTAATGAGCATTCATGTTTAGTTGGGTGATGATATACTTGAGTCCTAAGTTATTAGTCTTGTGATCAAATAGTTCTACCAACAAATAATGTCTCCAAACATGTAAAGCATGCACAATTTATACAAGTTTTAAGTCATTAGGGAAATAATTCACCTCATAAAGATTCATTTTCTTAGACACATAGGTTATCATTCAGCCATCTTACATAATAACTCCTCTAATTCCATCCTCAAAAGCATTAGTGGTCACTAAGAATTGACCATTGAGATCTTGAACTCTTAGCACTAGTGTTTAAGTAAGCCTCTTTTTTAGTTCTTGAAAGGCTACCTCAAACTTATCTGACCAGATAAAACTTTGATTCTTATGTTGGAGGTAATTGGATTAGCTATCATACAAATAATCATAATGAATTTCCTATAATATCCTACTAATCCCATGAAAATTATTACTTCATGCACATTATTTGGTGCTAGTGACTATATTATGGCTCTTACCTATTATGAATCCATTGAAATACCATCTATAGAGATAATATATTTTATATATTGCACTTTATTTTGAAAAAATTCTCACTTAGACAACTTATCATATAACCTGTGCTTTTGAAAATGTTACAAAACTAGTTCCAATGTTGTATGTGTTCTTCTTCATTCTTGGAATAAATGAGGATGTCAACTATAAAGACCAAAACAAAAAAATCCAAATAATGTATGAGCACACTATTCATAAGATTCATAAATGTTATTGGAGTATTTATCAATCCAAATGGTAAGACTATGAAATCCTAGTGCCCATATCGAGTCCTGAATGTTACTTTTAGAATATCCTCATCATATATACTCAACTTATGATACCCTTCTCTAAGATAAATATTAAAAGAGACTACTTCCCCTCACATTTGATCAAATATATTACCAATGAATGGTAATAAATATCTATTCTTGATCATTTTTAATCTATTCTTGATCATTATTTTATTCAACATCCTATAATCTATACACAAGTGAAGAGAACCATCATTATTCTTATTGAAGACAACTAATGAACCCCATGGTGATACACTTGGTTGAATTAGCACTTTTGACAACAATTCCTAAAATTGTGCCTTTAACTCAATCAATTCAATGGTTGTCATTTTGTATGACACCTTAGACTATGGTTTTGATTGAAGTATGATATCAATCGATAAATCAAACTCTTGCATAGTGACTTAATAGTTGTGGGAATATTGGTGTATTATTACTAGTTTAGTCAAAGGTCTAGAATAGGAAATTAGTAAATAAATATTAAATAATTAAGATACTAATTTGTATAATTTGAATCCTTCTAAAAATATAAATAAGGAAGATTAAATAAGACTTAGCTTGAAACTGACTGAGATGACTGAGACAGAGTCTAAAATTCGCTAAACAAGACTGGGACACTATCCCAAATCAGATTCTAGCCTTCATTTTATGATTAGATAGGATCACTAAAATAGGACACCCTAGGTTTCAACACTATATTCCTCTTCTACCATTGTTGTCTAGGAGACCTAAGGTTTTTGAGTTTTTTTGTTGTGTCCATGTGAGCCTAACTATAATATTTCAACTATTGGATGTCTATGGAACTCCCTTTAGAGTTAATTTTGTATTCAAACCCTATACTCCATTATGATTTTGCATACTTTATATAAGAGGGGGAGTTAATGTGTGTTAGATGCATTGAACATGTATCCACACCCCTTGTATGGGAACACTACCTACATATAAATATTGTAATGAGGGATCAAGCCATATGTAGCTCTCCCACTTTATGTGCTTTGTGAAATAGTGTGTATAAAGATGTAAAATACTAAACTACATGTGCTTGAGGTGGCTAGAGACTGGTGTAAGGATTTGAATAAAAATTTTGTACTATTGGCTAGTTGTATGTAGAGAATAGGGAAGATTGCCTTAATAGTCTTTCTTGATTTTTTGATATTTGTCAACCCCTTCTAAATGAATTTTGAATGGGATTTTATAAGGATTTATTGGTCATGAGTCAAATGTATTCACATTAGGCATACAATAAGGAGGATAAGAACCAAAATGAAATGACCATTGGTGGTAAAAATGCACTTGGAAAGAAGTGTCATAAATGGACATCTTAGGGTCTAGCACTATGGTCCAAGTTGGATGATATAGTCTTAAAGGAATGGGACCCAAGGGGATGGAATCATCATTGAAAATGTTTCTTAGAGGAGGTGGAATCAATGTCTAGAAGGCTATGGATGACTGAGAATCAGTGAAAAGATGCCTATGAGGGTAATGAGAGCAAACAAGAGGGACCTATGGGTTGGGTGTCATAAACTACACTCAAGTTACCAATTTTCACATTTTATATGACTATATCTACCCCCCCCCCCCAAATTTATTCTAGTGATGTAATAAAATGAAATAATAAGATAAAGGAAAAATAGAAAGTATACCTAAATTTACTTGTAAGAGTAAAGCTCATGAAGCTTTGTGATGTTACGTGTGCATAGAGAGAGCACATTGTGAAGTGTAAATCTGTAATAGAAACAAAGAGTATATCAGTTCTTATTAGATATGTTATATCTAAAATAAGAACATAAAAGTTGGGTAAGAGTGAGAGAGAGGAAGAGAAAGGAATGAATACACCTCATTAGGTATGTGGACCAATACAAAAGATATTATGATGTTGAGTGATGTTGAGTAATGTTGGGTATGTATTGTACCAAGAGTAATATTGTGAACAAAGCTGAGTGCTCAATTCCCCAAAAGTGGCTCAAGAATACAAAGGTTGGCCCTTTGGCTCCATCATCACCTACTAAGTGAAGCTAGGTGGTCATGCATATGTTAATCCATATTTGGACTGTGTGTCCAATCCCTATGAGTATGTGGCTAAAGAATACAAAGGCTAGCTAGTCCTTTGGCTCCATTGTTTCTCTATGAGGTGAAACTATGAACTAATAATGGTATGAAATATGTGTCATATGAGATAAGCTATTAAATGATTTTTAAGCTAAAAATTTGGTGTGGATATCCAAATTTATGTTGGAAACTAGGCCACTCTTGGCCAATTCAAAAGGTAGAGATTACACTTGTATGAAAGCCACTCAAAAATTGGGCACTAGGCTTATATGAAAGCCATTGCAAAATGTGTAGGTTAGGCTTGTATGAAAGCCAATATGAAATGATGCTAACCACTTTTATATGAAATAAGTCATGCAACTATTGAGAATACCTAGGTAATATGCTAAACTCAAAAAGAAAAGAAGATAAATGTGTTGTGCACATTGCCCTAAATCAATAGTGTTTGTAATATGGATTCCATTTTGGAAGTTATACCAACTACCATATCTAAAATTGGAAGTGAGAGCCATCATTATAGACATGATGCCACCTATATATAGATATTATAAAAAATATATACTAAAACTATTGTATCTAAGCTAGTCTAGATGTGTAAAACTATAGTTGAACCTACTTTTTTACCTATTTTTGAAAAAATATGGTTTTTTTGTTGTTTAGATAGGAGCACCAAAAATGAACACCCTACTATCTGCCATTATAGTCTAATCCTAGCACTATTATCCTAGGCTAAATCTGATGTTGTTCTATAAGTTTCACTATCTACCTATTATGTTCTACCTGGTTTGAAGTTTGGTTGTTATTCTGGGTGTTTTGAAAACTACTTTTTTGACTATTAGGAGCTCTAATATTTGTGATAAAACCCCTATTTATTACCCCCTCATATAAGGGTAGGAATGAAGACCCCATAATGAATACCCTCAAAGGAAAGATCCCTATAATTGTGTTATACTAGAAAGATACATGATATATCAATGATAATCGACAAGATATCTCAAGATATATCATGGCTTGTAATGAGAGATTATTATATTAATAGGGGTATGCCTAGATAGATATAACAATGTAATATCATGTGAAATATAATGAATTGGAGCTAGAAGTCTAGTTAGTTTTTATTTGTTATTTATTAGTTGTCATAGAGGGATGGAACATGATGTCCATCATGGCATCCAATAAATCAAGATGATGCATGATGTGGATCATGGCATTATAAAAAATCAAAAAACAATCAAGCAACAAGAATGAAAGGCAAGAAATAATAAGCATACAAGAGTGGCCAAGGGGTCAAGAAAATAAGGGACATGGGCACATGTAACTCAAACTAGAAATCAATCATATAAGGCATGTTCAAATACCACATACACATAATTGAAACAAGCAAGGTTTGCATGGAATCCATGATCATATAGAAGAGTACAAGCAAAGGATATTGGAAAATATCTTAAGGCATACACATGAATAAAAGCAAAAGATATTGGCAATTGTCCTAAAGTACATACAAGAGACAAAAAAAATAATTAAGAAATGTAATCACATCTAGCTATGTAAAGTAAGAAAGGGAAGCATGTAAATACTAGAAATACAATCACATCTATCTAATCAAAGAAAGAAGTGAAATTATGAAAGACATGTTGTATTACAAGACTATCTATATGTTAAGAAATACACAAGTGATATATACTAATGAGTTTCAATAGAGTAATCTATATAAGCTAGTAAATAATGTACATCAACATGATAACTAGACTATGTGGTGTAGGAATGACATAACCTAGATGGTGTAGCCATGTATAAAGTACCCCTAATGGGTATGTATATCGATGTATGTGTCAAATGTAGAAGTAAGATTCCCCCTCAATGGGTAGATTGAAGCAATGAAGGCTATGGAAGTCATTACACACACTCAAAAAAAATCAAGTGAAGCATGGCAATGTAGATAAATGGACAAATAATAACATAGAACAACAAATGTACGTCTAGCATGGTAGTAGAAATGTATAACATGGATAATGCATATAATTGGAATATTTTTGTGTTTTTAATGTTTTTTGATTTTTGAATATTTGAATATTTTTTTATTTTGACATTTAAGCTATGTATAATCAATAATAAAGAAAGTATGTACAAGTAATTGAAAAGAAGCTATATACAAGTAATTATGTACAAACAAAGTTGAGAAGAGATGATACTAACGATGAGTCTCATAGGAGACTCCCTATTAGGTGTCCTGTATAAAATAAAGGAAACATGCATGATTATGAAATATGAGGGAATGTTTGTGAATTGACTCTAAATATTCATATTCATTTTTAGTATCTTGGAAATCATAAAAACTTATATTATTCTACTCATATTATCATCTTGATTTTGAACCAATGGAATGCTAGTGTTGACTTTTATTGCATCTAGATATTTTCCTTTGATAAATTATGTCTATGAATTATTTGACTTAATATGTTCAATAGATCCCAAACCTTGCTGACAAACACTATCAACTACTAGAATAGGAGTATTGATTCCTTAAGCATGCTTGACTAACCCTTGACCTTGATAATCAAACTTTTGTAAATATTTTTGAATTAATCCATACGGATTTGAAAGTTGATCCTCATTTTTGAGAGGTATATTTGCATCATTTTTGTGCTTTATCAGTGCTTTTGGTACTATTTCTTTCTCTAATTTTTCTTTTTGATCATTTTATTATTCTAAGTTATTCTTTGGTAACCACTTTTGTACTATTCTTGAATTTGACCCTTTTTGAATGTGTTTATGTGTTAATCTTGACTGATTCATTGATTTACCTTGTATAAGGTCCTCATTATCAGTTATATATTGTATATATTATTTTAATGCCAAACATGAATCTATGTGATACCCATTCATTCTATGATATGTGCAATAATATTTGGATCTTCACACTAAATGTAGAGGTAGTTTGGTCAATTTATATTTAATCATTTCCTTTAGTACCTCACTTGAACTCTTGTTTGATCTTTGAATGATTTTTAAATCACTAGTTATAAAGTTACTTTGTTGTGATTTCTTGTTTTGATATGTAACATTACATGAAAATAGTTTACTAGGTGAAGGTGAATATGCATGATTGACACTAGGATGTCTTTGAGGGTTTTGTATTATAGTATAATTTTTTAATGTTGTAATATTTTCATGTAATAGTTGATTCTACATTTGTAAATCTGAATTTAATTTGCTCATACTAGTGATTTGATCCCTTAGTGTCTTATAAGTGCAAACATTAGTTGCTTACAAATGAACATGTCAGCACATATGTTGAAGAGAGTTTGAAGAAGCTATAGGCTGAATGTATGCATTAGGAATAATAGTATAATATACCTCACCTTTTAGAGGGGTGATATCATGGACCTAGTTAGAGGGAAAGTAGATATCACCCTCTTGGGAGAGAGAAAGAGAAGGAATTTATTTCCTCTACATAATATATGAAATTGAAACAAACCTAGCTAAGGAGGTAGATACATCTAGGTAGAAACCATGTATATGGAGTGAAATGCATGAAATTGGAGTTATAAGGTGTATATAGAAATATTATTATAAAGAATACTCCACATTAGAGATAATAAAAAAGGGATAAAGAGTATACAATTTTACACTAATGCATAATTTTTTTTGACTTGTAAGATGACATTTCTAACATGCTTAGAAAAATAGAGTTGGAAATTATTTAGTATGAGAGAGAAAATATGTGAAATAAATATTGAAATCTTGTACATTTTTTGCAATAAATTTTATAATACCATCCCTTATTATGAAAAGTAAGCATGAAAAGGAAAGAATGAAGCTTTGTAGTAACATATGGTAGACATCATCATTCATGTACATGATGGGACTGAGTATGGGCTCATTATTTGCAAGAAATGCAATAAATATGTGTAAACAATAGAGATCCATTTTTGTTATTATGTGAAATTTGATTTAAGATGTAAGTTGATACCTCAAGCAAATAAAGGGACCTAGTATATGCAATTGAGGTTCTGAAAATGATTGTTTTTAAAAATTACTAAGGAATTTTTCAAATTTGATGCAAATTTATGATTTAAATATGTAGGTAAAAAATTAGAAGAATAAATGAAAAATAATTGGAAAATACTGAGACCTAGTATGGGCAACTAGGGTTTGAAAGAAAATTATTTAAAAATTACTATGAAATTTTAAAATTTAATGTAATTTTTTTATTTTGTTATGTAGGTAGAAAAATTAGAAAATATAAGAAAAATTAGTAGGAAATTTACCCTACAAATTCACTGTGCAAGATTGGGACACTACCACAAATCAAATTTTTCCCTTTGATTTATGATTGGATAGGAGCGTTAAAATATGACACCCTGGGGTCTAGCACTATATTCATATTCTACCGCTATTGTCTAAGAGACTTGAGATTTTTGGGTTTTGTTCACTATGTCTATGTCATCATGCCTATGAAATTTCAAGTATTAGATGTTTATAAAACACTATATAGATCTGATTTTATCTCCAAACCCTAGACTCCATTATGCTTTAACAAACTTTGTGGAAGAGGGGGCGTTAGTGTGTGTAAGATGCATTTAACATGTATCTACACCCCTTATGTGGGCATGCTACCTATATACCAATACTCTGAAGTGGGATCAAGCCATATGTAATTCTCCCACTTGAGGTGTTTTGTGTAATAGTATGTATGAAGATGCAAAATGTTAAACTAGGTGTCCTTGACGTGATTAGGGACTGGTGTAAGGATTTGAATAAGATTGTAGAAGTATTAACTAGCTATATGCAAAGAATAGGGAATATTTCCTTAGTAGTATTTATTGTATTCTTGCTTTCTTTTGTGATATCTACCAACCCCTTATAAATGAACTTTGAATAGGCTTTTATAGGGATCTATTGGTCATAGTTCAAATGTATTTACATTCGGTTGACAATAAAGAAAATAAGAACTAGAAGGAAATGACAATTGGTGGTAAAAATGCACTTAAAAAAGAGCACCAAAAATGGACACCCTAAGGTCTAGTGCTATAATCTAATTTGGGTGTTATATTCCTAAAGGAATGGGACCTAGGGGAATGGAATCATGACTATAAATGCTACCTAGATGAGGTATAATCACTATTTGGAAGGCTATGGTTGACTAAAAATTAGTAAAAATATGCCTATAATGGTCATGAGGGAAAGTAAGAGGGACTTATGGGTTGGGTGTCACAAGACACACTAAAGTTACCAAGTTTCATGTTTTATATGACTATACTTGGTTTGTAATCCTTATAATTCTTATGGAAACACATCATGAAAGTTTATTTAAAAAGGATAACCTTCCCCATCTCAATTATCTTAAGATGAATGGGTTAGATCATTGTCAATTATGTCATGATGATGTCATAGATGTTTCTAAGTGAGTGGATGAATTTCCTTTATAGTTAATGTGAGTGGATGAAGTACCTTGATAGTCTAAGTGATAATGACAAAGTGTGAAATGTGCTTATTGTAGTATGCTTGAAGTATGATTTATTGATCTTTAGTTTTGGCATGGTTTGAGATATTCCAAGATGGGTATGGTGATTTTGGGATATGTAAGAGGTACCTAAGATGTTTTATATGCTTTGAGTACTTATATTCATAAGTGGAATTCATCTTGTTATCCATATTTTTTATCTAGACACATTGGGTTCAATTGCAAAAAAAATGAATAGTCAGTTTGATGGCATCACCATTACCACATATGGATGAGTAAAGGGAAGCTATTCATATGGTTGTGATCACATTATTCCCTAGTTGATTTGAGATAATTTTTAGATCATACACCAAATCATGTCAAAATATATGCAAGTATAAATTTGGACTCCCAAGCATTTCAATAGTGTTTTCCCACAACCAAATTTTCATGAGGAAAGAAATAACTGAGTAAGCAATTTGGTGATGGCATATCTTAGACATGTAGATGTTTTAGAACAAGATGATCATATGGGTTTGTTCAGTCTTGTGCCTAGTTAATTTTCACTAATTTTTAGGTCAAGCACTACACCAAAACATGACAAAAGATATTCATGTTCAAGGTTGGTCTTTCTAGATAATTCTTAACATAGTTGGCTTTGTGACAAATAAATATAAGGAGGTATTTTAATGGTATTATATATCATACATTTGAAGGTTTTAGGATCATTTTGACACATTTTTGTATTTCCCTATGTGAGGAGATCATATGGTCCAAATTTTAGAACATGTGAGTGAGTGAGTGAGTGAGTGAGGTAAAAGATATGACTATGTAAAGTTGGCCTTCTAGGTAGACAAGCAAGGTTATCATAGTCAAATTTTCACAAGTTAAAGTTTTATCAACATCAATAGAGTGCATTTCTCTAAGAAGTTAGGAATCAATGAGATGGTGCCAAGTGTTCATTATTTAATAGTGAGAAGAGATAAAGATCAACCTTATTCTAAGGATCAACAATGAGTGGGTGATCATTAAGATATAGATTAATGGTGTGAATTAAAGTAAAGAGTTCAAAATGGTAGTTTTTTTATCATTTTTAAAGAGTGAGATACATATAGGATATAAAAAAAGTGCATGAGGTCAAAGTTGTAAGAGTGTACGAGATGTGGTCAATATTTCAAGATTTTATGTTTGGTATTGGTAGACTATGTGTTAAATGTCAAGATTAATACAATAAGATCGATGGTACTTTTTAATCTACAAAAAGAGGAATCAAGATGTGATCATAATGTTCAAAATTTAACTATGACCATTTGCATTTGAATATTTGAATTTGTAAAGGAAAAAAATAGTGTTCTATATTTTAGCTATATCTTTTGATTTATATAGAATTTGCTCATGGTGTAAAAAGAAAAGTGGTATAAGATTCTAAGATGCAAATATAAATTTATATTTTATGATTTTAAAGTGATTAAAATAGTAGTTATGAAGCTTCAAATTTTATTGTGTGTTCACGTGTATTCTACAAGTGACCTAAGAAGGATAGTTTAGCTCATTTTGATGATATTTTGATGTCTCATGTTGAATTAGCTATTGGGGAGTGTTGTAAACTCCATAAAGAACATTTTTATGAATTATTAAGGTTTTAAAATTATATATACTATGAGAAAAGGTTAAAAATTTGACTGTGTATTCATTCATTATGTTCCTATGCACCAGGGTAGTGTTTGAGTTGTTTGAGCATACATAAAGGTGAGCAGAGTTGATTATGATCATTTGAAGATGTCGAAGGGGACGTAAGGAGTCGACCCATGTAACTAAAAGTGGTATTATGTTATTTTTATGTTCATTTATGTGCTAAATGGTTGAATAGGGCTCCATGAGACCTATAAGATCTATAAGGGCCTTATTAAAAGGTGTAAATGCTTAAGGGTGACCCATAGATGCTATGACCAACCTATGAAGATTATATTGAGTTGAATATTAGTGAAAGATATTACTTAATGGATAAGGAATGACTAATGGATGACCAAGGTGTTGATCATCATGTATTCTCAATAAATAGTGGAACCAAATATGATGGTTTCTAGACTTGAGTGAGAGACTTGGGAGAGATATGAGAGAGGCTTGTGCGTGTGAATTGTGGACCAAAGGAGGGGTAGAGTTCCCTATCGATAAGTTTAAGATAAAAATATATTTAGGACTATTTATATGACCTATAGGTCATCATTCTTTTGGAAGAATAGTGCTCTTAAAGATTGAGTATGAGAGAATATGAAGAGTGATAATTAGAGGTACATCATCAAGTTTTGAAGACATTAGTTAAAAGGTGGATGTTTGCATAGGTGTTGATTTGGTAGATTAATATATAATGTATTTTTAGCCTCCTTTCAAGTTTAATTTTTTTAAAAGTTAGGTTATTGTTACAACTTAGCTAGATAGGTATTATAGCACCTTGTGGGATTGTAGTTCCTTGATTAGTTGTAGATGGTCTAAATTGGTTATTGTTATTATAAGATAGTAGTAAAATTATAGGTTATAGTGGGTTTTCTCCCCCAAGAGGGTTTCCCACATATGTCATGTGTTATGTGATTGATATTTCATTGTCTCTCTTGCTCATTACTATGAATAATATGTATACTTCATGAATGTTTGTGGTAACTAAATAAATGTTTGTAAAGATTGAAATTTTAGTTGGATTAATTTGGATCACTAATTCACCACCCACTCTCACTGATTATACCTCTATAAATTGGTATTAGATAAGGTCCTTTGGTGAAGGCTTAAGAACTTTAAGGTGATCCAAGGTACAAGATGGGTAGTCATCAAGGAGATTTATCTTTTAAGCATACACTGATGTTCAATGGATCCAATTATGATTTTTGGAGTGTAATTATGATTACATAAATTATGTCCTTAGGGTTTGATGTATGAAAATATATTATAGATGGTTATATTTCTCTTATTACTCCTCCATATAGTGCTTTACGTAAGAATTTATTTGAGAACAATTCGAAGGCAACGAATGTTATCACTTGTGGTCTTTCAAAGACTAAATACACCAAGGTAATCCATTTTAAATCTCCTAAAGAGATATGGGACAAAATGAAGATAATTTTTGAATGATATTCAAAGTTAAATCTTGATAAGTTGTAGACTCAAAAAAGGCAAAATAAAGTATAAAATTGAAGGAAGAAGATTATGTGGCATCCTTTCTATAGAAATTTGATGAGACTATGAACATCATTAGAGGTATTAGAGAGAATAGTGAAGAAGTTAATGTAGTCCAAAAGGTATTAATGTCTCTATCCCTCATGTTTGATCCAAAATTATATGCTATAGAAGAAAGTCATGATCTTACTCAGTTGAAGATGGATCAATTACATGGCACCGTTACTACCTATGAGATGAGACTAAATGATGATATACCACCAAAGAAGGAAGTAAAATTCAAGACTACGATGAAGCCTAATAAGAGGTTCCAAGGTAACAAACCCAAGGAGGATGACATTTTTTATATTTATGATGATAAACTAATTACTTTGATTACTAGGAAATTTAACATAGGCTTAGTACAATATAATGGTAAACTACCCTTCAAATGTTTCAACTATGGAGAGATAAGACATTTTTCTCATAATTGCCCTAATAAGCATGAGAATAATGGTGATTAAGATCATCGTGAAGTCCAAGATGAAGAAAAGAAGACATATAGGAAGAAAGGATTCAAAAAGTATAACAACAAAAAGAAATCCTTCAAGAACAAGAAGAGTCTCTACACCAAAGAAGATTACAACTCATCAGATGAGAGTGAAGATAGTGACTCAGAATATGATAATGTAGATGATGGTTATGTTTAAGATGAATCTCTATTCACGGCTAAGGAAGGAAGTTTCTCACATCAAAAGGAGTCTAATTAGAGTGATTTAGATGATGATGGATTACGAGACTACATTGATAGATGCTCTTGAAGAAATAAAGATTGAAAAGAAGATAAATAAGAAGATGAAGTCTCATCTCAAATACTATGAGGAGTAATTTAGTGTGTATGAAATTTGATTTGGTGAAGATACCAAGGATCATTAAGATATGGTCAAGCATCTTAGTTATCAATTAGAAATCTTGTCTACAATCCTAAAAGCTAAAGAAGATGAGTGTTCAAGGTACGTGTCTGAAAATAAGTCTTTGAAAGATGAGTTAGAGAAGTATGCAATCAAGGTGAATTAATTTATAAGATTTGAAAAGAGTTCAATTGATCTAGATAATATTATGGGTGGTTAAAAGCATGATAGTGATATAAATAGTCTTGGATATGAAGAAGAATAAAAGAATTTAACTCAAGACAAGAAGAAGACTAATGTGAACCAAGACAATCATACATTGAAGACAAATCATAAAACAAGGAATGAAGGTACTAGTAGAATAAATAAAAATCATATAAAAAACCAAATGTCATGAGGTATGGAATATTCAATGGTTATTTTTATACATGTAATAAAATTTGGTTATAAGGCTGGAGAGTGTAAGATACCTATTAGAAATGAGTTTTCATGAAACTATGATGTTGGTCATTAGTCAAAATGTGTGAACAATGTTAAGTGATTTAATTTTCATGATATAGGACACATTGAAAATTTCTATCAAAATAAGGTAAGGTAAGATACATTTCTTATAAAAGGTATAATGTGCTTCAAGTGTCAACAAAGAGGTCTCATTGCTAGAGTTTTCAAGCAAAGGTCTACAAGATAGAATGAGTTCAACCAGGCTCCTAGAGTGCAAGGAAAATAAACAAGTTAACTCATGGAAGCCAAAGCTGGTAAGTATGAGTCATGGGGAGATTTTAAGTCCAAATAATCTATTTGTTATGGTGAAAAATGCTTCAAAAGTTGAAGAGTTCCAAGAGGTCTCATTATCTACTCATGTTGAGAGCGAAGAGATCAAGCTCAAAGAGAAGACACGGGTGCTAGTTGAAGCTAGTCCTAGTGTATATATTGATCCAAGAGAACATCCTATTATTATTGATCTTGTATCATGCAAATAACATCAATTATTTGTGCCTAGTGATGAGGTTACAAACTACAAGATGGATTATTTAGATGAAAATGTATGTCATGAATCTTTGTTTTCTCCATGTATTATCAATCCAATTCTATAATAAAATGATAATTTTGTAGTGGGTGAGCATATTGCTTCTCTTAATCCTAAGAAGAAGAAGAAGAAGAACTACAAGTATCAAATGACCAAGGAGGAGAAGGAATATGAGGATTAGTGGGCAACTCTTGGTTTCACATTATTTTAGGACATTGTGAAGTAGGGTGTCTTTGCTTATGATTATTAGGAGACATATTTTATTATGGAGAAGTAATTTTGTGTTCTCAAGATGATAGTTCTAATCAGATATGTTCTTTGGTTAAGGGGTAACAATAAGTTCATGAGCTTGCTCTAGAGATTTGTGAAGGAGCTATTATGTATGGTTAGAATGGGTATATTTAGATGGCATAATGATTTTGATGAAAATTAAATAATATTTTGATGATTTTAAAGGTCTATACGCTTTTTTGTGATGTTCTCTAGGTGTTTTTGTGGTCTTAATGTATGTTTGTGCCAATTGAATATTTTTTAGTGCTCTTGGTTTTCTCAAATTTTAGCTTAAGGGAAAGCATGTCTAAAATAAGTTATAGGAATTCTATGTTCCCAAAGGTATGGTAGCTCAATTTTTTGGTCTAGAAGTGTGTGATGGGTGTTTCCAAGTGTGAAAGAAGTTTTAGAAGTGTACGTTGACTATAAGGAGGTTTGTTGACCTTGGTTGTTTTGAGTTTCTAGGGTTTTTAGCTATGATATAAAAGTGGTATACCTTATGATTTAAGGCTTAAGGCTTCTTAATTTATTGAATGGGAAAAATGGGCTTTGAAAACAAGCTTCATAGAGATATGAAGGTTTTTGGTTTTCAAGATATTCATTTTTTTGTCAATATGGAGGGCTAATAGATAGTAAGTTTGTGAAATAAGTATGAAGTAGAAGATGAGCTAGGTGATGAAAATTGGTGTGATTGAGGTGGAATAAGAAAGTGATCTAGATAACAGGTTTTAGGTCCTAAAGATATGTCTACTAAAAATTGTGGGCTTTGCAAGTTCTAGGTAGGGCTACAAGGAGGATAGATAGGCCTAGTGTGAAGAAGAGTGCCTTTTGATTAAATTATCCAAAATAGAAAGGCATGAGTATTTCAAGGTGAGTAGCTTGAGAGAGAAGGTTGGTAAGCATGCATGGTGGTTATTCAAGATATGTGGAGATATGAAGATGCTCAAAAGGTGAAATGTCTCAGAGATCTTAGAGGGAATCCCTCTCAACTTATTCTTGGTGAGTTTCATCATATTTCAATGTTTTTTTGTGTTATTTTTTCATTGGCAGCATTGCTTAGCTAAAGAGAGTGTGGGCATGAAGCAGGAAGAAGTTATCAATCCATGAAGAAGTAGGGTTAAGGTAAGAGGGAGTTTGTATCATATTTTTAAGGTTGTAATCTCTTGATTGGTGGTATTTTAATGTCCTTAGGATCAAATTATGCCCACTTTTTCATTATGTCAAAGGAGGAAAAGTTCCTATTGTGAGAGCACTTGAAAAGAGAAAAGGAAGGTGAGTTGTATATATCTATATGATGGTTGTTGACATAAATGACAAAGGGGGAGATTTTTGGATCATTTTTAATGATGTCATGATGATGTAATGAAGGTGTCAAAGTGATTGGATGAAGTGACTTGATAGTCCAAGTGAGTAGATGAAGCACCTTGATAGTCGAAGTTGCAATGACATAGTGTACAATGTGATTGTTTTAGTATGCTTGAAGTATGATTCGCTTATCTTTAATTTTGGCATGGTTACAGATTTTCAAGGATGAGTATACAGATTTGAGGATTTTTAATAGCTCCCTAATATGTTTTATATGATTTTAGTGATTATATGTATAGGTGGAATTCATCTTGTTGTCCATAGTTTTCATCTAGACACTTTAGGTCCAGTGGCATAAAATCTGAGTAAGTAGTTTAATGACATCACCATTACCATATATGGATGATTCAATTAAATTTGGTCATATGGTTGTGAACACAACATACCTAGTTTATTTTTTCTAATTTTTATATCATGAATTGAAGCACATCAAAAGATATGCAAGTGCAAAGTTGGGCTTCTGACATTTTGATAGTGTTTTCCCATACTTAGCCATATTTGCTTGAGGTAAGAAATAGCCAAGTAAGTAGTTTGGTAATGGAATATCTCACACATATGGATGTTTCATAATAGTATGATCATATGTGTTTGTTTAATTTTGTGCCTAGTTGATTTATGCTAATTTTTAGGTCAAGCATTGAAGCATAGAAAACTATATATATATTCAAAGTTGGTCTTTCGAGATAATTCTTGACATAGTTGGCTCTGTGATAGATAAATATGAGGAGGAATTTTAATAGTGTTATATCTCACACATGCAAAGGTATCAAGAGCATTTTGACACATGGTTGGATTTTTCCTATGTGAGGAGAACATATTGTCCAAATTTGAGAACATGCAAGTGAGTGAGGTAAAATATATGACTATACAAATTTGGCCTTATAGGTAGATAAGAAAGGTTCCCATAGTAAAATTTTTACAAGCTAAATATTTAGAAACATCAATGGATCATGTTGCTCTAAGAAGTTAGGAAACAATGATATGGTGCCAAGTGTTCATTATTTAACATTGAGTAGAGATAAATATTGAGATTTTTCCAAGGATCAACAATGAGCAAGTGATCATATAGATAGAGATCAATGATGTGTATTAAATTCAAGACTCAAATTGATAGTTATTTATCAATGTTAAAGACTGAGTTATGTACAAGAGATTAATTGAGTGCATGAGGTCAAAGTTGTAATAGTGCATAAGATTTGGTCAACATGTTCAAGATTTAACATTTGGAATTTGTTGACTATGTGTTAAATGTAAAGCTCTTTATAATAAGATTGATGGTGTATGTTTAATTTTAATAGTGAGGACTCAATATGTGATCATAGTGTTTGAAGTTTAATTATGACCATTTGCATTTGAATATTTGAATTTGTAAAGGAAAAAATAATTCTGTATATTTTGGCTATATCTTTCGATTTATGTAGAATTTGCTCATGATGTAAAATTAAAAGTGGTAGAATATTCTAAGGTACATGTATAAATATAGATTTTAGTATTTTAAAGTGATCAAAATCATAGTTATGAAGGTTCAAAGTTGACTATGTGTTTGTATGTATTTTGAAAGTGACCCAAGAAGGATTTTTGAACTCATTATGATAGTACTTTGATGTCTCATGTTGAATTAGCTATGAGGGAGTGTTTTATAATCCATGAGGACAATTTGTATGCAATATGAAGGTTTGAACATTCATATAAAATATAAAAAAAACTTAATAAGTTGATTGTGTATTCACTCATGATGTTTCTACGCACCAGGTCAATGTTTGAGTTGTTTGATCATATGCAAAGGTGAGAAGAGTTGATTTTGATCATTTGAGGATGTTAAAGGGGACATAATGAGTGGGCCCATATAATTTAAAGTGGTATTAGGTTATTTTTTTGTTATTTTATGTGTTAAATAGGTGAATAGGTCTCCATGGGACCTATAAGACCCACAAGGGCCTTATTAAAAGGTATAACTGCTTAAGGGTGACCCATATATGTTATGGATAACCTATGAAGATTGTATTGAGTTGTGTCTCAGTGAGAGAGATTCCTTAAGGGATAGGTTATTCCTAATGGCTGACCAAGGTGTTAATTATCATGTATGATCTATAAATAGTAGAACCAAAGATGATGGTTTCTAAACTTAAGTAAGGGACTTGGGAGATTTTTGAGAGAGGCTTGTGTGTGTGAATTATGGATTTAAATATGGTTAGAGTTCCATATGGATGAGTTTATTATAATAATATATTGAGGACTATTTTTGTAACCTATAGGTATTAATTTTTTTGGCAGAATAGTGCTCTTGTAGATTGAGTATGAGTGAAGGTAAAGACTAATAATTAGAGGTCCATTATCTGGTGTTAGAGATATCAGTTCAAAGGTGGATGTGTTCATAGGTTTTATTTTAGAATATCAACATCTAAGATTGTTTCAACCTCCTTTCAATGTGAAACTTTCTAATTTTTTGTTTGTTCTTGCAGCTCAATGAGATAGGTGTTGTAGCACCTTGTGAGATTATAGTCTCACTAAATAAGGATTATAGTTGTTTGATCAATTGTAGGTGGTCTAAATTGGTTATTTTTATTATATGATAGTATTCCAATTGTAGGTTATAGTGGATTTTCTCCCCCAAGAGGGTTTCCCACATATGTCATGTGTTATGTGATTGATCTTTCATTATTTCTCTTTCTCATTGCTATAAATAATGTGTATGCTTCATGAATGATTATTTTAACTATTTAAGTGTTTATAAATATTGAAATTGAATTTTGATTATTTTTGATCAATTATTCACCCCCCCCATCATTTATTTTACCTCTAACAAAATGCTTGGTATCCCTTCCTTTGATATTTCTTGAGTTGAATTATAGAAATCTACCTTATCTTCAACTCCCTTTGCTCACCCTGAAGTTGTGTCTAGTTTTTGAAATCATCTTGATACTCAACCTCCTTGAGATACTAGTCAACCTTGGATTTATGATTTGAAATCCATTTGAATCCCATTATCACATCATATGACCCAAAAAACGTTATAAAAGGATCTACTATTATAGTGAAGTTAGGAAACCTAATCTCTGTTTCTACCAAATGCTTGTCAAATATCTACTTATTCTCATACTATACCAACCATGAATTTTCCATAACTATAGATATTATAAAATTTACTAAGAATTCTAGGATTAATGAAACATTTTATACATCATATGTTAATAAAAATATAAACTATAAGATCGAATCAAATACATGATAGTTCTTTGGGAAAAGCTTGATACTTAGCCTAGTGATAGTCAATAATTGCATGAATCTATTGTTGGAATGTAGTTTGCTAAGAAATATAAACCTTTTTCTTTGACTTATCCTGAGGATAATCTTGAGAAAAATGGTCACTTCCACATATGAAGCAACCTCCATCTATTCCTTTCTTATCAAACTATTTGTCTCCCTTGAAACCATTACTAGGTTCCTTATTCCGTGAACCACTACTGAACTTGGCATTCTTATTCTTGAAATAACTCTTGGAGTCTCCACTCCTATACTTATTGTTATTCTTTTGAAAGTTTTTTTACAATATACAAAATTATTTTTGAACTTGTCTCTAGCTTGAGGTAGATATTTCAATTTTTGTTCTTGATTCAATGTCTTCTTAAACACCTAATCCATTATAGATGGACCATGCACATATACTTCACAACTAATTTGGTGTTTTAATCCCATGATGAATTTATTAATTTTGGACCTCTCATCCACCTAGTATTGAGGTACATACTTAAGGTTCTTGGTGAATTACTCTTAGTATTCATTCACTGATAAATATATTGCTTAATATTTTGAAAATATATAAATTCTGATTGAAGTACAATTATGGAATCCATTGTGAGCTAATCAATGTCACAAACTATTCCCAAGTGATGGTGGTTGATTTAAGGTTAATATCAATCTTCTTATTTACCCATAAATTTACTTCTTCACTAGAAAGTTGATAAGCTCCCCAAACTACTTTTATGACTTTAGAATAATTATGAATCTCAAAATATTTATCCATTTCTATCAACCATGCTTTAACTTCATCTCCTAATATAGTTACATCAAACTTGGGTGTACTCAATCTCTCAAATCTTATGGAACTTCATCATGCATTTGATCTTAAAAATGTTTATGCTCATAAAGATATTCTTCAGGTTCCTTTTGAGAATTATCCTCTTCATGGCCATGTACTTCTTATTCTAAGACCATAATTTGATCCTTAGTGTCTTGTATGGTCACAAATATTTGGTCTAAATTTTTAACTTGATCAATAAAAAACTAATTTAGATCAAAAGGGGGTTTGGTATCTGAAGAGCCCTCACCTCTTAGTCTAGCATTCACCATTGTTCTTACTGCTTATCAAGATAATAAGTTTGTATTAACAAATACATTAAGTCTTGGAGTTTGAGTCTCAACTCTAATACCATAATGTAATAACCCCATTGGAATTTACAAAAATATAATTTTTAAAAATTAATTACACATATTCATCATATAGATTTCACTAGGGGAAATCTAATTAGTGATATTTAACTAACTACATTCATTTAGTTAACCAATATGTTTATAGCTAATCCACTTAGCTAGGGATTACCATGAACATATATAAAAATCATGAGTAATGATTATTAACAACAAACACTAAAACTAATCATAAATGAAATAGTACAATGTAAGCCATGGTTGATACAACATTACATACATTGTTATAGAAATATAAAGTATAAATATTATAGTATTTAACAATACATGATAGCATAACAAATAATAAAACATGATACAGAGCTCCATAAAGCATGAGTTTCTATGACTTAAGAGTCTCCATGACTTAAGTATCAATATATAATCTCAAGTGTAGTACTCCAATTAAAATGGATAGCATCATTTGAGTGATTTTATACACCAACCACTGACCATAGACCCCCTGCACTATCTCCCAACTAGGGGATGGCCCTCCCTTCATGGATGGGTATATAATGATGGTGAAGTAATCTAGAGTGACAAACTAGAACATGTGTGATAAATATATCTAACACATAATGTGTATCATAAATAAATTTATTCTAACATGATATTTCACAAATATGAAAACTTTATCAACATATGAAATGATAATGTTTAATTAAAAAATTACTTTGGCATAAGCTTTTAATAATTAATGATCCTAGGATCAGTCAATTTCATACACACCATTCATTAAAATTACACCTCATCTTGCATTGATGGTGCTAATTAAGCTAGTGGAATCCATTCAATACTTATTTAGTGTCATGAATGTGAGACACGATTAAAATATATAATAATATAAAAACTAATAGATTCATTAAAAATATTTCCTATTAGCTGATAAAAATATGATAAGTATATAAATATCAAATACATCCATTTAGTTTATCAAATTTAATGCAATAAATCCATAATATTTAGTTTACTATATAATAAAAAATAAAATAAAAAATAGTCCTCAATATAACATATCATCTGAGTAATTATTTATCTAGAATATGACTTACTTAAATCACAAAGAAACTTATAATGTTATTTCTTCCTTGAAATAATCATTTTAACACAAGATTATATATTTTTTCATATTCCACTTATAAAATAAAAGTGAGTCCAAAACATCATAATATGCCTTATACTTAAAACTCATAAATACTTTAATTTAATGCTTTTATACAAACATCAAAATATATACAAGCATCCATTTACCCATTATTATGATAATAATAATTTTATATGTAACACAAATATGTATATACATACATATATACATACATACATATGGTATAATGATAATTTGATTGATAACATAGCCAATAGCCATTTATTTTATACCACATATATGTAAATTTTTACTCTCAAATTCAATTTTCAATACAATAAAAACACTTTATTGTATATGGTATATTATAATAATACATCCATTATCTAATGACTTAGAATATTATTTATATAAAATGTATACATATAGTTAACAAAATAGCCCCATAACCCATTTTATAAGCAGATAAATCCCAAAATACTAAAAACATAGAATTTCATGTGATTCACACTTCACACATAACCATCCATTATACCGATTATTTTTGATCAAATTACTTGAATCAATCAACTTAAAATAAAATTTAAATTATATGCATATGACCAAACACACACAATAGACTATAAGAAATTAGATTTGACCACTTGAATTTCCTAATGAAAATTATATATATAAATCCACATACCCAGTTCTTCCATTAATTGTACAAATCTCTTACTCAAATCATAGACTAATCAAAATATGAAATAGTAATGTGTAGTCACATTTAAACATTTATTTAACTCACATATAATTAATACAATAAAATATTAACTCATCCATATTATAATTAACCTATTTTTGTATATATCTACGCATACATCTAATTGCACCAATAACAATATGCTCATCCACCTACCTACACCCAGGCTATATGTTATAGATTTAATCAATTTATTTATAAACCCATATATAATTATGCATATTACTAAATCTATAATAGATTCAAAAATATAGAAACTATGATCTTAATTAAAATGAATGAATTCATTTGAAATTTGAAACAAAATAATTCCATTTCAACTAAACACTTTGAGTTCATTTATATAGGCATCCTATATCTAGTCACATTTAACACATATAGTTTCCCTCAAAATACCCAATTTATAGGACACACACACACACACACACACACACACACACACACACACACACACACACACACACACACACACACACACACACACACACACACACACACACACACACACACACACACACATGTATATATGTCACTTGTTCAAATCAAGTATATTTATACATATATCTTTGTATATATTCAAATTATGTTTACACATAGACTGAGTACATACTTATACATACATACATACATACATACATACATATATATATATATATATATATATATATATATATATATATATATATATATATATGTATGTATGTATGTATGTATGTATGTATGTATATATATACACACACACACATACATACATACATACATACATACATATATATATATATATATATATATATATATATATATATATATATATGTATGTATGTATGTATGTATGTATGTATGTATGTATGTATTTTAATTAGGTTCAATAAACAATAGACAATGAAATGAGACTATCAAGTTTTTGAAAAAAAGGTTTGTAACTCTATTTCCTGCATATGTAAAGAGTGAATGACTATGTTAGAATGATCAAGAAAAGAAGATATATTAATTATAAGTTTTATATGATTGATATGTAATTTTTTATTATTTTATTTTATCATTTAATGGTTTATTCAATTCATGTGTTTTGTTTCCATTCAATTTTACAAACTAGACTATATAGCCATGTTCAGTCTATGCTTACACAGACAATTAACTCACAGAATGTTGTAAGGAAGTATAACCAAGATATATAAAGTGTTTTAAATTATTTTATAATGTTTTTGAATGAATTTTATCACTTATAATCCATAGATATATTCAATAAACCCCTTTTTGAGATCTAAATACCCAAGACAACACTTACATACCCTATAGATTGTGTCTATGTATATAATGGGAACAAGAACATGGTAAATGTGTGGAAAAAAATAGTTATGGTAAGAAAAAAATTATTATAATAGGTGTATATTTATATAAAAAATATTAAGTAACCTTCATAGGTTAGGGAAAAAATTTCTAGTTCATAAAATTCTAATAAAGGTTCTTGGGTGATTGTAGACCCTTGTTAACCTTGAATAGGGTTTTGAATGAAAAATATGTGTATAAGAAATTTAATTTAGTGTAATTTCATAAAAATTATTAATTTCATAGGTATTCATGTTTTCTAATATATTTTGAGGGTTGTTTCTTGATTTTTTACATGCACATATAGTAAGGCATTGTGAGTAAACAAAGTTAGTGTAGCCCTAATTAGATTTAATAATGACCAAAGAGAAGACTAGTTAAGAGTTTTCCAAGTTGAGTTTGGAGTTAAAACTTAATATTTCAGTGAAAAAAGATATAGGGTGTCCTAATTTGTCATTTTCTTCTCAAAATATGTCTGTATAGGACCATACAAGGTAAAAAAAGATAGAAAAAGGCTACTAGACTATGTGCAAAAAGGGTAAGAAGTTATATATAGTGTAAGAGTTTATTTAAGAGGTATTCTAAGTTGGAAAAAGAGACTAATATATTAGTATGATCATGATAAATATCCTAATAAATATAAAACATTATGATAACCCTTTAGTCATTAATTAACCAAGTGAATATAAGATCTTGAAGAGAGTTGGCATCAATAATAATTTAAGATAGAGAGATTATTTTTGGTTATCCTCTGCATCAGTTAACAAATAAAACCTACCATAAAAGTTATTTAGACTAAATATTTGTGTGGAATAATAAAATGTATTTTATTTCAC
>JARHVA010001280.1:2907500-2910000 GCA_037957365.1 Torreya grandis | reverse complement strand
CCTAGTTGTAGCCTCTCTTATCCAAAATTATGACCATAAGAACCTTACATGGCATAACTTAAATATTTTTTGATGGTTATATATCTAGTTAAACTATACTTGGAATGAGAAATGAAAGAGATCGAGAGATTATTTACGTCTTATAATTCGAAGTTGAAATTTTACTCCAACATACATATTTATAAGTGCATGGAAAAAATTAATGAATAAACTTATCATTCCACATTCAATGTTTGTGAGGAAGCCCAAAATAATAACTACGTATTTATTTTATTAAAATATTGACTTGTGTTATAATTATATATGAAAGACTTGAATTAGTTGGTTATATATTTTAAATGAAGTTATGTATTCCTATAGGCCATAAATAATCATAATACAAAAAGCATGAGGTTAACCAAGAATTTATTGTAGCCTATCTTATCCAAAAGTATGACAATAGGAACCTTACATGGCATAACTTAAATAATTTTTTATGGTTATATATCCAGTTAAATTATAATATAATTAAGAAATGAAAGATATTGGGAGGTTATTTACCCCTTATAAACCTATAGTTTCAATTTTACTCCAACATAAACGTTTATAAGTTCATAGAATTAATTAATTAATATACTTATCATTCCACTTTTGGAGTTTGTGAGGAAACCCAAAATAATAATTAAGTATTTCTTTTATTAAAATACTGATTTGTGTTAGAATTATATATGAAAGACTTGGATTAGTTGGTTATATGTTTTAAATGAAGCTATGTATGCTTTTAGGTCATAAATAATCATAAAAAAACAAACATGAGCTTAACCAAGAATTGGTATTGATCTACTTCTTTACCTTTGTAATGTAAGAATATGCATTTTTATATGTAACTAGTTTTTTTTGAGTGAAGCATACTTGTATATAAACTTTAAAAGAAAACTAAAATTGAGTGATTTAAATTATATTTAGAATTTATGAGTTTGTATAGTTATTCAATTCTATGAAATGATTTCAAAATCTTAAAATCAAAATGGTGTTTTGTATGTGGGATGTTCTATGAGTCTTGATGTCATCAGATTTCATTAGCCATGGTTGGCTATTAATAACTATTTTTTATTATAGTCAGTTTTGTTTACTTAAAAAGAAATGAAGTTGTAACATATATAGTATTGTATTGTGAAATATTTTGAGATTATATCTATATTGTATAAAATGATTATTAAATGAATTCTAGGTTATGATAAAAAAGATGAGCTTATGAATTCTAATATTTTGTTATATTGAGGACTATATTATGTTATTTTTATTTTATTCTCCTTATATGGGCTATTTGAGAGACCCTATTTTGATTTAGTTTAAGTTAATTAAATAACAATCCTACTTCTTATTAATAGGTGATGAGTGATGGGTAGGGAGCCTAGCTATAGTTACTCATCATTAGTTAATTAGATGGGGAATGATAACAATGGTTATAACATAGAGTTATGTTGAAGTGGATTAAGGCCTATATTTTCTTTCCAATGTACTTTCTAGTTTATGTGTTTTCTTGAGGTCATAACAAATAGAGGAGTTCCTAGATTATATATGAATAGATGCACATAATAATAATGTTAATTTCACATATCTTATTATATGGTTTTTTATGTTTTCATTGTCATTATCTACCCCTATGTGAAAGGAAGACCCACTTTTAGTGGGGAGGTGTGTGACAAATCATCAATCTTATGTTGGAATAAAAACACTCAAATGATGCTCTCCCTCTCTAAAATTGAATATAAATTGATCCTAATGTATAGTCATGTCTATTATTATGATTTTATGAGTTTTACTATTAAATATCTATTGTAATATTTTAATTTTTATTAATTTATTTAGTAGTGGTCGAAACTAGCATTATATTTTTATATATGTTTGTATTATACAACAAAGGTTGTGATTGTATACATATGATGTACTTCTAAGTAGTAGTTAAAAATAATAGTATAAAATATTATTGGCATATGGTTATAATGTCCAGATAAGACTAAGCTATAATATTGAAATTATATTAATTATTGTCTATGTTGATGCCAAGTAATAATGTTATACATAAGAAATAATGATTGTATACATTTATTACACTTGTAGCAATGGCTAACAATTGTATATTATATTCAAGATATTATTTTGATGTAATATATAGTAGAGAATTATATATATAGGTACTTTACCTTGTACTTTTTATATTTATTAGTTGAAGATGATTTGTAAATTCATATGTTATGCTTTGTCACATTAACTAATTCCCATGAGTTTTATGTGAAATATATAAAATTATTCAAAGGAATTAGTTTTATTATATCTTGTAACTTATAAATTTAAATTAGTAAGGTATTAATTAAATGTATTCAAATATAGATAAATTTTTAATCAACCCAAGGTTTAGAAAAATGTTAGTAAATTGCTTAGTAACTTGGATGATGTTGTAAAATGTAGTATCAAAGCATAGGTTAAAATGCTTAGACCTAATAAGTCCACTAGCATT
>JARHVA010001280.1:2847500-2902500 GCA_037957365.1 Torreya grandis | reverse complement strand
TTTGTGTGGATAAGAAGTTTTGGATAAATAATTAAGAGTGTAATCCCATTATTGATTCTTTGAACTTTTATTCAATCCTAGTTTTAGGGAACTACTAGAGTATTTCATGAGATTTTAGTGGCAACAAATAGATAAGAACTCAGAAAATGTTTACTCCTACAAAAAAGGATTTTGTCAAATTTTAAAAAAGAAGAGAAAATGAGAGATAAAAATGGAGTATTAAAGTGAAAAAAGTAATAAACTAAAATAGATAAGAGAGTGCACAAAAGGGCTTGTATGTACAACATTTCAAGGGAAATATCTTGGGAAATCATTATCACATATATTATTATTTAATGAATGTTACAGGTGGTCTTGGTAATCAAATCTATGTTGAATGATTTGTTCCACTATGTGATGGTCATAGCTTATGGGAGGATTTCTTAAGATATTATGTAGCATGCTATTTTTGGTGGATGTGCCTATATTTGATGGTTATATTAATTGGATTTTTATAACCATGTGTAGCATGTGATTTTGGTGGTCTTGTGACTCAGTTTGGATGACTATATTTTATTATTCATATTGTTTAGCTATAGTATAACTCTATAAGGATGTGAACCTCAAATTTAAGGTTTTATTTTAGTGGTTAATATGACTGGTTACAATTATTATTATTATTTTTTTTTTCAAATTAAAGGCTTTGATTTATTGATAAATATTACTAGTTGTTACATATTGCTTAGTAGTTTTTATGCCTCAATTGGGTGGTTGGGTATTATTACTAATTTGTGATTAGTTGTAAAAATTTTTATTAATATTTTTTACATAGGGACCATACCTGGTCATATCCTATCTTATCCAAAAGGATGACCATATGATCCTTACATTGATGTAACTTAAATGTATTCTGATGGTTATATATTTAGGTGAATAATACTTTACTTGAAAAATGAAAAAGATTGGGAAGATATTCATCTCTTTTAAACCTGCAAGTGTGAGTTTAATCCCATTTATAATATTATAATTAAATGAAAATAATTAAGTAATAAACCCTTCATTACACTTTTTATGTGTTTTCGGAAATCCCCAATAATATTTATGTTTGGTTTTTATTAAAATATGGATTTATTTTAGCATTATATTTGAAAGACTAAGATTAATTGATTATGTGTTATAAGAATCTACGTAGTCACAAAGGCCATAAATCATTGTAACATAATAAACCTGAGGGTAACCAAGAATGTGTATGGATCTACTTCTTTACCTTTGTAATGTGAAGGGATGATTTTTATATGTATATGGTCTAATTAGAATGGCATATACATGTATAGAAACATAAAAAGGAAACTTAAATGGAGTAAATGAAGTTGTATTTGGAGTGTATGATTTTATATAGTAATTGAACAATGTTGAATGACTATAAAATATTAAAATAAATTGATGTTTTGTATGTGGACTGTTGTGTGAGTCTTGATGTCTTCAAATTTGATTAACCATGGTTGGTTATGAATGACTATTATGTATTTGGCTAGTTATGTTTAGTTAGAAATAAGTATTTTTTTACTATAGATAGTATTATATTGTGAAATAGTTGAAAATTATATATATAATGCATAAAATGATTAATAAATGAGTTATAGGTTATGATGAAAAGGATGAGATTATGAATTATGGTATTTTTATATATTGAGAACTCTATTATGATATTTTAATTGCATTTCCCTTACATAGGCTAGTTTAGATACATTCTTATGATTTAGGCTAAATTAATTAATGAATAATCCTCATTATTATGGGATGATGAGTGATGGGTAGAGATTCTAATTATAGTCGCTTGTCATCAATTACCAAAATGGGAAATGATAACATTGGTTATATCAGAGAGTTATGCTAATGTGGACTAAGACCCATATTATTGAAATATGATAATAATATAAAAATGTTTTATTTAAAGTAATGTTATAGATGTATACATTGTCTATCAACTCTACTTTCTAGTTTAAATGTTTGATTGAGGTCATAAAATATGTAGGAGTCCCTATATTATGTATGACTGGATGCATGTAATAGTGATTATATATTTACATATGTTTCCAAATAGTTTTATATGCTTACATCATCAATATCTTCCACTTTATGAAAGGAAGTGCCACTCCCAATTGGGAGGTGTGTGAGAGACTATGTATACAATCAGAAATGCATCATATCCATAAATCAATCCTAGATCAGATGGGATAAAGCCCACCTACAATTCTAATTTGGGAGCATACAATTATTAAGCAAGAGCATGACCAATGTGAGGATCTACTAGACCTAATTAGGGTATCACTTGTCACAACACACTATGAAAGATAGGGTTCTAAATACTATAGTCTAACACAATCATATAACAACCATAAAATAGTCATATATTTTAATATTTCACTAATCTAGTAACAAGAAAATTAAATATAATATAGTGCACACCAAAGCTTGTGGCACAAATTGGGGGTTAGAAACAAAACAAATAAACAACTAAGATAAATATATATAGAAGACATATACTCATGTCAATGTATACAAAATACTAATACATGGAAGAGAAGAACACAAATGATCTATCTATCTAATCTTACAAAGGAGGAATAAATTTATGAATACTTACCTTTGAAGATGAATCCACTGAGCCTCAATCTCCCCCTTGGCCAATGTTATTCACAAGAGATTGTCATGGTATGTAAGGATAACTAAGATAAATCAGCTCTAGGATAAATAACCTACCTAAGCATCCAAAATACTTATCCACAAGATGAGATCAGAGATCCAAAGAAAGTAGTACACCCTAAATATTTATTCCCCAAGTAGAATGGTCATTAAATAGATGTCTGCTTGCACTTCTTCACTTAATTATTGGCTCTTATGAAATGGTGGTAAATGAACTTATATATAGTAGTAGTATCTTACCCTAAAAACATTCAAGAATGTTAGATATTCCTATTTAACCCAATCAACCTAACAAATTTTCATGGCTAAATCTCTAGGTTTGTCTTACGTCAGCCAAGAGGCCAACAAACCAAAAAAGAGAAAAAATCCCTAGATTGTGCTAGGTCAACCTAGTCAACATAACACAACTAACATGTCAAAATGGTCCTAATGAAATAAATGAAGGATAAACCATGGAAATTTATGGGAATGGGTATAACTTATAATAATATGATTAGATTTAATGGTTTTAAGAGGCTAGAGTGTGGATGGAAAGTGGAAAAAGGATTGATAATCTTACGAAGCACTAATGGTTTGTCATGTCCCATTTTTCATGGACATTGACAGTCTTGATGATTAGCCTATTATATGACCTTCGTAGGCTAATAGGATGGATAGAGGGTCATAATGGAGCTTGGATTGACCTTGATTCACAAAATTTCTACATTTGGTTTTCATTCAAGTTATTTCAGATGCATTGGGCCTGAGCTCCTACTTTTTAGGGATATTTGATATGCAGTGGAGCACCTTTATTTTGGTATGGTCATGTGAGGAATCACTCCCTGATTCACCTGCTTCGATCGGTTTGAGGATCCGACATATATTGAGGGAGATATTAATATTTGATTGATTTAATCAAATATTAATTATTTGGTCTCATTTATAATTAATTAATTAATTATTAATTATTTGCTCTAATTTTAAATTAGAAACCCTAATGCTAATTTAAGAAAACCCTAATTAGGGCAAGCATATCTTTTGAGGGTATAAGGGTTTCACATGGAGGCCATTATGGATAAGCCATTGATTATTGATATTGATTTTGAGAATTTCTTCTGTGAAGACTGAGCCTAGGGTTTAAGGATTCCATTTGCATTGGAGAACGTTCCCTCTTTAGTGTGTGCAATTAAGAGGCTGTGGAATATCAGCTGATCTATTGCCAAAGTGAGAGATAGCTTCATCCAGAAGTTATCACAGAATTTACAGAGTTGAGAGATAACTTCACACAGAAGTTATTACAGATATTCCAGGTATTTCTTTATTCTTGTTTTGATTCAATAAATTATACAGCTAGAGATCATCTGTGCTAGAAACGTATATTTTAGATCAGGGGTTGAAAACAGGGAAGTTGTGCTTAATTGGCGGCCGTACAAGTCCGTACAGGTCCGTACTGATCAGCTCAGGAACCGATCTCAGCAGACAGAGGGTTTCCAGTGACCGACATCGGTCGACTGAAGACCGACGTCGGTAGAAAGCCAACCGGCAGAGACTGACGTCGGTGAGATATCGACCGATGACGGTGCCTGTGTGTCAACACAGAAAGGCCGAGACACTTCCAGATCCAGTTTTCATTGCTAGATTAGCAAAAGCCAGGGTTTTAAGACCAGGATTTTAATATTCTTTATTTTGTATAACAGAGACTCAATTGTGTAATCGTCCAGAAGAACAAGTAATGAGATCTTTATTTGCTATTGAGAGATTATACTGTGATTTGTGTATGCTTATTTTGAATATATTCTGCAGGTTTGTATCTGTGATCAGAGCTTTATGAGTTTATATATTCCCTGTTTGAAGGGGATATTACAGTTGTTTAGAGCTTTTATAGAAACAAAAAGAGGCCCTAAGTAAGGGACATCACAGTGGTATCAGAGCTTTTGTCTTTGCTATCAGAGTTTTGTGTCTTTCATATATCCCTATTAGAAGGGGATATCACAGTGGTATCAGAGCTTTGTGTCTTTCGATATTCCCTATTAGTAGGGGACATTACAGTGGTATCAGAGCCAAATTCCTGCCATCCTGTTGGGCATATCAGAGCCAAATTCCTACCATCCTGTTGGGCACATCAGAGCCAAATTCTTGCCATCCTGTTGGGCACATCAGAGCTAATGTCTTTCCATCTTGTTGGGTAGTTTGGGTAGATTGAATCAGCAAAGTATCATGATGCCTTCATATACTCAGAAATAGTGGGACAATGATATGAAGAAGCTGGAACACAGTTTGAAGCAGTTGGAAGCAACTCAGAGGAGGATGAATGAAATTCTTTCATATCTTACATCCAAAAACAAACTCGCACGGTACAGGACATCGAATGATGAGTGGGACTTATTACCTCCTCATGTTCAAGAGAGGACAACATTTGATCGTTTTGTCAAGCTGAGGAGAGAGCACTACAGATCACTTAGACAAGAGAGTAGCATGTCCCATAATTATTATAATTATGAGATAGGATATAGTGAAGATGAGGATGAGTTAGATGCTTGCACTCAGAGTGTAGAGGTGTGCTCAGATGTTAGTGCACTGAGAGTTGATGATCTCTCAACTATGGCAGAGATTGTAGCAGAGCCCCAGGATCTTATTATTGCAGATGACACTCAGGAGAATGCAGTGGACAGTTTTGAGGACTTAGTTTCACCGGTTGTTTCTCTCTGTATGGAAGAGTTAGACAGTGATGCTACAGTTGTTGATACTCTGTCTTTTGATATGAGCTTTGGCGGTGATTTACAGAGTGTGGATGATCATTTGTATATTGAGGTGGTTAGTGATGAGTACCTTCCTGCAGTTGTTGCTGATGAGCATGTTGTTGAGGCTGATACACATATTCAGGATTTGGGAGTACCTGATTCTGATGAGCTTGAGATACCAGTGGAGTCGAGTCTCCAGATTGATTATTCTCACACAGATGACAGTGTGGTACAGTTGGTTGTGCCACCTTTACAAAGAGATCAGTTGGAGTGTGTGGGGGAGTATGTTGATGCTTCCACATATAATTTCTACTACACTGAACCATTCATGGAGTATTTGCTGGATAGTGCAGGTGTTCGTCTGGACTCACATAAGATGACAGAAGATGTTCTTGTCTGAGGTTCTAGTGCTATTAGCAGATTGGGTGAGGAGATTTTATGAACCCTTTCTACTATGTTACCTTACAGGGATGTTGAGGTGATGTTTGTTGAGCCGAGATTGGAGCCATCCATTGAGTCCCAGTTTGGCAATAGTGGGCCAGTAGCAGAGTGTGGGGGTTCTTACCAGCATCATACAGTGAGGTATGCTCCTTATTTTTCTTTGCATTTAGAGACTAGTTTTGGTGTCAGTGACTCAGGGACCAATGATTGTCATATACAAGATCCAATAGGATGTGAGTATCAGTTAGATAGGGACTTGAATTTTGATAGAGTGGATATTTTAGTTGGCTTGAGTCCCTCAGAGTGGTTTCTTCTACTGGCATCTATAGTTGGCTTCAGATAGTTGTTTGGGTGTCGAGTGCAATTTTTCAGTTGCTGATTTTGATATTGTTGATGCTATTGATGTTGATGATTTATTCACATGGGTTGATTAGTGACATGATGGATGTTACACAATTTTTTCCTTGGGATCCAGGTGGATCGAGTAGTCCATTGTTTCGAGATTGCTTGGGGACAAGCAGTTTCTGAAGGGGCAGATTGTCATGTCCCCTTTTTCATGGACATTGACAGTCTTGATGATTAGCCTATTATATGACCTTCGTAGGCTAATAGGATGGATAGAGGGTCATAATGGAGCTTGGATTGACCTTGATTCATAGAATTTCTACATTTGGTTTTCATTCAGGTTATTTTAGATGCATTGGGCCTGAGCTCCTACTTTTTAGCGATATTTGATATGCAGTGGAGCACCTTTATTTTGGTATGGTCATGTGCGGAATCACACCCTAATTCACCTGATTCGATCGGTTTGAGGATTCGACATATATTGAGGGAGATATTAATATTTGATTGATTTAATCAAATATTAATTATTTGGTCTCATTTATAATTAATTAATTAATTATTAATTATTTGCTCTAATTTTAAATTAGAAACCCTAATGCTAATTTAAGAAAACCCTAATTAGGGCAAGCATATCTTTTGAGGGTATAAGGGTTTCACATGCAGGCCATTATGGATAAGCCATTGATTATTGATATTGATTTTGAGAATTTCTTCTGTGAAGAGTGAGCCTAGGGTTCAAGGATTCCATTTGCATTGGAGAACATTCCCTCTTCAGTGTGTGCAATTAAGAGGCTGTGGAATATCAGCTGATCTATTGCCAAAGTGAGAGATAGCTTCATCCAGAAGTTATCACAGAATTTATAGAGTTGAGAGATAACTTCACACAGAAGTTATTACAGATATTCCAGGTATTTCTTTATTCTTGTTTTGATTCAATAAATTATACAGCTAGAGATCGTCTGTGCTAGAAACGTATATTTCAGATCAGGGGTTGAAAACAGGGAAGTTGTGCTTAATTGGCGGCTGTACAAGTCCGTACAGGTCCGTACTGATCAGCTCAGGAATCGACCTCGACAGACAGAGGGTTTCTAGTGACCGACATTGATCGACTGAAGACCGACCGACAGAGACTGACGTCGGTGAGATATCGACTGACGACAGCGCCTGTGTGTCGACACAGAAAGGCCGAGACACTTCCAAATCCAGTTTTCATTGCCAGATTAGCAAAAGCCAGGGTTTTAAGACCAGGATTTTAATATTCTTTATTTTGTATAACAGAGACTCAATTGTGTAATCGTCCAGAAGAACAAGTAATGAGATCTTTATTTGCTATTGAGAGATTATGCTGTGATTTGTGTATGCTTATTTTGAATCTATTCTGCAAGTTTGTATCTGTGATCAGAGCTTTATGAGTTTATATATTCCCTGTTTTAATGGGATATTACAGTTGTTTAGAGCTTTTGTAGAAACAAAAAGAGGCCCTAAGTAAGGGACATCACATTGGTATCAGAGCTTTTGTCTTTGGTATCAGAGTTTTGTGTCTTTCATATATCCCTATTAGAAGGGGATATCACAGTGGTATTAGAGCTTTGTGTCTTTCGATATTCCCTATTAGTAGGGGACATTACATCTACCCACCCATTTCCTAGTGCACCCCTTAAGGCATGTACTTAGATTGATTAAGACTTCATAGGTTATTATAATATATGAAGTTTCAATAATCAATAAAATTTAAAACTATTATGTGTGTACATATTCCCCAACTGAAGCTCATCACATGTCACGTAAGTGCAATATAGGATGGTGCTTCAAAAGAAAACATGATAACACACAATGTTGATGCCTAGTATGGTGTAGTAAGTATAAAATAAGATAAATGAAATAAATTTATTGAAAGAAACATACCTTTAACTTAATTTAGTACCATAGATAAATAATTAGGATGTAATAAATGAATGTGTCTAATGTAGAGTACACTAAGTAACCATGTAGAAGTTAGTGTAAAAACAAAATAGCCAAAAATAATTTTTTTTTAAAGATATACATATGATAGTGTAAAATAATCTCTACATCATCATGATTCTAATGCATTTTATGATTTGAAAAATAGATGAGTATAAATACAGATAGAGGCAGAAAAAGGATTTTACCTGAAAATAAATGAAAGAATTGAATTGCTAAAAAGTGGTTTTAAATAGGGGAAAAGAGAATTCATTTGGAATTTTGAATTGTGAAAGAGAGAAAATAGATCTCTAAGACCAAATGAGGGTAGGATGGTGAGGTAATGATATGCTAGATGAGGAGGACACCTAGAGGTGATAACAAGTGCACTATAGGTATGCAACTACAAATATCAAACCAATTTTTAAAATTTATATTGAATTAAGTGAATTTTTGATAAAATTTGTTTTAAAGAATTTATATATGTCAAATTTGGGAAAAATTAGATTCTAAGGGTAGAAAATAGGAATATGAGAAATGTGCTAGAAGGGTCTAGGAAGAAAATGAGTAAAATACATATTTTGGGGAAAATATATTGGGTCAGCACATAATATGCACTAGGTCAACTAGGTCAACCTATTAGGTTGAAATAGGGTAGAATCCATGTCTTCGACCTAGTAGGTATGGGTCGACCTAGTGTAATTTTCAAGTTGAAAAGCCAAAAGGGAGTGAGAAAATAGTTTGTAAGGGCCATAATGAAAACTCAATACTAGGGAGGGGAAAATAAGAGGGTTGAATTAGAATTTGAAGTCAACTATGATAAAAATAGGGAAATTTTGGTCAAACTAGGCTGACCAAGGAACTAGAATAAGCAAAAAAAATTGTGTAGAAAGTTGAAAGAGGGATAGAATGGCCTAAAATGATCAAAAGAGGGCAAGATCAACCCAAAAATATAATAATAGGATAAAATTAATAACATAATATAAATTTGGCTTATTTTTAATTAAAATTGTAAAAATGATGTGTAAAGAATGTATTGTGATTATACATGACATGGAGGAACTAATACATCCTTTATTGTTTCTTGGTTACAGAGAAAGACAAGATTTTGGAGGTTGGTAGATGTGTCTTGGTTATCATATTTTTTAGATATATTAATAGATGGAAATCAAGCTAGATTAGTAGCCATAGGTCTAAGAGGTATATCTGAGATGTGTAAGATCCCCCTCAGTTCTAACCTATTAGTCATGTTCTTGGGATGCTAAGAATAATTGACTAACACTTTCAGATAGGAGGTGGATAAGGATGTGATAGAGGTGGGTATCACACTAGAATATGTCCATGACATCCTTAGTCTACCCATAGTAGGATCATTGATGACTACAAGGATACCAGATAGCTTAGAAGAGAGGAGAGCTATACCCATGTGGGCTACAAGATCAGAGATGATATTGAGTGGATGGAGAGTTAGTATGGATGATGTGTATATATTATAGATTCTAGACCTTTAGAAGGTGGTGATATGCCTTATGACACAACATGTGCTTTATCATAAGTTAGATGGTAATGTACCACTATTTGTTATTGTCTTGAGTAGGATGATGCTAGAGGAGGGAGTATTATACAATCTAGGCTCTGTCATCTAGGTACTATTCATACATGATCTATTCAAGATGTTGGTTAAAGGATAGAAGACTATGGGACCAATCATACTATTGACAACATGGATATATGAGAGATTACTCATGTATTTACTGACTACATTACCCCATGCAATTGATGATAGGGTACCTTGAGTTTAGAGATGGAGAAAGGATTAGGTATCATGGGGTTTACCCCACATGCTAGTGTTATATTTGGTAAGACATATATACATCTTATGGTAGTCATATAGCCACATATCAACTACATGGGTGAGTTGGTACATAGTTACACTAGTGATAAAGAGGAGAGATGTGATTAGACACTATACATGGTAGAGAGATCCATATTTAATGGCATAGGTGCTAGGATATATGGGCCTACCTAATTTGGTAACACCAATACTGATGCCCAATTAGTGAGCTCAACATGTGAGGGAGCCATGAGGGAAGAGGGGACTTGAACCACTGATAGTGAGGCTAACACTAAGGCCATATAAGGAGTGACCATGGATTGGTTAGGCATGAATAGTATAGAGGAGGAGGTGGAGGAGGTATATATTTCAAATGTACCACTACTAGGCTACAGTGAGATGAGAAATGGCCATCAAAGACATGACAATGATGGAGATAAGAGAGTGGAGACTATAGACATATCATATGATCCCATAGATGAGCTAGTGTAAATGATACAGAGACCACTCAGATAGAGGCTAAGATGGACATGAGCCATGCCAGTTAGGTTCAAGCTAAGGAGGTGACCTACTGAGGAGGTACTAGAAGGACACAAAGATGGAGAGACTATGCTAGGTGATTGTGTAGATGATGATATGATGGAAACCAAGACATAGATTTGTATGAATATGGTTAAATTATTTCTTAAATTTTTATTTGGTAGTGTGTATATATATATATGATAGTGATCTAATATCTATTTGGTGTGATTTTTTGGGTATATCTAAGGATGAGGAAGAAATATGGGGGTCCTTAGTGAGGGGATGACTCCATGACATCCTAGATGAGACTCTATATCCATACAACCCAATGACACTAGAGGATCTACGTGTACCATTTACCCAAGCTCAAAAGAGGTGATTCAAATTAGTTATTGAGGTAGTGAAGAAGATATAGGTGTTAAAAGAGAGAGTGGATCCACTAGTAGAGATGGGTGTAGGAAAGAGATAGGCTTGGTAGGCCTTGGTAGATGAGAGAGCTATCCATCTATAGATAGTGACACAAATTATGTAGGCATATATAATGATGTAGACTTAATTGACATAGGCACATATAACAACCCAAGCTGAGTTGGTGCATGCACATTTGTAGAGAGCATGCCTATAGAGATAGGTAGAGGGATTGAGATCTCAGACTACCTCATTAAAATGTACTGTTCAAAGGAGTTAGACTAAGGCCTTACCTAGTAGTGTGTTTAAACCACAAGATAGATAGGATGGAGTTCAGATCTAGTGTTGAAGCTTTGTATATCATTGTGTATGTTTTATCAAACTCATGGCATATATATATGATGTATAATTTTTGCTTATTAGTGTTAGTTATGTATGTTGTCTTTATGATGGTTGTGTCTGTGGATGATTTTGGATATATTTCTTTCTAGCACATATATTTAGATTTTTTGTATATACTATAGTAAAAATATGTAGTGTGGCTTCTTTTCTAGAGTTTATGGAGTACACATGTACGGTTAAAAATAAACATGCAAAAAAGAAATTGGAAAAATATAATCAATCATAGAAATGTACTACACACTAGTTTAACTTGGGAAATGTGCAATAACAAAAAATGATTAAGTATAAAGATCCAAGAGAATGGAAAACAAGATGGTAAAAGGGGATTTGTTTTTAAACCAATGTAAAAGATTTTTGTACCAAATTAAAACAAGTAAAATCATACTAAATATCACATTGGGAAGTATGAAAAATAATGTAATAAAATGGAAGGTATGTAAAAGGGTACAAATGGTAATAAAAATAAATCAAAATTAAGTCAATCAATTATACTATATCATGATGGGAAGTACAAAAGAAAAACAAAATTTGCAAAAAATTGGTCTTAAATTTATCATACTAATTCAAACTGGGAAGTATGAGAAATTTAAGAAATGGTTTTAATCTTACATTCACTCAAAAAATAAGAAAGTAAAAGGTGTAATAAAAATGAAGTAAGTATAAAACATAATAAATATCAAGCTAAGAAGTATTTCAATGATGTGTAACCTCATAATCAATCGAATCTTATCTCATATTTGGCACATGAAATTTTTGATGGTGACTTGTTTATTAGAAACTTTTATGAGGAGGGTCAGGTCTTATCCATTGTCTTACACTACAACTCGTAAGATAAAAACCCAAGGGATACCAAATCAAGATTGGTAAGAAGAAGGATAAGGAATGTTAAAACAAGGATGTGGGTAATAATATGGAAAAGATGGTAATTTTTTAGGATGGCTAGGTCTTATCCATGGTCTTACAAAGTAACTCAAAAATGAAATCCCATAGAGAGTGATCAATAAGAAAAATAATATTTCCCAAGAGGAAATATGAAGGAAAGGGAATGAAAAATGGATTTTAAGAGCAAGACTTAGGTGTCTTATGAAAATACCTTGGGAGATAAGAGGCATACTAAGGACATGAAAAGACACTAAGGGATTAGTGGTCATCTATGTACAAAGGAAACCCATTTGCTATAGACACAAAGCTTTGTATATAAATATATGTGCTACTAAGATAAAATCATGATGGTACACTACTACAAGGAAAATTAAAATGGACCTACCTTCCCACAATGTGTTCCCTACTCCTCAAGACCCCTTATAGAGTTGTCAGTCTAGTATGAAGATTGGTTACTTGTGTCAGAAAGTAGGTATCACTAAAATATTTATTTATTCCCCTCTTCTAATATACTAGCCTACCACACCCCAAATGACCTTGGATATAACATGAGGCCAACTATGGATTTTGAGATTCAAGTAGAAGAAGGAGATGTTCTTTGAATCACATCTTTTTATGTGATTAGACTTTTAATTATATTCAATATTTTTGCCTTTTGATATCATTGCCATTTTGTTTAAATGATTTGGATTTTAAATTTATTTTTAAGTCTTTTTTAAGATTCCTCCTCCATATGGATTTGGAATGACCAATCATGAGGGAGATAGCGATACACATGAATGAGTTGTAGGCTAAAGCTAAAGAAAGATAAGTGACCCAAAACAAAATACTGACTAGAACACTTAGGCTTGACAATGAACTAAGCATGTGATCTCAAATATGAACCATTTATATTCTTGGTTTGTGAAAAAAGGAAGAAGTGAAAAAGGAGATCCAAAGGAGGACCGGTGAAAGGAAATAGTAATGAGAAAGATTGCTTGTGAACTAATCACATGGTAATAGGAGATAGTATCTGAAGGGGAGAGGGTAAATATAACCAAGTCAACATGACAAATATCTATGAAAAATAAATATAATAAAGAAAAAAATCATGAAGATACAAGGGAAGAGTTTTGAGAAAAATTCTAAAGGAAAAGAAAGCAATGATAAGGAAAAGACAAGTAGATATGAAATGTAAAATGATAACATAATCTAACTATAGTAAATAAGGAGAAACATGATATAAGATAAGAAAGAATTTTACATAGTGTCAATTTATATAATCAAATACAAATAATATTGGAGCATACATCCAAGCCAAATATAAATGAAAAAACACCATGCATGTGCTCATAAATACTGGTAAATATTTATGCACACATTATCTAATACATTAGATAAATCTCTATGAATCTATAATCGAACTAATGATAAGGTTTCATAAATCTTTAGTGAATACTTTTAAAATATTTCTTTTCTTATCTCCTCAACTAAAAAATTAGGAATGCTAAAAGGATTGTGCTAAGGCTCAAAGTTAGGCAAAGGTTGGTTAGGAGAATGCATGGAAACATGATCTATATGATAAGGAATCATAGGTGGAGAAGGATCCATAGGTAAAGGACTCATGGGTGGGGAAGGATCCATAGGTGAGTTAAGGTTCATAGGCTAAGGAATCATAGGTGGGGGCATATAAGGTGGTGAAGGGACCATAGGAGGTGATGGAACCACTATAGGTGGAGCCATGGGAGAAGAAAGAGGAGCCTTCTTACTAGAATGACCTATGGGAGGAATGGTATAAGGTATATGGATCGATATAAGGTAATTTATAAGATGTTATTGAATAATGTGGCAATGATAAATGTGATTCATGCCACATAGGTGCCATAGACAATATACCTCACCATACTTAGGTAAATATTTAGGAAGTAACTTTAGGGGAGGTTTGGCATTATCTGATGATACAGAAGGAGGATGAAAGGTATCAAATTATTGTCAAAATTTATGATAATGGGTATAAGAGTGATTATATATCTTGTGGAATAAATAGATACACTTGTGAGTGGTTTTAGGAATAATCATGGAAGGAGATGAAATAGGAGTGGAAGTAGTTGAAGAAGGTTCATCAGCCCATTTGGTGGGCAAAGGAGCCATCTTAGGTAGTGGAAGCAAACAATCATCAAGGGAGGGTGATGATAGGTGAGGAATGGAATTAGGATCAATAGGAGGATCACTAGGATGATAATTAGGAAGAGGCTCAACAATAGTAGGAGAGGAAATAGGTTCAACTATAGTGAAAAAAGGAACGAGCTTAACTATAGATGGGCCTACTAAAGGAGGGGTGGGATTTGTATAAGGTCTAAGAAGGACTTCTTTAGGTGTGGAAAAGTGATAAGGTCTGATCATAACATGATCTAAGAGTATGGTCTTAAGGGATTCCTAAAAAATTAGAGGTACAAGTACCATTTCTACCTTATGATAAGGAGGAAAAATGGAAGAAATAGGAACTATAAATGAAAGAAAATTATGAGATACATGAAAAAACTCAAGTAAAGAATAGTAGTGATGAATAATATTAGCATGCCAAGACTATACAAGGATACCTAAAATAGGATCATATAAATAATATCCATTATCATAATATGGAGTATGATGATCAATGGCACATGTCAAGATGACCTTGTCATCGGAGGAAGCCTGATTAATAATGTGCCTAGTCTTGGTTACGAATATGAGAATGTCATCACAAAGAGGCTTGGGAGAACAAGGATGCAAGGAAGTAGGAAGTTGTGAGATGAGATGAGGCAAAAGATTATAATTTTTGATATTTAATTTAATCTCATTGAGCTCATTATCATCAAAGTCTAAAAGGTTAGGAAAAATGTTACCAATGAGCTTAGGATGCCCATTGTAACCTCTAGTTGAGTTGTCAAGAAAGTTGAGGTATTGTGACTCATCGAATGGAACACTAGGCAAAGGTTCAAGAGTATGAATCTTAAAGACACCATGATCTTGGAATTATTCAAAATTTCAAGGGTTAGTGTATTTTTGAATCTTGTAAATGGCTCCATTGAGCAAAAATTTTATGCATTAGCAAGTAGAAGATGTGACAACTCTCATATGATGAGTCCATAGTCTACCAAGCAATGTGTTATAGGAAAGGGGAAAGTTGAATATTATCACATTCACATGAATGGTTATATGTGGGACTATAATGGGAAGGCACACACACCCTAAGGGAGGCATTTTCCTTCTATCATATCTTTGGCATGTGTTTCATGTATATTTGAGATTACATTTATAATACCCAAGAGTCTTAATGAAATCGAGGGAAGTGACATAGGTGCCATAACCCTCATCGATCAAGTCTTGCTTAACTTGGATATCACTAATTTGGATGCTAATAAATAATGGAAGATCATCTAAATGAAGGAAAATCTCATCTAGAATCATAGATTAAATATGAAATCATAAAGAAAGAGAAGTGTCTAGAGTTTAATCAATGTTAATGGACATATCTTCACATTTTTGTAAGATACTATATTTAGATCTAAATAAAGTAGCATCTTGTCCTACTAGAGGAGGGAAAGGGATATTCATATTGAATAAGAGCTGCATGGGGTGGTTTCTATGATGTGGAGATGTCCTCATGAGTTAAATAAAAGTGATTTGGGATGGAATATTAGTAATTTATATAATTGTATCCCACTCATCATAACCCATAAGGATATTGTTAGATAAAGGTGTGTAATGATTAATAAGATCTTTGGAAGGTGGATCCAAAGAGAATTCAAACTTATGTTGATAATAATGAGAAGGTTGAGAAGAAGGATGCAAATCATTTGGTGATTAGTTGGTTTATATTGATCTTGAAGTTTAGAAGATGTTTTAGTAGAAAATAGATTTTCATTAGTATTAGAAGATGATGTGAAGAAGTATAAATAGTATGAGATGTGTTATCTAAGGGAGAATCATAAATTGGATCATCAAAAGAAATAATATCTTCTTTCCCTAACTCATTTAAATGAGTTTGAAAATAATCTTGGATAACATGATATATATTATGGGAAGGAGAGTAGATAGGTTGTGAATTAATGAGAGCCACCATTATTCACATATTAGTCATGATAACCATGTTCTCTTCATAATTTGGTTCAACAAGACTTTTTATGTTATTAGTGGAAGAAGTGGGCTTGTTTTTACTTTATTGGATTAGTTGATGATTAGGAAATGGGTCTTTATAGATAGATAAATGAGTGTTTACCTGATTTAATTCTCTATTTTTATCATGTGAATTATAATCTTTGAAAGCAACCTCTTAGGCTTGTTGATGCTTATGAATAATGAAATCATGATCTAAGTTTAAGCCAAGATGAAATCCCATGGCTAAATTGTAGATATATCTACAAGTCTCATGAGAGTGACCCCAGTTAGCATGAAACCAACAAAACTTATTAGGATCATACCATGATTTCATAGGTCAAGTATGGTCAAGATCTTTATGAAGAGTCCTATGTGGATGTTTAAGCAATTCAACTAAGGAAAAAGGTTTATTTACATTAATGTTTTTTGTTGATAAATGAGTATTATGGTATTATTGAGGATCTAGTTCTAAATAAGGGGTAGGAATGACATCTTGAACATTGTGAATGCTGTCATATGAACTAGTAACACCATCATTGGTAATATTATAGTTTTTATTCTTTATTAATAGACAAGGGCCCATGGAAGGTTGGGGTGGCTTGAATTGATGCATGAGGAAATATTGTCTTTCGTATTGATCGATAGCTTCCTCTAAGGTATGTGGATAAAGGGTAAAGACTCAATATTATAGTTTAGGAAATAAAGAATTTATAAACAAATGAAAGAGATTGTCATCTACCATGCTATGTTCACATTTATTTAGCAAAGTCTTCCATCACTTAAAAAAGTCTTCAAAATTTTCATATTTTTTTGTTTGTAATTGATGAATGAGATGAAGTGTTCCTTGGAAGATCACTAGTTTGAAATTATTGAATTAAAGCATTTATTAGGTCCTTCAAACTAGTCATATAGTGTGTTCTAAGTTGATTATACAAATCCAAGGCATCACCTATGAGGGTTTTGGCTAAGATTTTGGTAGTGGAAAAGGTATTTAACTTGACCCAATCCTTTTAAATATTTCCAAATGTATTGAGGTGAAGGGTAGGATTGGTTAATCCATTGTAGGAAATTATAGGTGGTATACATCTAATGTCGATGTTAGTAATTTAGGTTGTAAGAGGTTAATTTTGTAAATTCTTGATGAATTTGTAGACTAATGAAGGTTGATGAATGTGATTAAATTGAGAATATTGAAGAGGAGGATGAGGAAAACTTTGGTTATGTGTGCCCTAAGTCATTGGTTGAGGATTGGATTGAAGATTAAGAAGGTGGTTTTGTATTCTCATCATTTAATTCATATTATGATCTTGGAAAGTGTTAATTTGATTGAGATTTTACTACATTAGTTGATGAGTTTGATTAGTGTTATTAGAAGTCGTATTGGTTTTTGTGTTGGTGTTAGTGGCTTGGGTAGCACTATTAGCATTGGTATGAGCTTGAGAATATCTATGAGAATTTGAGGCACTAGTGGCAATATTTGGTTTTGAAGAAAAGTATGGAATAGTAAATGGTTGAGAAGAAGAAGCACTAGAAGTATGCATGCCTTGGGTAGCAAACAATGAACTAGTGGAAAGATGATGGATAGTGGATCTTATGAGAGGCCCACTAGATTTATAACCTACCATGCTAGTTGAGATACTAGGCATAGAGGTAGAAGAATTTAAATAAGAAGATGTCATGAAATAAGGAGCAAAGATTGAAGGAAGAGGTTGAGAATCAAAGAAATCAATACTCCCAAATCTAATTAAGAAAATGGGAGTAGGATAATAAGGTTCTTTAACTTGATGGCTAATCATGACGTTATTGATGGTGGAAGGATCCTTCCCCCTACATTGAGGGAATTTCATGATAAAGAAAATCATTTCAGGAGTATACTCTAACTCAAGATGATCCTCTAAGAGAAGAGGAGGGTTTTGTTATAAAGGGGTATGACAAAGGGTCCCATACTTCATCGTGTGGTTGTAATATGAACATTACTAGTATTTACAAAAATAACCCTACTTTGTCTATAGGAGACCCTATTAGTATCGGTAGATTCCATCATGTTTATTGAATAAAATTCAATTTTGTCACCAAGTATAAAATCCATGATGAAATGAAAAGAATAAAGATGAGAAAACAAAGGATTATAAAGTGACTGACAAGAGTACTAGGATGACCTGGTCAACCTAGTGTAAAATAGGGATTGTAAAACTATATTAGGTCCACAAGATAGACCTAGTTTAGTTAACAATGATTGGTATAAAGGGGTAAATATGTTGTAAATAGTACTAGGTTGATTAGGTCAACCTAGCACAATATACAAGATCTGAAAAAAATACTAGGTCGATGGGGTTAACCTAACACAATAGACAAAGAAGAAAATAAAGTTGAGAACAATATATGAATTAAAGCAGAATAATTACAAGTAATGTAAGAAAGTAGTAAGTAATAAAAGGGAAATAAATAGTCAATTGAATTGATGTTGTCTAATCCATTTAATGCACATAAAGCAAAATATTACACTAACAATGGTTAATGCAACTTTTTGCACACACAATTGATCAAAGAGAAATCAAACAACTTGAAAGTAAAGCTAGCTACTTGGTTAACCTAGAATGTTGATTATATTATTAAAAATTATTTTAGGTGTAAAAGGATATTGGCTATAAGAAAGGTACTAGATATAAATCTAAGGATGGTTTCAAATAAGTTTAGGATGAAATGGATTGTAATGATAATGATACAGGCTTGGTATTGGGTCCTACCCCCTAACTTCACACACTAAAACAATAAGGGTAATGGGTGCTTAGCCAAAATATAACATTAACCGTGCTTTATACTTGACCAAAGCATCAAGTTGGCTTCCCCCTTAGTGATGAAATCTAAGTAGGTTGGCCTGGGTAGTCAAATATTTAAATGTTTTTTGATTTTTATGTGGTTTGGTCATATGTGAGAAAGAATATAAATAGTACAACTAAGAAATTAATTGAAAATCCCCTAATTAGACTATGTGAACTATTCTAAGCATGGAAACAAAGAAAGATGTGATTAACATATATGGTTTATTCCAACTTTGAAACAAGGTATAGTTGAGAAGATATATGAAAATCATATAGAACATGGTTGATAGGGTCAAACCTTTACTATGGAAGCATAGTCTAAAAATAAACTAGGTCGGCCAGGTTGACCTAGTTATTTTAGAAAACATAGAACACAAAACTAGGTCTATAGGGTCGACCTACTTGATTGTACGAAGGTAGTTTTGAATAATGCAAACTATGAAAGGAAAGTACAACAATAGAAAGATACAGAGGAATATAAACTAAATTAAATGGTTTAGAGATGAAAATGAAAACTATTTTGATCAAAAACCTTGGATAAAAATGTCAAAAACCTATAAATTGGTTTGAGTTGGTTGATCAAGTAATACATGAACTTGCTGAAAATGCACTAGGTTGACTTCGTTGACCTAGTAGGCTAGACTAGAAGTCTGAAAATTGGCAAAATATTGCACTAGGTTGAGCTGGTTGATCTCATTTTCTAAACAAAATTCTATAATTTTTGAAACCTATAATAGGTCGAGCTATTCGAGCTAGATACCTATTCCTACAAAAACCTATGTACAAAGATAAATAATTGGGTCGATAGGGTCAATCCAACATAGTAAAGATATGATAAAAATAATGATGAATAGAATGAAATAAGTGGAATAAATCCTATAAGGGTTTGATTCACATCAAGTTTACTAGAATGTATGAAATCCAGAATACATCATGTCCATAAATCAATCCTGGATCAAATGGGATAGAACACACCTACACTTCTGATTAGGGAACATACAATTACTTAGCATAATCATGACCAATGTGAGGATCAACTAGACATGATTAGGGGATCACTTTTCACAACACACCATGCAAGATAGGGTTCCAAAGCCTATATTCTAACACAATCGCATAATAACTTTAAAAGAGTCCTATGATTTAATATTTTACTAATTTAATAATAAGAAAAGTAAATCTAATGTATTTCACACCAAATATTGTGGCACAAAGTGGGGGTTAGAAACAAAAAATCTAAACTAAACATGTATAAAAGACATATAGTCATGTCAATGTATACAAGATCCTAATACATGGAAGATAAGAATACAAATACTATATCTATTTACTCTTATGAAGGAAGAATAAAGTTAGGAATAATTACCTTTGAAGATGAACCCACCAAGCCTCAATCTCCCCCTTGGATAAGGTGCTTTGCAAGAGATTGTCATGGTATGTGAGTATAACTAAGATAAATTAGCTCTAGGCTACACAACCTACCCAAGCATCTAAAAGACTTATCCATAAGATAAAATCAAAGATACAAAGAAAGTATTAAAGCCTAATGCTTTATTCCCCAAGTAGAATGGTCAATAGGTATATGTTCATTTTCACTTCTTCTCTTAATTATTCACTCTTATGAAATGGTGGTAAAGGACATTGTATATATAGTAGTATCTTACCCTAAAAACATTTGAGAATGTCAGTTGTGCTAGGTCACCCCGATCAACCTAACACATTTTTAGGGCTAACTCTCTAAATTTATGTTAGGTTGGCCAAGAGGCCAACAAACAAAAAGAAAGAAAAGTCCCTAAACTATGCTAGGTCAACTTGGTCAACCTAGCATAATTGATAAGACGTCAAAAGGGTGTTAAAGAAAGAAATGAAGGATAAAACAAAGCAAGTGATAGGGATAGGTATAACTAAGAATAATAAACTTTTACTTAATGTTTTCAAGAGGCTAGGGTGTGTATGGCAAGTTGAAAAATGAATGATATTATTATGAATCATCAATGGTCTACCCACCCCTTTTGTATTATACCCCTTAAAGCATGCACTTAGAGAGATTATGACTCGCCAAGTTCCTTCAAGATACAAAGTATTAATAATCAATAAAATTTAAAAACATTATGTATATAGACTTTTAGTCTTAAGTTGTAGGAAAAACACCCATACAATTTTCTCCCTCTCTATAGTTGAATTTGAACTGATCCTAATTCACACTCATTGTTACTATTTTGATTTCATGAGTTGTTTCATTGAATCTCTATTTTACTAATGTAATTTTGTTGTATTAATTTAGTTAGTACTAAATATAGCTAAAATTGTATTTTGATACATGTTTTCATTACATAATAGAGGTTATGATTGTATATATATGATTTACTTCTCAAAATTTGTTGATGATAATATTATACACTTATATTAGCATATGGTTATAATGTCTAACTAAGACTAAGTTGTAATATTTACATTATATTCATTATTGTTTCATTTGAGTTTGAACAATAATGCTATACATAGGAAATAATTATTGTATTCATTTATTACACTTTTAGTAGTGGTTGTATAGTGTATATTATATTTTATATAGTATGTTGATTTAATGTATAGATGATAATAATCTATTTAGCTACATGACATTATAATTGTTATTTTTACTAGTTGAAGTTGAGTTGTAAATTATGATGACATGCTTTGTTACATTAACTAAGTCTAAAGATGACTATATAAAAAATAAAACATTATTAAATTGAATTAGTTTTATGGTAGCTTAAAAATTATCACTTATAGTTATGCATTTTTTAAGCAAGGTAGTACTTAAATGTATCCAAATCTAGATGAACTATGAATTAGCCCAAGTTTAAAAAAAATGTAAGGGAATTGCTTATCAACTTGGAGGATGTTGTAAAAATAATGAAATTGATAAAATGAATATATGAATGAGTGTTAGTAGGGTAATTTAATTATAGAACCATTTGAACAAATGCATGTGACATGTGGACAAGAACCAAATTTTATTTTTTGTTGATCAACTAGTCCCAAGTTGTTTCATGATTATTCTATTTTAGTTATCTTAAGCATATGTAGTTACAAAGAAAAAGAATATAGGTTGACATAATTGTGCACTAAAATGAATTCATAGGTTAGAGAGATAAAAACCTTGAGATTATATATTTATTTAGAATGTAATAGAATAGGTTTTGAGGCTACATATTTATTCTATATTGTATTGCATAGTTTCCTCGATTATTTTAAAGGCATGTACTAGAGCTCAATCATAATATATAAATATATATGATCAATGTTCCCTTTGTTATAAATAATTTCTATGGAGATTCATTGGGGTGTTTTAATATGATTTACATATGTTTTATCATGTGCTTTATATAAATTTGTGAATAAGATTGTATTTAAATTGTATACCTTTTGTTAAGAGTTATGTTTAGTGTATAATTAGAATTGATTTATGTGAAAATATATTTTCCTATGTTAAATACATATGATATTAATTTAAATGTTTTTAATATATATCTACCTATAAATACCTATAATTTATTTCTTATATTGTAGGGCTATCCCTGTAATTAGCATGTTCTAGTGAAACCCCATGAATATTTGTTAACAATTGTGTGGTGTGCATGGGTCTCACTATCCAAGTTGATGATTCATTGGTTAAATAATAAAATAGAGGTAAAAATAAGAATCATAAGTTCACAAAGGGATAATCATAAAGGATATGATGTACCATGAAATAGATTATACAACAACATGTTTATGGCAAGATCTATGAGTTTTTTTGGTGTGAATTTCATGGTTTATTAGCCACGTAGTTATCCTAATTGGAACACCATTATTTTTTATTCAAAGTTACCAATGATATTACATGGACTAATACTATGATAGAGTGGCTATATAATGTAGATACTATTTGGAATCATGTGATCGATCATTAGATAACTACTACCATCGATGAACACATAAATAAGTTTGTAATACAAAGTTATATAACTTTTTTGGTGGAAAAATATCTATTTATAAGGGAGATAAGAAGTAAATTTTTTCAATGGCTTCCATTTTTGATCAAAATTTTGTTTATAGAAAAGGCCATGGTGCATATTATGTTTATCATGGAGTAGTAACTCTAGGTGTCATAAGTATGTGTGAAAACAAAGGGTGAATGGTATGAAAATAAGTAGATATTATTTGAATCCAAGTCCAAAAAGAAGAAATAAGAGGAGGGAAATTAGAAGAAGACTTTAGAGTTAGAAACATAGCCATGATAACATAGATGGTGGAATAAACAAAGTGAGACTCAAGAAGTTAAATATAAAATAATGATTTATAGTAGCATAGAAGATAAGAGAAAGATAAAAATGGGAAGACAAGAGAGAGATAAAAAGTGGAAGACAATAGAGGAGATGAATGGAGTAAGGAGCTCAAGCGTAGTATGGAGAGATAAAAATAACATGAGGAGGATCAAGTGAGAGAGGAATAGGAATAAAATAATGTATAAGTAAATAAGGTAAATAAGAGTTAATAGATGTGTATAAGGGTATTTAATGAAAGATAAATGGTATTTCCATATAGTCATAGACATATCAAAGGTTTAACTTCTGAGAAATATGATATTGGAAGTACAAACCATTCACCATTGGAGCACACATACACCAACCCTATTTATTTTCAAGATCATATCAGAAATAATACATCTTTAGAAGATGAAGATTGGAAAATACCAATCATAAAATAAATTCACCATAAATAAATTGAGACACATAAGGTTGTGCATCATGAAATTACACGTAGTTTTATTAAATAATAGAAGAAGAATATACAAGCATTAATAATGATAGAGACAAACCCCATGATTCTTGTGAAAGTAAAGGAGTTAATTAATTATATTTAAGTATTAGAATAAGAAGAAGATGATGAATATAACTCTTAATTTGAGTCATAAATAGAATGAGTGGGAACACAACATGCATAAAAATCTTAGGTACTTCCCTATATCCAAATAGCAATACCTATATTTCCATTTATCACAACCAATCCATAGGTATCAGTTATTTAAAAACCAATTGTGATACCTATGATAACTATAAAATGTTAGTTTAGCTGGGATATTTTATCTATCTATGACATTATGATGGGTTTATAAATATAGAATAATACTTGCTCACTTGTGACATGAAGTGGCAGGCTAAAGGAATTACTAATGATGTAGTAAACAAGTGTGACCTAATTGGAGCTTTGTGTGGTCATGTATTGGAATTCATATACTTTAGATAATGTTAATAAAAAATACATATAGTAGATAAAAGATATGTTTATCACAAAATTTAAAGTCACAAAGTGTTCTAGTTAGACCATACAATATTTAAAATAAATATAACATGGAGTAGAAAAACCATCTATGAATATGATCACATAAATTATGATGTGATGAACAAGATGGAATTAATTTTAGAAGACAAATATAAAGTATCATGGTTTTTGGAATGGATACATATAAGAATACAATTCACCATCACACAAACCTAACTTAAAAATAAGGTAGATGTAATGGAAACTGTGATTAGAGTCGAACAAATTGAAGGCTATGGTGATTAATCTATCTCAACCTTAAAGATATAAAACACTATATAGACATTAATAAGAAGGATGGATAAATATAAATAGGAGAGGCATGCCTAAATAATTATTATGGTGTATAGAGTGTGGGAAGGAAAGGCATCATATAAATGAGTGCCCAAGAATCAAAACAAAGTTCTAAACAATCTATCAAGTTTTAAGACATACAACATCTCACTATCATTTGATATAAAAGTATGTCAAGAATCCAAAGACCCTATATTTTAATTTTTAGAATACACCTAATCATTGTGATAAAAGTTTCATATCTCTCTAATAATTAAAGGAAGACATAACAAAGAATGTGTTTGTGGCTGCTACATAGAAAAAAACTGCTATAACTTGAATAATTCCCAAACCAAAAGTTAACATGGTAGATACAACACAATAAAGTGTGTCATGGGTTTTTAAAGAACCTTAAAATCAACCTTTAGGTATGGATTGTTGGATACCACTAGCATAGATGTAGACATCTACACTACATAATTGTATACCTCTAATTCCCCAAACACAACAAGCCACTTGGGCACCATCTCTTCCATAATATCAATATGGTGGGTATGATTTCCTATAACAACAATAAGGGTGGAATATTCAATATTCCTTTAGGATATTTGGGCCACAATAATCAAATTCATGGGGATTCTAAGAAAATGGGGGAGGATATAGAGGGGTTAGAGGAGGATATCAAGGTAGCTCACAAAGAGTTAAGGGAAATAACTCCTAATGAAATCCAATTTAGTACTATTTATGTGAAAAAATTTATCATATAAAAAGAATTTATCACATGAACCCTAAATTATAGTACTAATACACTTATTATATGGTTTATGACTAGCATAACATATAGGATTTTAAGGGTTTGGAGAAATAACACATGGAAAACATAGTAAGGAATGTGAATATGGTTAACACACAACCCTAAGAGGATGTTATTTTGTAAGCTGTTACATGAAAACAACATGTATAACAAGTAATACCACCTTTAGAGATTTAAAGATATCATGGAATAAGGAAATTTATACTATATAAGTATCTAGAACTAGTTATTGAGAAAGGATTAATGTGTAAAGCTGCACATATTTTAAAAATAATCCATCAATAATGAACTATTGAAAATGGTGTTGTGGCTATTTATGCATATATATATATATATATATATATATATATATATATATATATATATATATATATATATATATATATATATATATATATATATATATATATATATATATATATATATATATATATCAATAGATAATATGAATTTTAATATAATATGGTGTTTTAAATACCCTAATATACCTCATGAAGTTATTTAACACATTTCATAATGAATCCATTTCATATAACATGTAAAACTACTCCATAACCTAATGTAATGTGTATAAAAAGGACAATAATAGACCGATATAATGATTTGGTATGTTAAAAATTTAAAACCTTAGGATATTGATTCTAGGATGGATATTGAGTTAGTAGGGTATGAAATACCCAATGTAATATTTAAATTGGAAAAACCATCAACATGATCCCAAGATCAACATGGGTTTCTATTGCATGACCTGCATTAAGTTATACTCATGTCACTCTTAGTCTTGAAGATTATGGATGAGTAGAACTTATATGTTGCCTATAAGATGTGGAAAAAAATGTCATAGATTTGAGTCTATGTGGTGACTTTGAAGTCAAAGATATGAAGAAGTACAAGATTCATTACCTTACACTGATTGGTAACAAGTGGGCATATGATGGTCAAATGATGATAAGCATAGTCATGAATCAACTATAACCTCAGAAGGGAGATAAATTAATAATGTTTCCCCTTAATAAATGTGGATAAAGACCATATTTCATCCCCAAAGATCTTGATTTACCATATGTTTATGGAGAAACTAGCTACATGAAAGTGAATGCAAAATATAAAAAACAAGATTTATGAACTATTAAATGTATTTTTATTTATGATAATTACATCCCACCCATACACTCTATATGAAATGAAACATTAATTTATAAACTTGTATTAAATCACATAGGAACCCATGACTAGAAATGGAAGAGTTGTGATTGATGTCTATAAGGTCACCAACTTAGTCTGAAATAGGTTTTGTCTACCAAAATGGTCATATAGATAAAGATATATAGATAAAAATCAAGAAGGCATATTATCATGGGATATATATTCTCAGTTAGTGGGTGTTATGATATGTACATTCTCAACTTGGTCAAGGGAGATCATGAGATATGTCCTTTGTGGATGGTCTTTGCGACTAAGCACCAAATATCTTAATATTTTTCCACCAAGGATGTTGACTAGTTTATCATTCAATTCTAGTAGAATGTACTAGGTATTAACCAGAGGGTGAATGATATCAACTATGTACTGAAGGGGATTGGAAAAAACTAGTAGTTAGTCTACTATGATGAGTAATTGAGTTGTGAAGAAGGGTAGGAAATATGTTTAGATAGATTATAGTTACTAGAGGTAAAAAAAATGGCCAATGTTCAAAGAAGGATATGATATATAAATTGGTATTTATTTTTGTATTATATCCTATAATTTATAAGATGTGGCTCTTAAGTATTGGATACATATTTTCAAATATACATTGGATGTTCTTCTAACCACCTAGTATATCCATTAGGAGCACATGCAAAATTCAAATCATTAGGTACAAGTCCAAAATGAATTCATACAAGAATTCATATTTGAGGATGATAAACCATTTAATGATAAGGTGCATAAATTAAAAACCTTTCTATGTCATGGGCAAGTCAAAGACTTAGATTGTGGTGTTGAGTCATCTTCACATGAAAGTACAACTTACAATTTGAATGATGACTTATATATCTATAAAGTAGAAAAGGGGAAGGATTAATTCCGAGTTAAGTCATGCCATAGGATAAAAGATCAATATGAGTGGACACATGATGTGGAAAAATATGATTGTATGGATTTATATGAATTATTTGAACCAAAATAGATCGTTGAGCTACTTATAGAACTAGTCATAAAGCAATCAAAAGAAGAAAATATGTGAGACCTATATTTTATAGAAAGATAATCCCAAAATATATTTCATGATTAAATTATTGAGTAATAATATAATATATACCATAAATCCTTGAATTAATATGTGGGACATTGGAACATAGACCATCCCTAAGTTGGCACATATTAGAAACAATTGGTCCCAAGGGGACTGTAGACTATTTTAACCACAAGTCAAAATAAATCAACCCCCTATAGTAAAAAACATGATATATGGGTCTTATAAGATATTATAGGATGTTTCATGGTCCTATTTGATGTCATTTGATATGTTATTAACCTTGGTCATAGTCAAATTTAGTCCTAAGTCATTCCATGTCACTTAAGGTCATTATTTAGAATCACTTATAAGGGTTTTACAATTTTATTAAGTTAAAAAGTGTATCTATATTATTTTAAAAATCTTATATGTTATAATACTATCATAGGTGGCACTATGTAACCTAAAATATGCATGTTCCTAAGTCAGACCAAGAAAATAGTTGAAAAAGGGAGAATTCAAGCAATTGTATAACTTATGCAAGTGTTTTGGCACATGTGGAAGGTTTTGAAACGAATATTCAAAATAAATGAGTTAAATTATACATTTCATCATATTTATAAGTCAAAAAATTGGCCCATATCCATTCTGATCCTTCAGCACTCTTCTTTGCATGTAAAATTGGTCAACATGTTTTCTCATGATACAACCAATAGGAGAGGAATTGGGTTAAATGACTATGAGGGATATTAATAAAATTGGTATACTTAATATTCATGGTATAATTTATAATATTTGTTTCTCATGATTTATGAACCATTGTTTATAATTTGATTTCTCCTTTTTGTATGCTTATCCCCACACCCTGTAGGTTTTACTTCTATTTGCATTGGTCCATACAAAAAAATTGATGAAAGTGATTACATAATATATAGAAATACTTATCTCATGGTTTCCATATTTTATTTCATGTGGGTAACCTTTTTATGAGTGAAACATCTCAGTTTGTTAGGTAGGAGATCCATTGCTATGTGTAGGCATATTCATCAACTGGATAGGTTCTAATTTCTTGTAGTGTTTTCAAGAAAAGGTTATACTTCATGTTCATCCCTATTATATAATAATGGTCAAATATCCTTACAATCTTAGTCTCAAAGGCTAACATAAATGAAGTTGAAGTTAAGAAAGGCTAACATATTCAGTTCCCTACATATATTCACCTATAGTAAAGTAAAAGAAGGTTTTGAGCATAGCCATGGAGATGTAATGAAGAGTTTAAAGAATATGAACACACTCTTAGAACATGATCAATCAAGCTAAGTTATTCAAGTGATATATAATAGACTATGATAACCAATTCAAACTCTATCCACTACCATGTATCTTGCATATACACCTATTGGTGGCTCCAATAGAGGCTTGAGGATGTTATAATGGATGTGTTTTAACATGTTTAAAATATTCATAGAGGTTTCATAAGTTTATTAATTTCATAACAATTAATGGTAGAACCATATAGTGGCAAAAATACTTGAATCATGTTCATAAATGGAGAAAGTGAGTTTAGAGACATGTTACCTTAATTCTTCCAAACCATGACCTTGTCCATTCTTTGTGATATCATATAATAAAGTTACATGAAGTCTAGATATAACTAAATGATCACATCATGTATCCCACATGTAGGGGTAATACCTTGTAAAATAGAGTGAGTGTTTGGTCCCAAGAGCTGATGTAAAGGAGGTCTCCATTCTATGAATTCTTTCACTATAGAAAGTTAGTGTTCTCTATAGTGTGTTGAAGTTAAATTGACCTCATAGTCCAAGATAGAATGGTAAAAACATATCTCCATGGTAAGTAACCCTATTGAGATGAGAAGGAAACTAGTGGTTCAAGGAACATTGAGAAGGGTGGAAGTATAGGGTCTTGACCTATATCATCACCTATAGGTGTACCCTTGCCCTCAAAAAGGTCACCTATAGTTTGACTATAGGGATCTACAAGCTCATGATATGAACCTTGGAGATTGGAAAAATGCAAACATGAACACTTGAAAATTAGAGTTAGTTCCAAGAACTTCAAATATATCTTATGATGTTTAATAAAGGGTTTAATATTTGAAATGCAATATAAAATACCTCTTTTTCTCTCAAAATAAAAATCTATAGGTTGACTATAGGGTGACAATGTAAGTTAAACCTAATATTTTTTGTGTTGGTTCAAAGAATGGTATAGAAAATTTCAATCATGAGATGAGCCTAAATGACTTTGAAACAATTTATAATGCTATAATACACACCTACAAGCATGTCATTCTATGAGAAAGGAAACACAATACATAGTTTGCCAGTCTTATCTAGTCAAGTAGAGATGAGTGCACATTGAATTATAAAAGGAGAATGGGTATTAGACATGTTTGAAAATATACTCAAAAATATAATAATCATGTCACATGATACTCATCATAAGGAATCAAGGCAAGAGACATATTCAAAGTACACCTATAGTCAATATACAAAAATAATGCACAGTCATTATTCTAGGAGTATATCTTGAGAAGTTGTAGTGTTGATGACCTTATAAAGGTAGAAAAGATATTAATATTATTACATATCATATACATGACCCAAACCTTCACCTCATAACATTGAATTAAATAAATAAATTAGGGAAGTTCCCTCTATTATATCTCAGATAGAGGACACTCCCATATAGTAAGGTCTACAAGAAAATGATAATGATGAGAGGAAGAGGCTTAGGGTGTTATATCACTATAGGGATAGATATAGTAGTTTTGGTTAACATTAATAATGCCGCATAGGTTATATAAACTACACAAATCATTCTTAATTAATGAAACACTAGTCAAACTTGTTAGGCCTAGACTAGGCCTAATGCCTAAAGGGGTCCTAATACCACTTCTAGGTTCAAGTGAACTATAAAACATTTTAATAATCTCATGTGGAGATATAAGGTGATTTAAAAAATTTATTTTGTAGAGAAACCTCATAAAGAGGTCATTCTTGGCGTAAGATTAACTCAAGATGCACAAAATGTAGGGAAGAGCTTAAGAAGGCATCTTTGGAAGCTCATATATGTAATAAATCTTATCATGGAGGTCTAAGGAGTTGGGATACATTTAAGAGGGTCATAAAAATGTTCTCATTAAATTTTTTTGTGTATTAAATGTCATACTTATATGAATAAATTCTAATGTTCAAAACCACCTTAGACCCTCTAAAACCATAACAAATGACCCAATAGGAAAGACAAAGAATAAAATACATCCAAATGAGTTGGTATGGATTTGAAAGTGACTATAACTTTCAAGGAAATCCACCAGTGTTCTTCCCATTAGATTGGCTTATACCCTATCTGTATAAGTTGGGTACAAACTATATTTTATTGACATATTTTAGATTTTTTAGGTAAATAAGAGTATTAAAGGATTATTATCATTTTGGGAGGTCAATTTGGACATATTATAACACATAATATTCATTTATTACTTTATTAAGTCATATAAGTACTTATGTAAGCACCTTCACTTCAGGAAATCCAAACTAGCATAGTGAATGGAAGGTAATCACCAAGTGAGAAGGTGATAACTCCAATTGGGAGGCATTTTAAGGTTTTAATATGGATTTATTGATAGGATACTATTTTTATGTATCATACAACCCCCTTTATGTATTGTATTGGAAATTTTAGGGTCACTTGAATGACAAGTGTGAGGAATGAGTGAAAGAAGGATGATGGTGACTGCAGGTAGTCAAAGAACTCAACCAAAATAAGATCCATGACTAAGGACACATAGATTTCATTTTGGATATTTTTATTAACCCCAAAAACCACATTTCACATGTGGTGATTATTTTCATTCTACTTTGGATTGTTCAAGATAAGTAAATGATGAAGGTAATTTCTAAATAGACAGTTGAAGAGTCCTAAGCCAAATTTGAGGAGTTTTCATACTTGGAGAGAAATTTGTATAAAGATACCCTTAAATATATATTTCATAATTAATTACTATATATATTTAACTCTCTCTCTCTCTCTCTCTCTCTCTCTCTCTCTCTCTCTCTCTCTCTCTCTCTCTCTCTCTCTCTCTCTCTCTCTCTCTCTCTCTCTCTCTCTCTCTCTCTCTCTCTCTCTCTCTCTCTCTCACACACACACACACACACACACACACACACACACACACACACACACACACACACACACATCTTGATACTTATTCTTGTGACTCTTGAGCTTCATTCTTCTCTCTCCTTTCTCACATTATATAAGTAATAGCCATTTTGGCTCTTGTATACTAATTACAAACCATTTATGATGAATATATATTAGTTTTATGTTATTATTTACCTTTTAATAATAAATTTAATCTGATTTTGAGTTCATAATAATATTATCTAAGGGTGTGAATTGATGAATGGTGAGGTCTAGTGATAAACTTCTATCTTTATTCTCCTTAATCTTTCATGTTTGGTGCAATAAGTTTTCATTATAATAGGTCATATGGAGTATAAATAGTGTGTTTTTATTTATTAAAGAGTTAAATTTTCCTTATAGTCTACAACCTAATCCCTGGTCCACATACCTTGAGTATTCTCATGCATATCACCTCTATATTGAAATACTAATGTTAGAATATATTAAGACTTTGAAGATAGTGTTGTAGGTCTTGTTTCATAGTGAATGAGTATGATGATATTGTGAATATATTCATGGTGTATCACCCCTTATAATATATTTCCATAATTCATCTTTATACCCCTTTTCACACAAGTAATCAATTAGTGTAGGTGATAATCACTTCAAGGTCAACTTATGGAGCTAGCCCTTAAACCTAGAGGTCTACCTCTACTATAGGCAACTTGTAGGCCTAGAGGTATTCCAATGTTTCCCAAATATTATATTAGGGTTGAAAAACCACCTCTAGGGTGAAATATTTGGTGATAATAAGGACATATTATAAGTGATGTAACTCTTAAGGGAATATCAAGATGGATTACATATAAAATTCATAGAGGTTAAGGGTGTGGATCCATCCTTAGGTGAACTACACATTGAATTAAAGGAGCGTACATGACCAAATAATAAAATTCACTATCACTTGTACCCAAATATGAAACTTAAAGTGAAATTAGAGATAGATCATATGTAATAGGTTGTTATCATATTCCCTATATAAAAAGTTGAATGGGTTAGCCCCATGGTTATACCACCAAAGAATACTAGTGAGACATGAGTCTATGGTGACTATTTAATCTTGAATAAGGCATGTGTGAATGATCCACTTCCTATCCCATTCATTTATGAATTTTAAGAAGCAATTTCATGTCATGAAGTGTATTCATTCGTAGACGTCTTTATTGTATGTCATCAAATCTTGAGTGTAGATGAAGATAGAGTTAGGAATACTTTCACAACTAAATTGAGTTAATTCACATATAGATTAATGCCATTTATATTGAATAATGCACCTAAAATTTTCTATGGAGTTTTATTTTCTACATTTAAAGATTTTATCCATGAATTTTTGAATGTCTATTTGGATGATTGGGAAATATTATCTTTGTTTATAAATCATTTGTCTAAAATTATATTGATTTTGGAGAGATGTAGATCACTTTGAATAGCACTAAATTTAAATAAATGTTTATTTTTTACACCTTTTGGATTTTTTCTAGGTCATGTAGTTTATAGTAAGGGTATCTTGGTAGATCAATCCAAGATCATAGTAATTTATAGAATGCCACTACCTAAAAGTTTTATAGATGTATGATAATTTTTGGACATATAAGATACTATAATAAATTCATTAGGGAGTAAGCAACTATATCTTCCAAGTTAAAAAAAATTACTATGGAAAATAATATATTTCATACAGATCAAGGAATGCCAAATGGAATTTATTGATTTATAATAGAGACTGTTGACTATGAAATTTTTTATCTCTATAGATTGGAGTAAATATTTTTATGTTCATGTGGATGCATCTAGACTCACACTCAAAGCTATATTGGTGTAGATAGGAGAAGGTGTATTGGATCATCTAATCCTTTTTGAAATAATAAAATTATCTATTGAAAAAAATAATTATACTAAAATTGAGTGATAATCCTTAGCAATAATCTTCTCACTTCAAAAGTTCTACCATTATCTATTGGCCACAATTGTCAAGATGTTTATCAATGACCAGGTACTATGATACCTTGTTAACAAACCTTTACTGAGAGGATGCATTTCATAGTGGCTAATGTTCTTATGATAAATATATGTTAGAATAAATGTCAAACTAGGTAGGGAGAATGTAGGTATAGATAATTTGTGGCGACTCCAAAATAGTGAAGAACCAAAAGAAGTCTAAGGTGAGTCTCTAGACACACATTTAATCCATTGGTCTATAATTATTAAACAATTGGATGAAATCACATAATTTATAGAATAGGTGACATTCCCATAGCACTATATGTACAAGGATAATAATCATCTCATTACCAAGGTCCTTCTATATAGTATTATTGATGGATTAATTTATTATTTAGGCAAGGATGAGGTGTTACACAGAGTTGTACTAGAGCATGAGAAACCTTAAATACTAAAAGAGGTACATCAGGGGATAACTAGAGGCCAATTTTTAAGAGATGTTATTATGAGAAATGTTTTACAAATTATTTTATGGTGGCCCTAATTATTTCAATATCCTCATTGAGTTACACAATGGTGTAATGTGTGTCAACATATGGCTAATCTTAATCAAAGAGATGACATACCTATACAACGTATGCTCTCATAATAACCTTTAGAATAATGTGGAATAAATTTTTTTGGGCTTATAAATATACACATTAAATATATTTATGTGAGGTAAAAAATCATTATGTTGGAATATTTTACCAAATGAGTAGAAGTTGTGACAACTAGATATAGTTTAAAGGACATAGTGAATTTCCTATTTGAGAACATCATTACAAGATTTGGTTGCACCATTAAATTGGTAAGTGATAGAGGTATATATTTTATGAATAAAATGATAAAAACTCTCTCATAGATGAATTCTTCATATCACACCATAAAATTACAACTATCATCCCTAGGCAAATGGCCAAAATGAGGCTATGAATAAGGTAATTGACAAGATGCTCACCAAGGTATAAAATGTTTAGAGAGATCATTGGAAGGATCAAATTCCTATAGTTATATGGGAATATTTAACACACTAAAAATGTGGGAGAAGGTTCATCCCCTTCTAGGTCATCTATGGTTATGTGAATAGAGTATGTAGTACCTACGATGTGAAAAACAATAATTATACACATGGGTGATAAATAACCCTTAACAATCAGGTTACTAGAGTTAAATCACATGGATGAAGATATACATAGGGCATATTAGACATAGGATGTGTATAAACATAAAATGAAATACTAGTATGATAATAACCTATGCATGAAGGAGTTTCAAGTGGATTAATTGGTCTTGATTTATGATAGTTTAGAGACATGCCAAATAAGCTCCACATCAGATGTAAAGGACCATACATCATCCATGATTTAGCATAATTAGGAACAATTATATTAAGAGATTTATAGGGTAACATTTTACTTATAAAAGTGAATGGTAGTAAGCTCAAACCCTACCATAAGTGAGTTATGTGTGCAGATGTTGATAAGTGCTAACTCACATTATTTTAGATTAGGATTCTTTTTTACTTATGTTATGTGGGTTTGTATTTTTAAAAAAATCTATATGCATATATTATAAGTGTGTATTGATGTATGTAACTATATTATAGGTGGTTCTGAGTGTTTAAGAAACACTACTCATTTTTGAATTTAGAGAATTCAATGCATGAGTTGCAAGTTATGATATTCAAGATATCTATGGTGGAATAATAGTAGAATAAGTGAATTGTTTCACAATATTTATAAATTTTCATTGTTGTTAGTAACCGTGGCTTACTATTTAACCTTTAAAAATATGAGTAATCAAAGATAAATGAAGTGAATATGCTCAAAAAACTGAATCTAAGTCTAACCTAAGATGGATATTGACAATAAAGTTAATCTAAAGTGGATGGATCAAATAAAAAGTAAAAGTAAGGGTAGGCCAAAAAAGGCACATGTTCATGTTGTTGATATTTGACGCAAATATTGAAACCAATGTATATCATGAAACAACATGCACTCATATCCTACTATACATCATGAAAGAATCTAAGGAAATAAAAGAATACAAATAATAACTTGATTCACCGTAAATATTTACCCTTGTAAGTAAATAACATAAGCACAATCACAAGAAAGGTAAAGAGAATGAAGTGAACCTAGAACCTTTAATTAACCTAGCATTACCAAAATCTAAAAACTCTACATTTGGAAAGTGCACATTATGAATAAATAAGAACCATTCAAATCTAAATTACAAACCAGATAATTGAGAGAGAAGCCATGATAATAATTTGCACAAACAAGTGAGAAAAACTTTTTAAAACTCTTTATTTTTATTAAATTGCTCCAAAATTATCACAAGTATTATTACTCAAAAATTCTTCCATTTTATTTGGAAAATACCTCTTTATATAAAAAATTAATGAGGTATGCCAATCATTCATGTCAAATTATAGTAGTAATAGTGTCAGATATAGTTGTCCCTTATATATCTCTCTATAGTACTCTAGACACATCTAATGGACTAACCTATAGGTAATGAGCTTTACATGTTACACATGCCTTTATAAAATAATATTATATTTTAAAAATATAATACAAGTTAATATAAAAATGGAATATTCTTAATTCAACTTGCTTGGCATTGAGATCCCTTTGATGTTGAAGTGCCCTGTTACTATTATTGGAAGATCTTCATAACATTGCAATGTTACTCATCTATTAACTTCAAATTGATAACTAGTTCCACCAAGAGTCCACATTATTGATTTGCTAAGTCTCTAAAATATTTTTCATCATTACCCATTACTTCTTTAATAATAGTTACATTCCTTATCCTTTCTTCAACATTTAGGACCATGTATAAGATCCTGTTATTATTAGCTCCAGTCCTTCCTTAGCTTTGGTTTCTTAATTCCTTCATATCTTGACCATATCTTAACTTGAATTATTAATTAGTGATTATATCCATGGGGTTGAGTGAATTTGGGTGAGTTATCATGCTTCCAAGTATTTACTCCATTCTACTTACCAGTTATTTTCCATCTTAGTAGATAAATTCTATGTTCTTAGTCCATTTACTCAGACCCTTTACTTTCTCTACCAAAACTTCCATGGCTATATTTAGGTGAGCTAAGATAATTTTTTCCAAACTAATAATTTGATATTATATTAGGATATTGATCAAATCTTTTACTTTACCTCTTGAGTTTTGCCATTGGTGAAATAGGCTCTTAGTTGTTGCATCTTATTGGCTTAACACATTCTATCTAGATTTTATTGAATTTAAAGAATCAAACATGTCATACAAATATTATTCAAACATCTTGATCATGACATCTAGGATTGATAAGATAGTTTGTTTCTTTAAATTTTCCTTTTTTTGTTGCATGCCTTTGAGGGTATCTTGTAATTATATTGATTGTGCTTGGGCCAATTCAAGCAAGTTCTCTTTAGATATGGGATTTTCACAAAGATTTTATCCTACCACATGAGTCAGACTAGTAAATGTTTCTACTTTATATAAATTTATATCATATCCACCAACCATGACCTTATTATTTGTTACCCTCTACAATCTAGTTATCTTTAGGTCAAACTTGACACCAACTAAGGATTATGTTACCTATGGTAAAGGGATCTCCATTTATGCTCTAGTTGATTCTCCTAGGGAATCCAATATTATTTTAGCCTCTATTTATATATCCATAATCAATGTCTTGATCTCTTCATGACTATGGATATTGATGGCTTGCATCATAGCCCAAGGATGGTGCATAGTGGGGACTCTCTAAAATTTAGGTCCATAAATGAACTGCTCTGGAATGGATAGTCCATATTTTTCAATAAAATTGTTAACTTAACCTAAATGAGGAGTGAAAATCACTTTATTATTCTTGATCTTTACTGGAACAATGGCCATCTCTATTTTTCTCTTGGGGGTATCCACACAAATTATGTTTAATACTACCTCTTTCCACTTTTCTTTCCCTATCTCCTCAACTTGAGATTCTTCATTATCTAACTCATAATCCAATGATAAAATATTTAAATCATCTTTAAATATTCCACTAGGGTCTAATGATACCATATCAATCTCTTTTATTGGTGATCTTTGTTCCTCTACTTGGGCTAAAGAAGATGTAATCTAATCAAACCTTTTTTCTTCTAGCCTTTACTCAATCTATGTTTTAGGTTTATTCTCTAATAATGGTTATGTTAATGGAGGTATAACAAGTGTATCACTCAAAAAATAATAATACCTAGGTCCAAGTTTCCACCTATCATCTCCCTTCTGGTTCCTTTCCTATCTAGCCTTAGGTCTAAGGTTATACTCCTTTAACCTTTTTGTAATCTCAGAGTAGTTGGATGCTTTGGTATAAATCATAAGCACCAAGATGATGATCATATGACATAATTAGAATATTTTTGAGCCTCAAATTTTCTTTAACCCTCCCATAAGGGTCCCTCTATTTTAATTCAGATATCTGGAATTTGAATGAAGTCCTATGTTTGGAGGCTACATCAATTTTATCCCATTGCTTGAAAATAGTCTTGTCAATAGTCATGGGGAAGTTATGGAGGATCCCTTTTCTCTTGGTCTTAAAAATACCATATATTCCATAGAATAACTAATATGTTACCTCTTTCTCTATTATCTTATCTAAGACATGGATGGGTACCCAAAGAGGATTGCACATGGTTATTACAATTCTACTTATTGTATGATTTTGGTATAACTAAATATCACCCATAGCTTAAACATACTTCCTGATTAGTAGGATAACTCTCTCCATGGGATAACCATTTATGGCTTCACAAAGGGGTAGATAAACATAATCACATGTGAATTAGATGTGATCCCTATATTTCAATGTATTCAATTTAGAATAGTATTAGGAGACTATCTATGTCCCACTGGGTGACCATTCCCTCAATTAGGGATATTTGTTATTGCACAAAGGGCATCCAGAAGGTATGACATCATGAAAAATTGGGTATTTTATTCTTTTTTTTTCAAAAATATTCCTTCTTAAACATATGTAAATAATGTAACCTAGAGGAGGGGTTAGCCTATTTTCATCCATGAAGTAGACTATAAACACCCAGACTTGGTCTACATAAGTAGTGGTTTCATTCCTACACAAACTATTTATCATGGTCATAACCATCCTAATTTTATCCCTTAATTGGCTAATTGGGATGTTCTTGTTGAAGTCTAAAAAGACATGGCTCATATAATATATCCACAAGGATAGAATGTCTTTCAAATTTTTATTTTAGGGCTTAGATATTAATAACAGGTAGGTCAACTTGGGTTTTAGGTAGTTTATAGTAGTCCTTAAATTATACAATAGAAATATAGGCTACATTTATGTGATTATATTCATTTATTAACATTCCCTTATCAATTTTACCATATTTAAAAATAGGAGCAAGAATTTAAATACAATAAAGTACCTTAGGTTTTATTGCTGCATAATATAGGCCTATCATTTGGATTGTAACTATGTTGTAGTAGAGCCTTTTAAAAGACACTGTTTTATCTTCTTCTAAAGTGATGGTGGGTTGGTCTTCAATGGTATACAAAAGCTTAGACCAATTTTTGTCTCCTATATTTAGAGAAATGGCATTGAAATCTATATACTTGAAAATCCTACCCTTGACATTTATGGTAAGATAGAGCTTCACATCTTTTTTTGGTACACCCTTCTTGGCTACCATGGCTATAAATTGATTAGATTGCTCACTAATGGATTGTAATTTGATTATGGATTAAATTATCCTTAAACATGTGATAATTCAATGTTCTTTAGCTTGATTATGATAAATGTAGGGTCAAATTAGGGCTTCTATACTTTCTAGGGATTTTTTGAAGGTTTTCATAGTGATTTAATGGCGGAAGTTAGTTAAAACAATGAGTGTCATGCCTTAGATTTTGTTTGGATCATATATTTATACCTTTTCCTTTCATAGGTCCATAAAATATCTTAGTTTGACTTGGCACTTATGTGTCTCCATAATGTCATATAGCTCATTAATATTTAAAAAGTGACAATTTACCCTTTAAGACATGTGTCAACATCTCATTGGGTCTCAATTTTTTTATCAGTCTACCTCAACTTACACCATTGATTTGGATATGGAAGGTAGGATGCTACTGGTCAATTTTATGCTTAGTGTATGAGATTATGCCATTTGTCACTCCCATGGGCCTTCTTTGTGCTTCCAACTATCATTTTACATTTGGGATAATGTCCTTGCACCACATGGTAGCTTCTCATTTGTCCTTGGGACTTTTGAAAAGTCAGATTTCAATACACACTATTAGATCATGGTTATACAAATCAATTCATATCATTAATCTAGATTATCTGGGTTCTATACTTTGCTCCATGATCCATTTATTTTTTGTCTCTATCTCTATGATGGTGACACTTATTGCCTTAGCACTTTCTTGATGGGTTTTGAATTTTCAACCTTCACTCCACATTCAAATAATCTTTGTCTAATTAAATGCACTCCATCAGATCTCAATTTGAGGGATTGAACATCATTAGATGCTCATTTTTATTTTTCTAAAATTCTGACACTTGTCACATTCTCTCTTGTCTTGTGGCTCTATTGAAGTTTTGCACTATTGATTTATCAGTGTGTGCTAGACCATGTACCATAGATCTTTGGGAAGATGATTGATCTTTAACTTGGGGCCACATCATGACTTTTCAACTCTATTCTTGCACTATAATATCCTTTTGCCTAAGTGAACATGCATCATTGATCAAGTTACTTGACTTATTGAATTCATCTTGTACCATTGGATCAACTTTGCTTGAGCAAATTTGCACCATCGATCTTATAGACAATAAAATAAAATAAGTAAGGCTCAATAAATATAGAAAACTTAGGCTAAAGTCTTAGAATATGGTTTTATTCATGTTGATAAACATGATAAAATCTTAGGATAAAATTTTGAGATAATTTTTACAACATAATAAATGGGACTGTACATTTGGTTAGGCCATGAAAAGATAGAAAGGAAAAAAGGAGAAGTCGAGACATAAATAACTTAAACATTAAACTTTTAGACTACGGATTTATTAATGTTAATAAACATGACTAAGACCTTAGGATAAAATATAAACTAAGTTTTAAATGAATATAAAGTGTTCCCACATTTTTAAAAATAAAGTGACCCACATAAATTTGAATTCAAATTAAATGGAATTAGGCTAAACTAATTAGTCTAAAGGTTTTTTTAGATGTTAAAACATGGATCCAATTAAGTAATTAGAGACTAGAGACTAATCATAGGTTTAATTTATCATTAAAGCCCTAAAACCCTAAACATTTTTTTAGAATGTTGAGACTTTATTAAACCTATAGCCTATAAGCACAAAAGGAAACCATTAACAACATTAGACAAAATAAGACAAGAAATAAATGGAGACATGTTAGTTGAGCATAATGAGAACCATGTGCATGATCTCCGAATATAAAACTCTGATCAAGTGGTATTTTTAACTCAAAGCACAAATTTGTAAAAAAATGAAACAAAGGTCCCTTTTTTTAGAAATGGGGGCATGTTGACCTCAATAAATGACAACTTATACTGGGAAATGTTGAAATATGCTATAATTTAGAGACTCTGGTTTAAACTAGTAACTAGATAAATCATCCCATATGATCATGTACCATTGTTAAGATCAAGCCATAATTAAGACAAGTCTTACATATGTAGAATTAGGATCAAACATCAAAACATTACAATGTTTTATGTGTGATTTGATTCCACTTATTGATTGCCTTGATATTTGGAGGAAAACTTTTAAATTCATAAACTTGACCATTAACATTGACTTATAGAATATTTAGATGTTTATTAAGAATCATGTTTTGGCTCAAGGAAGGATTGGCCATTGCTCTATTGCTATCCATTCATCCATATACATAATAAAGATACCTTTCACTCCAATAAAGGCCTTGATATACTACCATCTAGGCATCCATAGCCTTTATGGAGATTACTATAATCACCTTTGCTTAGAAATCTTTTGAATTTTTCAATAAAACTCTTATTTTTGTATTTTTTTAGATATGTTTTCTTTTAGACAAAGTTTGGGAACTGGATTAGCCAGGTTTTGGGATTTGGTAAAATGTTTGCTCTCTAGATAATCAAACTTGGTTGTAAAATTTGTCCTAGGTAATTAATGCTTTTTAAGTACAAACATGACTTTGTCTTAATAGTTCAAAATTTCCTCCCACATATATAATCCATATCATAATTAGACTTAGATCAAGAATAAGGTTCTAAGATTTTATGAACAACCAATCTAGATAATTGCCCTCACTAAATTCTAAAAACTATAAAATTGAGCTCACATTTTAAGAAAGCATAAAATTGTAGAAAAATAAAATGGAATAGATTAACAATCATATTGGAGTTTATTACCATGCTTATCTTGAATTTTCACCAATATAATAGTAGGGGAGGAGTTAAGGGAGAGATTAACAATAAGAAAGCATAAAATTGTATAAAAATAAAAGGAATAGATCTAAATGTATTGTGGGAGGATAAAAATACAACATTTAGAATGTCAAATGCATCCAATAAATATCCAATTGGTCTTCCAAGGGAGATATTTTCACTCCAAAATACTAAGCTACCACCATCAATGCCTCAGATACCTCCTCTACTTTATAAATCCTATCATTTTCACTATTCACTTATAAAATAAGACCAAAAAAAAGTCAAAAAAGTCAATTAAAGATAAAATGTGAACAAGATTTAAAATAGGCATAGTGAGGAAACACTAAGACTACCATTGTGTCTAGGTTGGAACCATCTTCTTGTCAATGCAAATTGTTTTGATTTTTGAAACTTGAGTGAGAAGTTATGGCCAAAATACATAAGGTTTTTCAAAATTGGCCTATACGAACCTAAATAGGATTTTCAAGGGCAACATGTAATTTTTAAATGTTAATGTTCACTTTTTTTAATCCTAGTGATAATTAGGCTTCTAAAGCATGGATAGAATTAGGGACACTTTTCAATATGTTGATTAACCTAATCAATTATTTTACCTCCATTTTAAATTATGCTTCAAATTTTAAAAAGGTAGGAAAATTTGAATGAGGTGCCTAGACCCCTAATTAAAACTGTAGGAATTTCATCATTAGTTCGATGTTCAAAATATTGAAGGTAGGTGTTCAAGATTTTGATAGAAAAAAATATTGAATAGAATTGATTTGGATTGAGGCCCCTAACATATAATAAATAAGGGTTTTAATCATTGGTTAGGTCCATTTGGATCATTTGATGCTCCCTAAGACCTAGTCAGGGGAAAACCCTGACTAACAAAGGACCCCCTAATACTAATGACATGACTAGTTAGGGATTCAATCCCTAACTATTAATAATTGATAGAACATCCCTCAGTCCTAATCTAATTAGGATTATAATCCTAATATACATTAAACCCTTTTTTAAAAACCTAACATAGACCTAATCACAGTTTTACCTTTGATTAATAGTGGATATCCCCAATCAAATCCTAATAACCTAATCAGGGATTCAATCCCAAATTAGAAACAAAACCCCCAACCTACCACCCCCTCAACCCCCTCAGAATATGTCCCTATTAATTCTTAAAATACCTAATCACATTTAGAATCCTAGATAACAAATAAATAAAGTTAAGTCATAGGGTTTAAACCTACTTAGAATTAAAGTTTTGATTAACAAAGGAACTCACCACCAACACTCCCCAAGACTTATTCATGATTTCAAAGACCGATTAAGCTTTTGGGCCTATAAAAAATTAAACTTGGATGAAATACTCCATAAACATCCCATTAGGTTTGAACAAGATAAGAATGATGAAATAGACCAAAATGGAGAAATTGATAATTTTTTCACCTAGAAAAGCAATATTTTTTCAAGTATAGTATGAGGATCTATAATTCACTTCAGGGAGAATTTGAAATAGGAAACTTGATAAAATGAGACCTAAAATATGATGCATTAATATCTATATTTTGAAATGAAAAAAAAAACAAAATAACCCATCAAGCCAAGGTGAGAGAATTGAGTAGGCAAGAGAATAAGATATAGGGACCTAATGAGTGGGTTAATTGTCTCAAAAATGCATTTTAATCAAAGATACAAACATAAAACTCACCCACACAAGTAAATAAAATAGGATGGAATATGTATTAGAGGTATAAAAAGCATTAAAATAAAATTTACACCATAAATAACCTACAAGGAGTTGAGAGAATAGGCAGACAAAAATGCCATGAGCATAAGTGCAACAAAAATCGATTTTGGGGCCAAGTGATATAAATGGAACTTTACCATTTGGACTTGGTCATCACAATGGGATAAGTTTTAAGAGCCTAAGGGAATAAATATTAATATTATATTATGGATTAGGCTAAGATATTTAGGGAAGCATAGAGAGCTAGGATTCAAATGCAAATTGGAAGGTCAAAACTCCACTATAATGCTAAGTGCAAATTTTTTTTTGACTTATACAAACATAGTATTTATAATGGTGTTATTTTTGAGTCTTGGTCTGGTAAAAAACTAATATGACTCACCAAATAAATGTAAATTTCTAAGCCCAATGAGTCATGAGTGTAAGTAGGAGTAGAGAAAAAGGCCAAAAAAATAAGTTCTCTAATTCTTGGAAGAATTATGGCATGCTACAAAAGATAAAACTAGTAATGATGTTAAAATACCAATTATAATGCTAAAGTCATAACCTCACAAAGGAAAGAAATTTCAAATCAATTGATATCTATGGGCTAGCCAAATTTTATTAGTTAACCCTCCATGAGACACATTTTAAAATAATTAGTTTAAATAAAAATAAAATAACATTCATTATCATCAAGTAACATCAAGTATTTTTCAAGAACACATCTAACATTTATCAATCAAAATGACCTCTCAAGAATTCAATACTACCCTATTCTTCCCTATTTACATGTTAGTCATATTAGAACTATTTATATATGTCTAAAGCATTCAAATAATAGACCATGAGTGTTATTTAAAAATATGGAAGCTATATCACTACATGCACTCTCATATAGCATACTATACCATTATTCACACATAAGCCTAAACATAGGGGATAAATACATATGTTTGAGGCCCTCTTCACAATATTATCTATGTAGGCAACATAAATTGATAGAGGGATCATAGAGGTCAGATATAATTCACTCGAACCTATTAACCTTTTTTTTTAATATCACGTGCCTTAATTGGAGGACCTAGATTTTTATCTACACACTGATTATGAACGCATAATACCTATGCATGAAATCCAAATAGACAATCATCAGTTTTACAGTGACATATAATATGAACATATGAAATTTATACAAAATAATTGATATTTTGTACTAGACATAAGTGCTAAAGTTGGATACAAGAATCGAGCTAGTGTCCTAAATCCAACAGTAGTGTCTAGGCTAACAAAGGGATAATTTCCATAATCTAGTGAGTCAATCCTAAACATCAGTCTAACTAATTCCACACATCTATTTCTTAGATCCAATTTTTCAATAGTAAACAAGCTAAGTATTGTCTTTTCTTCATGATTACATAATCAAACTAATTTTTTGTATTTTAAATAAAATATTTAACATAATTCCATAATTAAGTAATGTAATTGAATATTGGGAATCTAAAGTATTTGATTACCCTACTCTTGGGAATAATTATTAAAAAAATTATTAGGTTATTTTCATTTCCATTAACTATTTTCCAAATAGGATAAAACATTTTGTTAACCTAACCTTTGAGTCTTATTATGAAAATTCTAACTTTCCCTAGGGTTCTCATCCTTCTCAGTTTTTATATTGTTGTGTTTATTCATATCTTAATTTTATTAATATTTATGAAACCTAGTCATGGTAATATACTATGTCGTATACCTATTGACCATATTTAGATTCCTCTTCTTCCACATATAATTTCTAAGGAAAATACCATATCCAGTCCTACTAATCATGAGAGTACCAATAATGAAAATGAGTAGCATACTAAAAATGTGATCATATAGAATGAATCCAATCATGAAGATAATGACACACATGATAATAATGAACATGATCATGTCAATCAATATTAATTAAAATTTATTTCCATGTTTCATGAGTGTATTTATAATTTGTTTGAAGATCTTTAAAATATCCTCAATACCATATTAGAAACCAAAAAAATCTAAAATAATTAATGAGCAACCATTGAAATATATTGATAAAAATACTAGGGTTATCATACATTCCTATAGTTCATTAATCCAAGAATCCATACCATATAATACATTAGTGGTTATCACATCTAGTGGGGACAAGGGATATGTTTTCCAACCATTGTTCCCTAAAGACCAAACAACTATTGCTACATCATCCATGGGAATAATCAATACTTTAACTCAATTATTGATTACAATTAATATATCCACACACGTGTTTGCAACTCATTTGGTTACTTCTCAAATATCAAATCTTAATTATCCTAATATAAAAATTACTCTACGAGTTATGTAAAAATTTTAAGTTAAGGTTTAAAATATCAAGCAAAACACTTTAAAGTCAGCTCTTACTATTGGTTCACAAGTTGTATTGCATAAACCTCTTGCACCTAATATATATTTACACCATTTTACAACTAGTTTTTTAGCACCCAAGTTCATAATTAATGATGGAAATGATTACCTTGAGTAACATCTTCACTCTTTATATGTAGAATGCCTTGATTATGCTTCCAATATCAAAAAATTTACCAAATTATTTCTAAGAAACCTAAAGGACTATGATTTGAGGAGAATCTTTGATATACCAATACAATCAATAAAATAATTTAAATCTATAAAATATAATTTTTGAACATATTTATCTATCAACATTATTGAAAAGGTATCATAGACATAAATTACAATGATTAAAAAAAGAACCAATGAGGTCATCAATAAAAATGTTTTAATGTATAATATAATGTTGGCTAAAATGACAAATCTAATAGTAGATAAATAGATTAAAGATATATTTAAGAAAATTTTGCTTTCCCCACCACATGAGTCTATTGTATTTAATAGTTTTAAATCTTTTGATGATTTATGTCATATTGTTTGAGATCATGAAATGAAAATTATTGCATTAAATAATATTAAGTATGTAGAAAACATGGTAATTAAATATAATACCAAGTTGCATATCAAACAAAACTATAAGGTAAAACCTCTAGAACCTAATAAAAAAATAAAAATGGTGAATAATGTATCACAATAACTAAATCAACTCATCTTATCCAATACAACTAAAAGAAAATTTACATGATTACCAAAGTCTCTTGATTTATCACATGAGAAGCTAGTGTAATGTCATATCATACCTCTCCCTCCTCCCATTGATATTGATATGAGATAACCTATACCAATAAGATATGGTGTTAATGCTTATTTTGACTATCAACAATCTACAAGACACTCTACAAATATATGTTTAAAGTTGAAGCATAATATACAAGATATAATTGATAGTGAAGAGATTACCTTTGATGTTTTTATAAAGAATTAAATATCATGATGAGGTGAATATAAAAAGATAAAAAAATTCAACAATACATTATAAGATCTTTGTAAGGAATCACCAGAAATTCAAATTCAATATAATGCACACCCTCATCCACCACATTATAGGCACTCATTATATAGAATTATTGGAAAACTTAAATGTGAGATACCTTCTATGGTTTATAGGTCTTCTATTACATTATATGATAGATATATTATGGATGATGATTTAGACTTTTAGTAATTACTTATTATAGCACATTTTGATCACTAGCTAATACATAGTGTTATGGTTGATAATGGTTTTATTGAGAATGCATATACTATGAAGATATGCACATATTTTTGATATACACATGATTATTTATACCCTTTGACCAAGATAATCAAATAATTTAATGGGAAAACACAAAAAGTGTCTAGTGATTGATTTACCTTTACAAGTTTCTCTAACATATGTGACCACAAAATTTTTAGTTCTACCACATATGGGAGTTTTGATGTGTTATTTAGATTAAATTGGATTCATAATATATACATAGTTCCCTCCAAATTACATTAATATCTTAAGTATATTCATGTCAACATGACAATCACAATTTTAAGAATTTAATATGAACATTAAATATAACAAGAGAAGTTTATTCCAAGATAGTTAATAAGAAAAACCTACTAAGTTTAATATTGATTGAAAGGGTAAGTAAAATGCAAACCCCTTTCATAGGTGACATATAATGAGGGGCAGTTATATCAAACACATTTGGTAGACTCCATTGAGTCCTCATCTACACCTACACAACCTAGCTAATTTTTGAGAGTGTATCAACATGATTCAAAAATAATAAAAGGACCTAAAGTTATAACTACACAAAATAACCAAAATATCACTAAGTAATGGGTTCCACTAACATTTGTATATTATAATACTAACTAATGAACATATAATCGTATGAGGCATAATTAGATTATTACACATTACAAGTTTTAGATTCATCACATATACATGATCCTTGGTGGCATCACCAATTTGTTGTACCATATTATCACTGTAGAGTACATTATTATAATCCATTAGGTGGGATCATTATGTATCCCTTATTTTTTCAAAATTCAAAAAATATAAATATAAATCAAATAATCAATAAAATATTAAAAAATATGAATAAAGTAGAAATTAAATAAACATTTAGCATTTCACATGTTTACTATTTTTTCCATATGTTGTTTAATTTATGTTAATATATAGCATATCACTTCTACACACACATATGTTTCATGGGTACTTGAGTGTGATACATACATACACTAGATACATGATACATGCCCATAAAGATGTTAGACCTTTCCTCTACCCATGTCACACACTATATTGGGGGAATCCTTATTCTATTGATCATGACTAATAGGTGTTATATTTTTTTATGATAATTTTACATTACAATGTTGAGATTATATAATAATGTTTACACATGCCAATAATCATGCCACTATATTACATAGTGTAATTGATATGTTATTTTATATTTAATTTTTTGAACACATGTATGTAATAACTAGTATGATATGTTTATGATAGTTAATTATATACCACTTAATCATATTATCATTTGGCTTACTTGAGTGTATTATTTATTTTATTATTTGTGTGGAGCATGGTAAATTTAAACATGTTCCTTGATTATTAGCCCCATTTCCATAAGTGTTATTTAATTTGGTGTGTTCATATTCAAACATGTCCTCCCTTTGAGTGTGTGACATTTTAACATTTCCCTTTTTTTAGGTTTCCTTAGATCCTTTTTCATGACATTGAGTGTTGTTGTGTGCTTTTTTGTTTATTGAGTTTTTTACTTTTAAATTTTTCCATGATTCATATCATGCATATTAGGCTTGTTACATTTGATAATGAGATATTCATTAATATATCTAATTAGACATGATTTTAGTATATGATTATTAATTACATGATTGATATAAACACAACTTAGTTTTCTTATCATTATGAGATAATATGATTTTCATTTAGCATTTGCCCTTACCTCAAAATGAGGGGAATATTAGTGGGGTAATGTCATAGAGACATGAGTCCACATATCTATAATTGGCATAATTGAAATTATTTGATATAATTTACATGATTCATATATACACTTGGGTTAGAATATTATAAATTTAACATATATTTTTACATATTTAGGATGGTATTTTTTAGATTTGTGGTAACTTTTTTACATATTTATAGAGCAAAGATTATATTTTGACATATACTTCAATTTGAGACATATATTAGGTACATATGACATGAAATTACACTAACTTATACATAATCAAATTAATGTGTTATATATTCATGAACTGGCCCTATAACAAGAATGTTTATATTGGCTAGATATTTATGCACTAACATGGGAGAGATTGTCTAAACTAGAAAGATTATGTTTGCATTTGGGTTGTGCAACTAATATTTAGTGATATCAATGGCCTTGAGAAAAACTCACTATTGAAATAGATTTGGGGCATGATAACCCTCAAATTATCTTATTCACCTCTCCAAGGCTTATTTTTGAACATCTCTCCATTGCTTTAGCTATGAAGCATCATCACAAAATAAAAATACAAAAGGGAAATGTGGTTGCATCGACACACATGTACTCATTCATTGCTCTATTTTATTTCAAGAATTTTAATTATTTCATTTTTTAGATTTCATATGCTAATTAAACTTTAACATGATAATTTTTTTGTATACAATTCCCACATACAACAAATTCAATTATGTCTCAATTCAAATCAAGGTGAGTTTTACACACCATAATACACATTCAATTTTTTTAAACTAGTAATTTCATAATTATGCATTACTAGAATAAAGTTTGGGGTGGGGGTTAAATTTAGATGATAAATATGGGTTTTATATGATAAAATAGCTGTTCAAACTTGAAAAATATCATGAAAGGCTCAACCCTTTTGTTCATGACCTCTTCCCATATAAAATAATTATATTCACCATATCACTATGCCTTTATGGATTGGTCTAGTTATTATTATTTAGATCACCAGTATAAAATAGAATTCTTGAAAAATGATATACATCTTACATGATTAGTTAAAATGGTTCAATAATTCTATATTTCCATGACACTACCATTCAAACCTAGACACTAGCATCTGCATGTGTTTTAGTTTAAACGCTAGAGTTGAAATGTCACAAAGCCTAAAGTTTTCAAATATATCAATATCTAAGAGTCACAAATAGTACCTTAATTAACCCTTAATGAGACTAATTTAAAAATAAGTGTTAAAAATAAAATTAAAATAACATTCATTATCATTAATTGAGATCATGCATTCTTCAAGCACACATCTAACACTCATCAATCAAAATAACCATTTAAACATTGAATAATTACCTATTATTCCATACTTCCATATCATTCATAAGAGAAGTATTTATATGTGTCTAAATCATTTAAATAATATCTAATGAGTGCCTTTTGTCAATTTGAAAACTAGATCATTACATGCAATTACATATAGAATACTACACTATTATCCACACACAAAGACACACATGGGTACGAAATACATATGTTTAAAGTCCTCTTTGAAATATTATTTATGTAGGTAGTGATCACTAATAGAGTGGTCTTGAATTTACTTGAGCCTAATAAATATTATTTGTTAAGATCACATGCCCTAATAAAATGACATTTGATTTTGAGTTATAAATTATTAAAAAATACCTGTGTGAGATATAAATAGAAAATAATCATTATGAAAATGACATATAATAGGAACATGTGTAATTCTTACAAAATATTTGATATTTCATACTAGAAGGAGGCATCAAAATTAGACAAAATCATTGATGCTAGTGTATTTAATTTGATGGTAGAGTCCATGTTGATAAGGAGTTACTTTATTGAATATTATGAATCAATCATGTACATCAGTCTAATTATTTTCACAATTGATTTTCTTAGATCCACCTACACAATATTAATCAAGATGATTATTATCTCTTCTTCATTATTATGTGTCAAATTACTATTATTTTTTATTGTACCTTCTATATTTATCATATTTCTATAATTTACCATTATAATTGAATATTGTGAATTTGAATTTTTTAATTGGCCTACTCTTGAGGAAAAACTAATCAATTTTAATAATGGGATATTCAAATATGTTTCCCCCTAACCTCTGATCATCTTCAAAAAATGGGATCTTCAATATTTTTTATGCTCTCCCTCAAAATATTAAATCGATAAGTACATTAAATGGAAGGCTCCTCTGGATGGTTGGGTGAAACTAAATTTTGATGGTGCCTCTAAGGGCAAAATGGGTCCTATATGGGGAGGATTCAGTATAGTTAATTATAAAAGGGAGATTTTGTTGGTGTATATGGGTCCCATGGGAAATTAAACAAACCACCTAGCCAAGGCTAAGGCATCCCTCTAGGGCATACAATTGGCATCAAGTATCAACCATAATAAGATCATTATTAAGGGAACTTTATTGAACATTATTAATGATTTAGAAGGAAAAATATACCCTTAGATACTATTAAGGACATCATTGATGATGTAAAGCATCTTATAAAGTGTATACCTCATTTTCAACTCATAAACACTTACAGGGAAGGAAATGGGCTAGCTGACCTCAATAATATTGGAGTTGATCTCTACCTTTTAACTAACTATCATGATCTAGGAAGTATCCCATCTAATGTACCTAATAACATATGTATCTAAGGTACCAATGTGGATTAAAAAAATCATCCCTCTAAATGTGCATGATCTCACTTTAATGGGACAAATCTCAATTAAATTGATTGATAATCATTTAAAAAAAGGGGGTCTTAATTATTTTTATGAGCCTTTGATGGGACTCCCCACCCATTTGTGTCTTAATCATTTTTTCCCCATCCATAAACTTCATATCTCCTATTTTAACTCTACACTCTTAGTCCCCATGGGTGGTGATAGGGATTGACTGGAACCTATATCCTGCAAGGAGGTCTATGAATAAAAGAAAGTTTGGAAAAAGCTCAAAAAAGGGGACACATGGAATTTATGGAATGGGTCACTAAGCATGACATTGATATTTCTTGAAACTTAATGGTGGTTTATAAAAAGTGGAAGGTTTCCATACATGACATTACCATTAATGTTTCAAAGGAGTTCATTAGTGATGCCACTAGAATGTCAAGCGTAGGCACTAAGGAATTCAAGGACCAGTCAAAAAAGCAAGAGTCCCTATAATGGTTTTTTAAAATAAATGATTTTGTGCAGATGGAAATAAAAGGTTTCCCATGGGCTAACCTCCCATATTACTAGCCTAAAATTTTTCTTTAGATCATGTGATCTATGATTCTAGAATGTAAATATACACTAATCTTTTCCCACCATTTTTTGCTTCTTAATCATTTCATTAGGTTCAAAATCAGTCTTCCCTATTTTGTGCTAAAGTACCTTGAGAGTACCATCTTGATTCACCAAGTAAATGATACCAATATCATACTTCACCAAGGTCTGATTCTCTTTCTTAAGCACAACCAAGCCCTTTTAGGCTAAGAGGTTCCTCCTAGGGGTTCCTCTTTTCAGGAATCCCTAGTGGAGGATCCTACCAAGTGATCCCACCAACCTTCTAACCACACTCTACAAAATAGATTATCACAGTCCCCCCTAGATGACCTCCCTCTCAAATTTTTGTTTATCCCCAAACTGAAACCTATTGAAATAGGGACCCTTATGAAATTAACCTAGAAAGGGAAAGCCATTGTTATGAAGGATATGGAAAGAAACAAACAACTACTAGAAAAATTGAACTCAAAGGTGAAACAAGTAGTATTTGGACTAGCCAAACTCATCTAGTATTTGAATGTATTATATAGATAAGCCAATGTAATAGTTAATTCCTTTATTCATTCTACTCATCCCCCTTAGTCCCCTACTATGAAATCACCTAATGTTTTAAAATCCCTCCTCAGGGATCTCCCAAGGGGATCCCCCAAAATAGTCTCCCATATTGGTAAAAGGGAAAAAGTGCCCTAGAATGATCCTCATAGATGAAGCAACTAAAGGCCCCAAAAATTTCACTCAAGCTAAAGTTTCAAAGGACAAACCAACCATCCTAGCAAAAGACACTACTGATGCTGATGACCCTTAGGAGGGACCTTCGTCCTAGTTCTACCTTGATTTCCTATTTTTAGCTTTTGTTTTGAGTACTATTTCTTTTTTATTTTTGATTTCTCGACCCTAGTTGGCTATTTAAACTTCTATAATACACTCTTTTGGTTCTAAGTCCCTATAGAACCTAGATTTTACATATCAAATAAAAAAAATTAATACAATTTTAATCTGGATGTTTCCCATTCCCTTACCTCTTTCCCAAAAAGGGTAAAATGCAAGGTATTCGTAATAGAATAATCCTTTAGGCCTCTTCATGTCTTACCCATATATTTACCTAATCATTTAATTGTTATAAAAATATAAAAACATTTTTATAATATAATTATCTTAGTTTTGTTAAAAATACCAAAGAATGATTATTAAGGTGCCTATGAATATGATTATTTGAGTAAAGATTTTGAGTATGAAATAAGGCAGTAGTAAAATTTTAATATGCTTATCATAGATGACCTATAGTTGAATTGAAATATTGATCAAAATAAGACTAAACTAGTCACCAAATGAAAGATAAAGATATGAATTGAAGAAATAAAGAGAATGTTAAATCATATTATGACATATTTATATGAAATTGAGAAGCCTAATGTGGATTCTATGATAATAAAAAAATCAAATGTTATGATTGTCGATCAAGTTCCTAAAGATTATGAGTAAAAGAAAAGAATTATAAAACTAGAGAACACTTTCAAAAAACACAAAGATAGTAAAGAAGATTTGATTTTTGTTAAGAGAGCCATATAGTATGTATTTTATAATATTGAATGTACATTGATTTTTCTAGTGTTCAATAATTACAATGGAAATTAATCCAAGAAAAAGAAGTATAAAATAAGTTGAAAATGATTAAAATAATTTTCTTATAAGTAAATGGATGAGTATATTTTATTAAATATTTCTAGATAATAATTAATGAATGTTCCTGAAATATTGTAGATATTATTGAATTGGATTTATAAATGGTTCAAATTTTGTGAATCATCTCTTCATAGGTATATATTTGATCATGGATAAATTCAAGGAAATTAGTGTTCCACTTAAAAACTCACTAGTAAAATTAGAGTTTATTTTATTTTATTTCTAGTATCAAAAATTTAAGATGAAAAGTGAAAGTGGATTTATAAATACATGCTCAAATTTTTCTAGATAAAACATGATAGAAAAGGATATAGGTTAATCTCATAGAAGGATATATTACTTATCTTTCTCAGAAAGTGAAATATGGTTAGATGTTAAGAGGAGATACTACACATATTATATCTAATA